>CM053030.1:466104271-466611771 GCA_028564925.1 Lithobates sylvaticus | reverse complement strand
TATGCCTGCACCTGCCACAATGCTTGCGGTATATTCACTGTGAGCGGTCAGCAGATGCCTAAAAATATAAAAAAAAAATATGTTTTCCAAAGTTCCCCTTTTCCCTCAGTTTCTCTCCCTCACACACCAGTGTGACCCCAGTGCTGACGGAGAGGGGTAGGGAAGGGGCAAACAAGGATGATGTGCAGGTGCCCAACGTCCTCCTTATCAACCAATTACTTTATCAAGCTAAAAATGGTTTCAAGGCATCACCACAGAGTGGTACTGTGGCTACCCAGGTAAATGTGCCACGTCCCCGGGGGGGAGGGGGGGGGGCTGGCAGCCCTAGGCCTGATGGGCAAGTCCAGTCAAGTGGCCCATAGAGCCGGTGGGGGCAAAGTGATTTATTGCGGTAAACAGTCTAAGGTTTTCCATGATCACAAAGGTGGGGGGAAGATGAGGACAGTGTGGCCCTCCAGAAACTAAATTACAAACAAGTCCCTGTATGAATCACTCAGAGCTGAGGACCTATACCCCCCCCCGCCTGCAACTAGTGAAAGTCCCAGCATGAACCCCTGAGATCTAAGGATGTGACCCCTCTGGATCTCATGGGTTCATGCTGTTTAAACACTATGAATCCACGCATAGGGTGTTAAGGGAGCATTTTTAACGCTTGTAAAACACCCCATTCTAAAACTCATTGATGCCTATACTAACGCTATAGGAGCGTTGAGCATCAGAAATTTAGTCAAGTGTGAACAAGGCCTTAATCCAGCCCTGCCAGCCCCCCTCCGGAGTCGCCCAAGCAGTAACACTCAGCCAACTGCGAAACTGCACATGCGCAGTTCCCAGCTGGCAGCACATCAGCCTTTTTAACAGGGGAATCTGAGGGGCTTGGGGGGCAATTGCATCCAAGCCCAGTCCGCCCTTGCACGTCCCTTATTTGAAAATAGTACCTTTATAAGCATACTTTAGTGCAAACATCACTTGGGGGTTGGCAACAAGGTGTATAACAATATAAATGAGTATCCAGGGTACGGCGGAGGTGGCAGATTCGTGTCATCAAATGTACAATGGGTCCGTATGGTTCTTTCATCTGATGTGGGAATGCACCCCGATTAGGAAGTTCTGGTCGGAGGTCACGGCCTTCATCCGCTCCTTAACTCAGATACCCAATATCTGCAACCCTCTACGGTGTTTACTAGGATACATTGATGATGAAGGTATATCTAAAAATGTACAAACCTTTCTGCGCATAGTATTCTTCTATGCTAAGAAATCGATTACTAGCCACTGGAAGTTTCAATCCTCACCCACTATAGCCTTTTGGATCACTATCATTAATCAGGCAATACCATTATATAAGTTGACGTATGCCAGAGGATGCCCAAAAAAATTCCTTAAGATTTGGGGCTCTTCGGTCAGCTCCGAAAGTACCATACCACCGGCTCCTTGAAAGACTAAATGAAGCCCCTTGATCATTGATTGGGTCTAATTAAGCAGAATAGACATTTGACCTTTTAGGTTGTCACATTTCCACTAAATGTATACCAGTTTACTAGATTATGTAATGGTTTGAGCGATGTTCGCTCCATATACAGTTTGTTTTCTGTATTGTTTGTTGTGTGTGAAAATAAATAAAATTCTACTTTAAAAAAGAAACAAATATTTAATCCTGAAACAGTGATTATAGAAATAACACACTATAGCAGGATGGATAAGGGGAAGGCATGTTCCAAGCCTTTGAATCCTATATGGCAATCATAGCTTTAAAAAGTCTCTAAAGAGAGATATATTCCTCAAAAGCTGACGAAAAGGGGTAGCAGTATATAGTGATCGAGGTTGTAGGACTTCCCAATGACATCCGCCGTTCCAGAGAATAATACCTCAGCATACCTCACGTACCTCAGCTTGTTCAATTAAGGTTTGGCAATAAAATCTGGAAGCTGAATGGTTTCTATGCAGAAATTAGCCTGATTTTTGCGCACACCAGCTTTAGTAAATAAAACCCAATATCTCCGATTGAATTGGATCCCAACAGAGAGTGATAGAAAGAGGGGAGGAGTCACAGCTCTGACTTCACTTGTGTGTGTAAATTTCTACTTGAACTCTGTTATAAATGAGAACATGTTCATATGCAAGATTTTGCATTTACTTGAAGTGAAGGAAAAATATTTACAAAAAAAGGTGTAATTCTGGCTCCGTACATACCTAGCAATTCCAAATTGCGTTGAAATCGCAGCAAAATGCACATTTGGGTGCCATTCATTCTTAGTGGCACCTCAAATATGGTGAGTTTTTTTTTTTTTTTTTTTTTCTGGCATTGTCGCCCGTCAAAATGCACTTTACAAAATTTGCACAAAGCTTGTTGCCCAAAAAGGTGCACAAGCTTCTCTCGCACACACAAAAAAAATCACGTGCAGGATGTTAAACGGGGCCTAACCCTTTGCGCTCCCAGGCCCTGCTCTCCACATTTAGGCTGAGTTCACACTATAAGCTGAACAGCACGCAGCAGGGGGTCCAGTGCGTCCCTGTTCTTCGTTTCAGGGGTGAACCAGGATTTTTTGCCTGAATTCAGACCTGAAACTGAGCCAAAGATGCACAGGACCCTTCTGCTGTGCGTGCCGCAGCCGACTCAGGTGTGTGAACCGGCTCCATTGAGAGCCGGTCACATTCTTCTGTCATGCGAATTGGATGTGGAGAACCCAGCCTTAATTAGCAGAGTCAGGGGGGTCTGTCTGTTTACATACACCATGAAGCAACCATGAGCTCACAAATCATAAAGGGAAATCCAAGAATGTAAGGCTTACTGATCCGGACAGCTGGAAGCAGTTTTGTTCTGATGTGTGTGCACACACACACACACACACACACACACACACACACACACACACGTGTGTGTGTGTGTGTGTGTGTCTATGGTTAGAATTAGAGATCTACGGAGTGTTATTTGACCAGGGTTTCTTTTGTAGTTACCCCGACAGTGCATTTGCTTTTCACGTACATCCCTACTGATCACTAAAAAATAACCCCCTATTAGAGCAAACTTTGTAATTCTGTTCAGCCACTCTTTTAAACCGCTCACCTTTTTTAAGAATATTATAAGTCGCATGAAGGGGGGGAAAAAGTGAACTGGAATTACCCAAGAATTCCTTTTGTGCATGTTAAGTGGATTGTTCTATTTTGTGTCTTCTTAACCTAATAAGGGTCTTATACGTGTGCCAACAAACTTTGAATAATCTGAATGTAAAAAGTAATGGGATTTCTGGTTAAGCACTAATGAAGTCATGTGCTTAAACTGCAGTTTGTTCCATTAACATCTCTTTCCATTGTTCCCTTTCAATTGCAGGAGATGGAAAAATCTGTGGACTCCAAAGCCCCTAAACCACGTGCTAGAAACGCAGCCATTGAGAGGAGGCTTCGTCGGGCGCAAGACAGATCCCGAACACAGCCAGTCACTACAGAAGAAGTGGTGATAGCAACAACGTAAGTGCTGGCACGGTGCGAGCGTACTGTACTGCTGCTCTGAGATTCTAGGCTGCTCTCCCAATGTATTAGCTAGGGAAGTATGAAGTACTTGTAGCTCAAGAACCTGGGCACTTCACATCCTGTCTGCCAGAATGATGGATAACTACACACCATGTTTGCAAAGGGAATTGAGACATGAATCACTTCAGTTGTGCTGTAGTATAGGCTTTTCCAGGAATTTTTTCATTTCTTTCTCTGTAATCCAAAATAAGTATAAGCTGGGTGATCTGGAGTTTGGGTTTGGTTCTGGAGTTTGGGTTATTGTAGCTACAGAGTAATTAAAAGCAAACCTTGATTATCGCTCTGCTCACACTACTGTGACGTTGCTTTTGGATGTGGTTTGCATATTCCGTGGGGCCAAATCACACCCAAGTAGCACAGGAACCTTTTCCCAAAATCACACATCATGGAGTCACATTGATGTGCACGGGCTCCAATGAAAATGTGATTTCTTTTCAAGCGATTCTGTGCAGCTTAAGTCACATCTGAAAATGCACTAGTGTCAAACAAGCCTAAAAGTGGTCAAGTCTTTTCACTATTAACTCTTTGTATATGTTGCTACTTAAAGTGGTTGTAAACCCAATTCATTAAATTTGATCCTAATTATATACCTGTAGTGTTTACTTGTCTCTCTAAAGCTCTAAGTGCCATTTCTCTCAGGTGCTCCGTTCCTCCATTCCTCTGTTATCAGCATGAGTCACTTCTGACAAGTTCACAGACACATGAGATAACAGTACCTGAAAATTTGTGTGCCGGGGAGGGAGATTAGCAGGGATCTAGTCTATTCATAATACAGCTCCTTGGCTCCTCCGCCTATCTAGAGGGGGTGTGTGTCCCTCTCTTCCAATCAGCTGTCACACAATATAAGCCCAGTATCCCCACCCACCCCTATGTGCTGCTGAAAGGGGAAGAAAGATTTTTAACAGGATCTGCACTTTCCAAAGCGTGTAGAAAGCTGTAGCCAGCAGATATACAAATAAAAGTTTTGTAGGAGGATTTGTTTCATCTCTGTGTATCATCTGAGGCTGTGCACTTCACTGGGTATATGTGAGGGTTTACAACCACTTTAATGGAAACTTATAGCAAGTAGTAACTGAGCTTTACGACAAGTCTTCACTATCTCCTGTAGCTGCAGGTACCATAGAGGAATGGATACCCAAACTTTACAGCAGAAGCACTAATGTTGTCTATGCAAGCTTAGTTCACCCGGCTTCCCCCTCCCCGCAGTGACTCGGCAGTCTTCTAGCCTGTCAAGAAAACACCTCAGAAGGTCAGGAAGTGTAGAACAGATAGAGCATCACACTATATTATATTAGAGTTAATGCTGCCACTTGTGTAAACTTGCTCATGTGGGTAAAACCCTGGACTCGCACTGTCTGTATCCAGGGTTTTATGTGCATGCACAAGTTACGCAAGCTCTGTCATAAACCCTCCTTATAGCAATGTACATTAATTGCAGTAGGTGGCTGCTTCTGTGGATTCCTTTGCACAGGCTATGCTCCATGTACTTCCCCTTGCAGCTATGTGCATTAAGCTCACCTACTGCTATTTTAAGATTATGTAAATACTTGATAGTCTACAGACTGGCCCACAAGTTCACTTTAAAGGGCAAAAGTCCAAATTGCAATATACCTTTTTTAAAGACTACATTTTCAATTTTAGTGAGGATTGCAGTGTATTGTACCAACCTTTTAAAGTTGGGCAGAGAGCAGTGAATGTGGTGTAGGTTGTTATTGGTTTCTGTAGAAACCAATCAAACATTGTTTTTTGTTTTTATTTTTTTAAATGTAGACTTTGAATGCCATAACTGCTTTATTTACTGGGTCAAATGTTAAAGCTGTCCTGAAGAAGACAGTTACCAACATTAACATTATTCACTCTACAGAGTAAAGTGTGATCAATCACACAATAAGCTTGTCATAAACTAGTAGATTTTGGAACAAACATTTGTTTGAAATTTTTTATCAGTAAATTTGATGACATGACAAAAGTACCTCAAAAATGTTTCCTTTTAACATTTCGTTTTGGAGTGAATTTGCGTTTCCCATATGAGAACCATATACACTGTTAGAAATAGGTTCAAAAGTCAGTGCAGGTGTATGTCCTAAAACTGCAACTTTCATTGGCTTAATTTCCAGTGCCGCAAAGCATATTATTGCCTAATCCTGGAGATCACCCTCCTCGAACTTTCAGATGGTTAAAACCTGCCTAAATGGTATCATGCTCCATGAAAAGGTGACAGCCATCTTGGAGGATAAACCTGAATTATTTCTGAAAATATGGACCCCATGAATTATTTATCCTTGGCCTGATCAGAGAACATTATTTGTCTGAACCCTTGGTCCCGGATTAGGGATATGGGGTTTTGAGGTACCAGGGATGGATAATAGTCATGTGGCTTTTCCTACCCTCTCCTTTCTTCTCCTTTTATACTATCTCTCTTAGTTCCTTTCTCTCATTCTTTTCTCTCTACTATCATAGGGTCTTTAGTTTTCGTCCAAGGCCCCACTTTTTATTTATTTATATTTTTTATATATTTTTGTTCTCTTCTTTCTTTTACAAAAAGTCAGTAAACACAACACAAGTTTACATTACTGTTATGTATAGCCTGCAGTGATTCTATATGGTTCTTCTCTATTATACTACTGATTGGCCAACAGTGTCTTGACTTTTTAAAACTTTTTGGTTTCTATTAATTTATGTGCTCGCCTGGACTCTAATAATTAGCCCATTGGCCCACTCAGACTATGGGGGTTATTTACTAAAACCCACTTTGCACTGCAAGTGCACTGAATGAATGACTTGTATAGCTCTGCAAATGCGAACTGAATCTCCTCAAGGCGCTTGATCCGACCTGCATTCCAGGTTCCAGCGGTGTCGGCAGAAGATGATGAGCAACCGCTTGTCTCTCGGCTGCCCCCGCCGTCATCCTCTGTCAGGGAATCAGGAAGTGAAGCCGCAACGGCTTCACTGCCCGGTTCCCTACTGCGCATGCGCGAGTCGCGCTGCCCGTCTTTATTTGTCCCCGTTGTGTCCTGAGAACTGTGTGTTTCCCAAGACACAACGGGGCATCTGCGGATAGGGGCGGGACAGCTGTGGCTAGCTAGTCCCGGAAGTGGGTGCAGATACCTGTATTATACAGGTATCTGCACCCCCCCCCTCCCCCCTGAAAGGTGCCAATTGTAGCACCGGAGGGGGGGAGGAATCCGATAAGCGGAAGTTCCACTTTAGGGTGGAGCTCCGCTTTAAGAGGTGGGTCTTGAGTTTTTTCCTGAAGGCCCGATGGTTTACTGATGGTTTACTTCCAAGCGGATGTTCGTGGGTAGAGCGTTCCATAGCCGTGGTCCTTGGACTGGAAATCTTCGTTCTCCCCTTGATTTGTACCGGGACTTGGGGACGAGGAGGATATAAGTTCACTGAAATTGCACTTGGAAGCAAAGTCGCTGTAGATCCGGGGGGACATGCAAGGAAAATTAAACAGCATTTTAGCTTTCACAAGATTGGATGATATAATCAGCAGAGCTTCCACTCATTTCACATCTACCCCTTTAGATTTAGAGCGACTGCACTTCCAAATGCACTTTCAGTGCAAAGTGGATTTGCCTTTCGTAAATATCCCCCTATATCTTTTTAAGATCTGGCGCTTCCAGCTATGTTAAGTCTTGGAAACACAATATATGCACCTGATGGTTTGCACTCTTGTTTTGTATTGTTAAATTTAGATAAGTTCAAGAAGAAAAATTCCATTCTGCCATTTCTAATTTTCTTATCATTAAGGTAAAAAATGACCCCACTAACAATTTAGAAAATCAAACTAACTTCTGCTTCTGAAAGCGAAACCTTTTTGAACACATTTCTACTAGGGTATGACCAGCTTTAGTTACCTGTTGACAAATTTAACAGTGCTGATTTCTTACAAAGTATTATTGATTTTGGGGTAGGAAAGCGAAATGAAAAACAAGCCAAGTGAAGGAGTTGCCCCTACCAGCCAAT
Source organism: Lithobates sylvaticus (assembly GCA_028564925.1). Lineage (NCBI taxonomy): Eukaryota > Metazoa > Chordata > Amphibia > Anura > Ranidae > Lithobates > Lithobates sylvaticus. Next base: position 466,604,271 of record CM053030.1, on the reverse strand, counting down.
ACAATGGATGCTTTTGTTGTCTAACCTGTACTATTTGCACGTAATAGTACAGTATTTCTTCTTCTGTATGTAGGACTGTCCATTCAACCTATTTCAGTTCATGATTATTCACAATCAGGGTTTTTTTTGTTTTATGGGAATATTGTTTTACCAGATTGGATATTATGACAAGTTGTTAGTTTTAAACGGAATTCCAGACAACCAAGTAGACCAATAGGTATAGAGAGCATTCGAAAAGTATTTACATCGCTTCACTTTTTCCACATTTATGTTATGTTACAGCCTTATTCCAAAATGGATTAAATTCATTATTTTCCTCAAAATTCTACAATACCCCATAATGACAACGAGAAAGAAGTTTGTTTGAAATCTTTGCAAATTTATAAAAAATAAAAATAGATTTTTTTTCATGTACACAAGTATTCCCAGCTTTTGCTCAATACTTTGTTGAAGCACCTTTGGCACCAATTACAGCCTCAAGTCTTTTTAAGTATGATGCTACAAGCTTGGCACATCTATTTTTGGGCAGTTTCTCCCATTCTTCTTTGTAGGACCACTCAAGCTCCATCAGGTTGAATGAGGAGCGTCGGTGCACTTTTCAAATCTCTCCAGAGATGTTCAATCGGGTTCAAGTCTGGGCTCTGGCTGGGCCACTCAAGGACATTCACAAAGTTGTCCCGTAGCCACTCCTTTGTTATCTTGGCTGTGTGCTTAGGGTTGTTGTCCTGTTGGGAGATGAACCTTCCCCCCAGTCTGAGGTCCAGAGAGCTCTGGAGCAGCTTTTCATGAAGGATGTCTCTGTTCATTGCTGCGTTAGTCTTTCCTTCGATCCTGACTAATCTCCCAGTTCCTGACGCTAAAAAAACTCCCCACAGCATGATGCTGCCACCACCATGCTTCACTGTAGGGAATGGTATTGGAGTTTGCCTGGTTTCCTCCAGACATGACGCTTGCCATTCAGGCCAAAGAGTTCAATCTTTGTTTCATCAGACCAGAGAATTTTGTTTTTATGGTCAGAGTCCTTCAGGTGCCTTTTGGTAAATTCCAGGTGGGCTGTCGTGTTTTTTACTGAGGAGTGGCTTCCGTCTGGCCACTCTACCATACAGGCCTGACTGGTGGAGTGCTGCAGAGATGGTGGTTCTCCTCTCTCTCCACAGAGAAACATTGGCACTCTGTCAGAGTGGCCATCAGGGTTCTTGGTCACCTCGCTGACTAAGGCCCTTCTCCCCCGATCGCTCAGTTTGGCTGGGTGGACCACTCTAGGAAGAATCCTGGTGGTTCCAAACCTCTTCCATTTACAGATGATGGAGGCCACTGTGCTCATTGGGACCTTCAATGCTGCAGAAATTTTACGGTAACCTTCCCAAAATCTGTGCCTCGATACAATCCTGTCTCTGAGGTCTACAGACAATTGCTTGGTTTGTGCTCTGACATGCGCTGTTAACTTGTAGGACCTTATATAGACAGGTGTGTGCCTTTCCAAATCATGTCCAATCAACTGAATTTACAGCAGGTGGACTCCAATCAAGTTGTAGAAACATCTCAAGGATGATCAGTGGAGACGGGATGCACCTGAGCTCAATTTTGAGTGTCATGACAAAGGCTGTGAATATTTGTATACATGTGATTTTCATAATTTTTTTTATAAATTTGCAAAGATTTCAAACAAACTTCTTTCACGTTGTCATTATGGGGTGGTATTTGTAGAATTTTGAGGGCTATATTGAATTTAATCCTTTTGGAATAAGGCTGTAGCCTAACATAACAATGTGGAAAAAGTGAAGCACTGTGAATGAATACTTTCCGGGTGCACTGTATGTAAATACCTAACCTGCAAAAATATTTGTAGGTTTGTTGAGCTGCTCTTGTAATTCACACACCCCTGATACCATTCAGTGACCACAACTTTAAAGTTCCTGCTTCACCTCTTCGTGGATGTTTCACAAGACTATAGGCAGATATTACTCCACTGAGGAGGTTCTCCTTGATCTCACCCATCCTGTAACTCCAAACTCCAGGAATCATCAGTGTTGCATGCTTACATTAGTCCAGCTTGTCACAATATACGTATGCATATCTCATACCCGAGGGACAACTGGAGAAGCTGAAGCTTCCTGTGGTAGTTGCTACTACTACAGCGATGGCTGCGATCTTCCGGGTCCTGCGGGGGTTCTGTGTGAGCAGTTTCCCTTTTTACCCGGACCATAGGGTGGCACCCTCTTGACACTGCTGCCATTAATGGAATGTTTTGGATTTTTTTTATCCATGACTACAAGGAATTCTCTGATTGGACAATGTGGAGGGGAGGTAGACCAATGTAAGTATGTAGTACAGATCATTCCAAGTGTTCTGAAACATGTTGACATGAATGCAATATAGGCAGATTGGCCTACAATCCTGGCACTTTTTTTGTCTTTTAGTTAAATTTTACCAGACCCCAAGAAAAGTTTTTGCATGCTCCCGGTGTCCTGGATTTGGGGTGGGGTTCATTTCAGTTCCTATTCTGTATGACATCCATCCTATAGGCAAAACATGTAGACAGAAAAGGATAATAAAAGGTTCCCCACACTATCCAAAAAGGGAGGAAAATAATGATTTGAGTGGAGCTGGACTTTAAAATAAATGTTCTAGGTAATTATGATAATGGTGTGCATATATTTGTTTTTGTTCCTTTTTCAGTGTTCTGCCCCCCCATGTACAAACTTGCACGTAGTACATTGTCCCCTGTTCATACATGCTTTGTTAACCTATATAAGGTCAGACAGGGCGACCCTACACCCCACCCTCGCAGTCATCCGCCAATGATATGGCTCCTTGGTAACTGGCCCATGTTTCTGCAGCAAGAGGAATGCAGAGGAACAGGAGGCTGATGCGCTTCCCCCCTCCGCAATCCTTTTGCTGTTCTCGGGCAAGTGCTTGGAGACGAGTCAAGCGCTCATTATCGTGAAGCAGTCTCCTTGATAGCCATGTTGTTGGAGGAGGTGGGGGGGGGGGTGGTGCCCTGTCTGACCTTGTAGCTAGGTTTACAAAGCACATAGGAACATGGGATAGATTATTACATGTACATTGTCCCCTGGGGGACAGAACACTGAACATGTAGAGGTGAGAGTTTGTTATAAATTACTATGCTATATATTTGCCAGAAGTTCTGCTGTAAATGTCACATAGGACCCAGTTTTATGAAGCCAGTTAAATTTCATCTTTTTGTTTTCTGTTCATAAACTGGAGAATCTGGTTGCTATCGGTGACAGTTTTTCCTTCAAATAAAAGTTTCATTAATGGGTTCTATACGTCTTTTTTTGTTTTTTTCCTTTTTTATGCTCATTTTCTGTTCTTCTGTCTCCCTTTTCACAATCTTAAAGCAAGCCTAGCCCTGCTGCACACACAGTGACCACACACACTGTCACCTCCAGCATCTCTAGCCCTTCTGTAACTAAGAGTACTGTGCAACGTATCAGGTACTACAGGGGAGCATCTTGCATGTGGAAACAGAGTAGCCATGCAGTGCAGCAGATGCCTCATTAATAAGTAACACCTTTACTAATACCACCTGTTGCGGTCATTTTTATACTAACCCTTTGTCTATGGCAGATGCATGGTATTAAATTCAATGTGACACTATTAACTCCTAATAGGTTGCTTGTTCATTTCAGCATATTGACATTTCTGCCTTCTGTCACCTTACTGTGAAAACGGTGACTTCTACAATTCAAAGTACCAATCTTATTCCCCAAAGATTACTAATGCATATTATGGCTCAGCCACAGGTGAACCGTGGTACGTTTTATTGGCCAGTGAATTAATAAGAAATTGCAGTGTGTTTTGTGGCCCCTTAAGACTCATTTACACTATAAAGGGAATTTATCAAAACTGGAGCAGCCAGAATCTGGAGCAAGAATCCGATTCTATCTTTAGCTTGTTCGATTAAAGGAGAAGTACAGCTAAAGCTCACTGGAAGGAAGAGAGGAAAGATCCCTGGTGCTGCACATCCAGAGTCCTATGGTGGTATGAGAGCGACAACCTCAGCCTGGGCTCCTGCCAGGCCATGCCCCAATAGGTTTCACTCTGCCCCCTGGAGCTTAGTCAAAGTAATCCCACTGGCATACTATTCGTTTCCTCTGCTGCTTAGGGTCATTGATAGATCTTGCTTATAAGGTGAAAGCCCAATTGTAGTTTTAAAATGTGAAAAGATACATCTAGGGTGATGAAGAACACCTGTGCTAACTTCTTACAGTGAGATTTGCAGTGCTCATGCTTGATTGGAAGCACTAGCGCTGATTTAGCAGGGGTAAATCTGACTGCTGCCGAGAGATTGAGCCTCTCGCACATATGGGAGCAACTGTGCTGGATCCTTTCAGATCATGGTTGGCCCTTTACAGGTGTTCAGGACTCAATATGGCTGCCTCCTGCTTTCCTGTTTGTGGATATTTATCCCAATCTGAATTTTACAGTGAACTACTGCACAGCAACCTCCATAGGAAGAAGTGTGCATTTGTATATGAAATTGAATGTATCTATATATTAAATATTTTACTATCCACCATTCTATTAATTTTTGTTACCATGAGCTTCATCTAAAGCCCCCCCCCCCCCCCCCGTTGCATCTTTGCTGCTTTTCCTGCTGCATTTTTGCATCTTTTCCTCATAATGATAGGGATGGAGGCACATGACCATACCCGGCCATGGCTTCATTCAAAATCCCTAATTCCCCCCTTTTATGATACACTGCAGAGTGCATGAGCATCATTGGAAATGTAGTTCCAAAACATCTGGGGCGCCAAGGTTTGCCATCACTGTCCTAGGGTAACCCCCTCTACCCCACAGAAGACTATTCATAATGCCACCAAATACTACAGTTCTAAGCATCCAGCAACCAACTGAACATAGACCTCAATGAAGAGAGAAAAAAAGTCATTGCCGTTTGGCAACATTTACCGTCTATTTCAGGAATGGAAAACTTTATGAAACTACATTTACTGACTCATATGTGCTCCTTCAAATTGCTTTCATTTCCTCTTCCATCTTGTTTTCTTCTGAACATTTTAGTATTGTTTTCATGGTCATTTTATTCTCATTTCCCTTGGGAATGATGGTCATGGGTTTTCTCCTGGATTTTTTGACTATGGGAATGACAGAAGATTAATAGTTATTGGCAGCAAAGCTTCCTTTTTATGTATGTTTCATTGATTAGCCCAATACATGTTTTGGGGTGTTAAATATATAGTGTTAGGTCCTAAATTGCAGAATGGTTATAGACCTGTCCTGTAATATGTGGGTTGCCATTGTTGGCTAGTAGTAGCCTACATATTCACTCTCATTACTGGTTTCTGTTAAAGCATGGTTTTCTTAACTTTTCAACACCCATTCCCAGGTTAACATATGCCTGTGTAATTTTAAAATTACCCCAAAATCACAAAATGTAATCCTATTCACAATATTCTGCTAAAAACTGTTAGGTTGACCACTGCATGGGGCATCATAGTGAAAGGGATCTTCCTCCTAAGCCTTTCGTGTGTGCTATGATTTCCATATTGTGCACGCAGCAGCTCTTAAAGGTGAAACCTTGTATTGCACCAAAGGCATTTAGATCACTCTGTACAAGTAATATGATACAACAGAAGCCTAACAAATACAGTATAAACATCTTAGCATTGGTTATGATAGGAGGGTGAAAGAGAGCCCTGCAAGAGTTGCAGCAATGCAGGGGAAGAAGTTCAGGGTTTAGGGGACAGTGGGGCTCAATGTTGCATTTAAAAACAGTGAATAAAATGTCAAAACTGTTTGCGCACATAACTTTGATCTTAGTTTCTTTTTATTATGTTTGTTACTACTATACCAGTGTTGCCATTCTCATGTGTAATATACCAAGATAAATAGACTTGGCGCGATGGCAATGTGAGTTACTTGATCCAATTGGGGTGTAGCATAATGCTCCTTATTTTTGCTAGTGGTTGTGGGACATAGGAGCTGAAATCCTTGTTTTTAAAGAGGGGGGGTTATTTTTTTTTTTTTTAGCAAACTTATAGTTTAACATTCAGCCAGATTCATTGCAGTGTTGACTCCACTAGAGGGAGACTTCAGAAAAATGTTAAATATTGTAGTAAAAATACAAAATATGCAATGAATAATGATACTCAGTAAAAATACTCAAGTCTCCCTTGAAATAATTTTGTATTTAGTCTCCTCCTATCCACTTATGATGACACCTATGATTTATGCTATGGTATGTTTTTCTGTAGCAAAGTATCAATAAATTTATACAAAGTAGTTTTTTTTTTTTTTTTTTTTTTTTTTTATATACTTCTGGATGTTGCTTATAGTAATATGCTTTTATAAGGGTAATAAACCAGAAATATCTTTTTTATGAGGTAAATTAAGTCCAGTAAATGATTTTTGCGTGCAGAGGACTATATGCATGTTGACATTTTGATGGGTTTTGATGATTGGTCCTGCATGTTTGTGTGTAAATGCATGAGGTTTATGATATTGAAACACAGCTGTGTGCTCATGTCGTTCTATGTTCTCCTCCTCTACACTGTCCTATGTGCTGTAGTTTGCAGGCTTCAGCGCACCAGAAAGCCATTTCCAAGATGGAGACAGAAGTGATTAAAGAAACCAAGGTAGAGCAGGAGGAACCAGAAGAGCCAGACTCTTCCTCACTGTCCCTGGCAGAGAAGATGGCTTTGTTTAACAAACTTTCACAACCAGTCACAAAGGAAGTGACCACCAGAAGCAGAATGGATATCAGGCAGCGGAGAATGAACGCACGATACCAGACTCAGCCCGTAACTCTGGTTGAGGTTGAACAGGTATATTGTTTTGATTTTATCCTTTTTTATTTTTATTTTTTTTTACTATGTTTGTTAGCTTTTATACTGTATATTTGCTACCCTGTGTAATTAGCGCAAGGTTAAATTTAAATTGCAGCCAGAATATTATTTAGTTTTGGATAGCTAGGAGGTGGTTTTGAACCTCTGTTAGTCTTCACTTCCTGTCCCAGTGATCACAAAGGAAGTGAGCAGACAGTCCCTTGATAGACATAGCAAAAAAGCTTCATCGGTTCTAGCCATTCTTTACTCTATCCAAAACAAGGTTTTGGCTGAAGTCCCACTCTAATGGCCCCGTACACACGGTCGGAAAATCCGACCACAAAATCCATCGGATTTTTCCCGACGGATTTAGTCCGACATTAGTGTTGCATACACACGGTCGGACAAAGTTGTCGGAAAATCCGATCATTCTGAATGTGGTGACGTTGTTGTTGCCTACGACGGGACTACGTAGAGGCTAGTAGCTTGTAATGTGATCTGAGCATGCGTAGCACTTTGTCCGTCGGACTAGGCTACACACGATCGGAATTGGTGTGATCGGACTTTGTTGACGGAAAATTTGAGAGCCAGGAGATAGAACTTTGTCCGTCGGAAAATCCGATGGAAAATGTCCGATGGTGCCTACACACGGTCGGAATTTCCGACAACATTGTCCGATAGGACAGATTCCATCGGAAAATCCGACCGTGTGTATGGGGCTTAAGGTGCATGTGGTAATGTAGAATATATCTGCTTGTAATTGTGATGTGTTTGGTCAGCTTTTACATCCAAGGGAAATAATTAACCTGAGATATTGAGCAGATGAGGGTGGAAGGGCCTCATTGGCACGTCTGTGGCCAGTCACATATTTTTACTTAGTTGCTTTGGTCCAGCTTTGGAGCAATTTAACCATGTAAATACTGCAACTGGCTGATGCCCCTGAAATCTGGAAATCATTGTAGACACCACTGCTCCAGTCATCTCCAATTGCTTCTGCACTCCATGCTGAGCTGCTGGCCTGCTGCATTCTTGGCACAAGAGGTTGTTGCTCGGTACCAACACTTTGCATTTTCTGAATGATTCTGAAGAGATCACTGATTGGATGAGGTTGAGAGCATTATGCCACAGCCCCGTCTCTCCACCTTGTCAAATCCCAGTGAAATTTAGAATTCATCGGCAGGTGCAGTTGACCACCTTCTGACCCGATTCAAGTTGCATTTTTAAAGTTTTGGATAGCGTGTGGAGAAGTTAATACCCCTGTCAGGGTTTTTTTTTGTTTGCATGCAGTCTGGGGAGAGTTGGCAATTTTATTTGTCCATCCCCCCCCCCCCCCCGATGGTCATTGTCACCAAAATAGAAGATGATGCAAAATTTTACAGTTGTCACCAGAACAGGGGGAGGGAAAATATTCTGATGGGGACACCTGTTCTGGAGAAAATGGTCCAAGGGGATTATTCTCCTCACTTTGAAGAGATTTCCTTTCCCTTTTTTCAAGACCGGAAATGAAAGTAGATCTCCCCAACATGACATTGGTAGCAAAGTATGAACCAACAGACCAAACTACTCTATCCAAAACTGAAAGGTTTTGGCTGTATATACACTTTAATCGAACTGTGTAGACTCAGCACATTTCTAATACATTTGTGTAGATGGGAATAGAACTGGAAAAGTTAGATTATAATGAAACCATAATAAGTCATAATGGATTGTAACTGTAGATGTTGGCACTTATGTGGTGTTGAATAATTAAAAGAAAATGGAAAAAAATCTTTCAAAATAAGGTAGTGGAAATGTTTGACAATTTACCCTGTAAATCAGATCTCCTCTTCTGGACTGAAGCCAGAATGACTACGTGGAACCTGGCATTATCAGTAGGTCAAGGTTTTCGTGGCAGGTTTCCTTAAAATTACCCCACCCAAAATCTCTCTACAGACATCCGACTGGCCCCTAAGGCTGACGAATGTACCTTGACTCAGGTGCTGAATCTGAGTAGATCCTGTTTTTTTTTTTTTTCACACATCTGGTTGTTTGCCATCCTGTTTGCTTCAGGGCCTTTTGATTCCCATTGTTAGGACTGCTCTCCATCGTTCATAGTTGACAGTGATGCCACCATGGCTGATTTACTAAAGTGGGGGCTGAGTGAGCAAAGTGTTGGTGAAGAAGGTTAAAATGTGTTTGATCTGAATACTTGTGCTAGCCTGTTTCCCCCGTAAAGCCCTATCCTGACAATAAGACCTAGCGTGATTATCGGGGAGGGATGCAATATAAGCCATACCCTGAAAATAAACCCTAGTAAAGTTAATTTAAAAAAATTTAATCCGCTTTGTAAAACGACCATACTGGCATAAGGTGCAGTGTCCTCCCCCCCCCCCCACCCCCCCGCAACTATCATACAAAATACCCCATCCACAGCCACCGCTGACCCGCTAGGGGGCTTCGCCTCTCCTCCTGGCTGAGGTCTGCGGCCCCTCCCTCTTCAGTGCTTGGAGCGGGCTGAAGTCAGCAGGGATCTCGGCTCTTCCCTCTGCTCTCGGGTGATGTCTGTGGCCCCTCCCTTTGCAGTGCTTGGAGTGGGCTGAAGTCAGTGGGTATCTTGGAGTGGTGAAGAAGAGCTCAGGAAAGTCACATGAGTGCCCAGGGGTGCTGTAAAAAGGTAATTCTCATAAAACAGCCACAAAGGGAGACGCACTGCACCCTACGCCAGCACAATCTTCCCATAAAACGGACTACAAAAATCCTATAAGAACTTGAACCAAGATGTTTTTTGGGACTAAAATGTCAAAATACTGATACTAATAAGACGTCCCCTGAAAATACGCCCTAGTGTATTTTTTTTGTAGCCGGTCTTCTTTTCGGGGCAACACGGTAGCAAAGGTAAAAGTATATTTTTTTCACACCTGATTGGGTATTAGACCATTTAACGTCTAAAAGGGCTCTCTTCTAATACTCGGATACAGACTCTCAATTTTCAGGACAGGTTTTCATAGGTATGCAAGAATACATTGTACGAATTTGGGAATGTTTCATATGTTTGTGCTCTTCTTCCTTCCTCCCTTAGGCCCCTTTCACACTGTCGGACCGTTCATGTCCACCTGTCAGTTTTGACGGCTGACCTGAACAGGCGCCCCATGCTGGTCTATGGAGCGACAGATGTCAGCGGAGACATGTCCGCTGACATCCGACCCGGTCTGATCCGCTAAAAGCAGACGGATGGCCCTACGTCCAGATCCGTCGCTATCGGATCGGGTGAGATCTGATGAAAACGAACATGCTGTCCGTTTTCATTCGATCTCTCCATAGAATCTAGCGGCGCTCAACAAGCCCCTTCCCGCTCAGTGAGCAGAGAGGGACCTGTCATCCACCGGCTCAGCGGAGATCAACGGAGATCTCCCGCTAAGCCGGCGGACTCCCTGCAAGCGGATCCGCCTCATTTGAATGAGGCCTTAAGGAACGATTACCTTTTAAAATATAAAAAGTGAAACTATTTCAATGCAACATAGCTGGAGTGACATTTCAGATTTGGATGCCTCACAGGTGGCAAGGACTTGTAGTGATCTAGTGAAAAAGTCAAACTTAATTTGCTAATATTCTGCCTGTGTGATATCTTTAAACGTTTTGAAAAAAAGCATAAAACCTTGCCCTTTTCTGTTATCTTGATCTGTATTCTTGCATTTGTCTGGTGCTCATTTGTGGGCAGTGCCGAGGCATTGGGGCTTCTGCCAAAGGATATTGGGTGACTTGTCTCTCTAAGGCAAAATTCATGTCAGTAGCTCCACCAGGAAGTTTGATTGGCATCAGTTCCCCAAGAGCCTCTTCACCAAAGACCTTATGACGTCACATTGATCATTTGACCTAATGCCATACTGATTACCTTTTGTCTCTCAAAAGGTGAGGTTTTTTATTAATGTTTGAAAGACCTGAATCAATAGATATTTGTTTGCATCGTAACGGTTTTGTATTCAAATCCATAAAAAGAGTCTAGATTTGGATTGGACAATCGTTAACACTGGTGCTGTAAAACACACCTCGCCATGAAAAGAATGTCTTTGGAGAGTTGACCACATAGCTGGGATGGAAGACTTGATCTATATCTCACAGGACGGTCTTTAAGTTTATGAAAACATTGGCATGCTGGACGCATTTTCAAACAACGTCCACATACCAGACTCTCAATATTGGACATGAGGTGATGAGGACTCTCTTCACCCCAGGATCTGTTTGAGAACCTGATGGAAGCATAGCTGACCCACGCTAGACAACCTTCTCTAATTCTTATTGGTTAGGACAATGTCATGTAGGTGACCCTGCTAGTTACGGAAAAATAAGGATTAGAAGCAGGCAATCTGTGGTCCCCGGGCACTCTGCCCAGAATGTTTGAGACCTACCTCCCTAGTGGGGCATTTCTCTGACAAGGCTAGGCTTCTCACTGCTGACCTTTTTGTATAGTTGGTTATATATTCTGTTTTCTATCATGTTTTTTATGAGACAACGGTATACCTGCTGAATTCGGTTTGACTTTTTATTGTAAACACTTTTTTGGCTTGACTGTACCTTTTCAATTGTGAAGTCTCAATAATGCTTTTGTTGCATGAAATGCAAAACTTGAAGCAGGTCAGATGGAGGTTAAATGTATCAATGAATTCTGAATGATTTTAGACGCATCCCCAAACTGTTGTCATCAACATGAGCCCTAATAATGTAGTGTAGGCTAGATTTGGTACAAGTAGTTCTTGTCCCACAATTCTAAGTGTTTTTATAACAAGACCTATGAGATGGCGGATTGATAGGTGCAGCTTGGTTGTGAGCACTTTCCTGAGGCCAACAGCAAGAGAAATTCGGGACGGGAGGGGGAGATCAGTCTCTTCATTCCTCTTGCCGTCTACTTCATAGTTGTCAGATCAGTCGCCGCAAGAGAAGAGGTGGTCAGGTTTGGACCTATTAGCTAGGGCCCTTTCACACTGAGTTTTTATTTTCATTAAAAAAGTGACTGAAAAGCCCAAGAAAAATGCTTCCCTTTAAAAAAAAAAAAAAAAGAATGTCTTCACACTGGGTGTGGTGAAAAGAATCCTGCTTACAGTATCTTTTGGAGCATGTTTGAGGAGCTAAAAAAAACAACGCACCTTCCCATTGAAAGCAATGGAAAATGTGTTTTTTGGTGCGACTTTTTTTTTTTTTCAGTCCCATGTCCTGTCCAATGTCAAACCGCACCGCAAAATCAGGAAAGTGCCCCTAGAGTTAGCACGTGTCCCATAGGAGAGAGAGCTATTTAAAAAAAAAAAATGGATCATCTTTAAAGGGTAACTCCACTTTAATGGAAAAAAATATCAAATATAGCATATACAATTGCTACACAAGTCATATTGTAATTGAATGTTATTAAAAATGACCTTTCATTTTTAATTTGCAGGGCTGTAATTTTCTGTGCAATGCAGTGTAGCAAACTGTAGGTGTTCTGTACACAGATGGTGTCAAAGTCAGACTTTGGGCATCCCCTGCAACAATTTTTTTTTTATTAATTTTTTTATTTTTTTATGAAGATCCTCCCAAAGGGAAATCGCATCTAAAGGGATGAATTTCCCACACTCTCCTCATTTGAACCTTGCAAGTGCAGCAGCTGATTGATAAATATAAACACATTCCCATTAGATACACTCAGCACATGGACACAAACGGCTATTCCTTCAGAATAACAAAGTATGAATCTGCAACAAAGTTTGTTAAAATCTTTGCAATGTACATAGATCTACCAGAGCGGAGTTTTTTTTCCCTCAACAAAAGTGGAGTTGCCCTTTAAGTAACTTTTTGTTGATTTTTCACCATAAGAGCCTGTGTTGATGGGTAAATGGAGATTGCTTTTAGTTGCATTTGACCAAAATCCCAAAGACACCTCTGGGATCATTTTAGATTTCATTGACGGGTGCATTTGCCCTACAGTTGACCTCCTGACCTGCATTTGAACATCTCCCAAGCTGCTTCAAGCTGCTTTTACATTCCCATTGAATTGTTTAACCACTTGCCGACCACCGCACACGAGACACCGGCACAATGGCAGCGGTGGGCAAATGGGCGTACCTGTACGTCCCCTTTAAGATGTGTACTGCGTGACCGGTCCCACGGACTCTGTCCGTCGGTATCCCTGCGATCGTGTCACGGAGCGGCACAACGGGGAGATGCCTATGTAAACAAGGCTGTCATTGGGAGCAGTGATCTGTCATGTGGTAGTGAGCCCATTCCCCCTACAGTTAGAATTACTCCCTAGGACACACTTAACCCCTTGATCGCCCCTAGTGTTTAATCCCTTCCCTGCCAGTGTCATTACACAGTAATCAGTGCATTTTTTTTATAGCACTGATTGCTTTATGAATGACAATTGTCCCAAAATAGAGTCAAGTGTCTGTGTCCACCGCAATGTCGCAGTCATGATAAAAATCGCATATCCCCGCCATTACTAATTATAAAAAAAAAAAAATAAAAATGCCAAAAATCTATCCCCTATTTTGTAGACGCTATAACTTTTGCGCAAACCAATCAATACTTGCTTATTGCTATTTTTTTTTCTTCCCAAAAATATGTAGAAAAATACAGATTGGCCTAAACTGAGGAAAAAAATCTTTTTTTTTTTTTTTAATATATTTTTGGGGGATATCTATTATAGCAAAAAGTAAAAAATATTACTTTTTTTTTTGTTTATAGCGCAAAAAATAAAAACCACAGAGGTGATCAAATACCACCAAAAGAAAGCTCTATTTGTGGGAAAAAAAGGATATAAATTTTTTTGTAATGTCGCACGACCGCGCAATTGTCAGTTAAAGCAACGCAGTGCCGAATCACAAAAAGTGCTCTGGTCAGGAAGGGGGTAAATCCTTCCGGGGCTGAAGTGGTTAAGAGGAGATACAGTTTTGACCCAACAAAACTGGCCTGCACATGTCCTTTATTCTCTCCGGTAGTGATATTACTTGGCTAGATATCCACTTTCCACCTACCACCCTTGCTACATTCATTAAGGATCTCATTGTCACTGTTACACTAATTTTATGTTACAGCGAATGCAAAAAGAGAGCGGATACTTTGTCAGGGTAGGATGGGCAATGTTAGGAGCTTGATGGAGAACGAGCTACTAGACTCCCCAAAAGATGGTAGAAGCCAGTCTATGACTATTCAATTAAATGGTGTACTGACAGTTTAAAAGCTGCATTAGAAACAAGTGGCATCTACAGAATGCACAGCTATATATTTTTATTGCCTAATTTATGTGGCAGCTTGTGTTTTTTATATGTCGTTTCTCTTTAAATGTAGTAAATGAAAATCTTCTGGCCTAACATAAATGGGGAAACTCGATTCTCCAACTAACATGTGTTTCTGGTTTGTTGGCTGTTTGTGCAGTTTAAGAACGGAGGTGAAAAGATCGCTCCATTGTCTCAGACCGTTGTAACATCTGTGGCGACTCTGACGTCCCGGTCTTCTCCTGTCTACCCCGGGGATATGAATGTCACAAAGTCATCCAATTACGATGAGAGAATATCAAGTATCTCCAGCGCTTCCACTCTGCTTCACACTTCTATGGAGACGGCAAATACTACAGAAAGGAGCTCACTGCTTTCAGAGTCCTGGAGCTCTCCACTCATTGATAAACTCAGAGAGCCTGAACCAAGGAAGCAGCCACTGTTAGAGAGCAGAGCACTGGCCACAGAGGAGAGCAGTCCGAGAAAGTGTAGTCCTGATCAGAAGGAAGTCGTCCATCCCGTACTGGATGTGTCAAAGGAGAAGGAATCCGCCAGCGAGCAGAAGAGGCTCGGGCATGTTATCTCAAGTAAGAGCACAGTGGAATTGCTCAACCCACAGACACTGTTACAACCTGCTGTGCAGCAAGAGCTGCCAATAGCTGAAAGCTCCCCGCAGGTAGAGGTGGATGACATGAAGCCGGAGAGGAGCAATCTGCACTCAGAAACCAATGCATGGAGCACTAGAGGTGCCACTGGTAAGACACTTTATACATTTCTGGTTTCTAAGCAGGTGTAGCTTTGTATCAGAGGGTGCGTTCATTCACTAGCCTGTTGAGCTTATTAACAGACAAGAATTCTATATTGTATAGCATTCACATTTCACTCGTCCCCAGCTGGAGGTACACTCCTTTTCTTTGTCTCTCTCTGCCAGCAGCGGGCAAGCAGCTTGAGAATATCAGATTATAGTCATTCTGAGACCTGTGTCCCCTCTTTTTTACTGAAATGTTCTACAGCTGCAAACCAGCAAATAGACCCTCGCATTCACCAGTCATTTATCAGTATCACTGACTTGTCATGCCGCCAGAGGAATTGGGTGATATAGGATACAAGTGGTCAAAGAGAACCTTCTTCTCCTATATCACCGGACTTCTGATCGACAAGTGATATTTATTAAAACTGTAACCAGAAGTAAGGGAAAATCTTCCAATGAGCAAACCTGGTGAAGACTGAGCGCATATCGCCTTATTTTCCTGTCTTTAGCAGAACGTTTCTGGAAATCTTGATGGGACACAAAGTTTAAGCTTTACCTTGTGTTTTTTTTTTTTTTTTTCTTAGTTGCTGTTAAAAACGCTTAGGGCCAAATTTACACTTTAGTGTTGTAACACAAAGCTAAAATGCATGGCAGAGTTCTAATGCTCATTGTGATGTACATTAAAGGGCCCCACAATGCAAATACCAATACATTGTTGTGCACTGCATTTATCACGTAGGTTCACGCATCATGGATATGTCCTTTATATCAGTTTTGGAACGTTGGTAGCCCGTTCATAATAAATGGTCTGCCTTAATTCAATGCTTAACCTATGCCATAACACATAACGTGTTAAAATTTTAAAAAAATAACACAGGTAAAAATTAGGGTTGCTCTGATGCCCAATCCGATACCTGGGTAGTCAGGGGATAATCGGTGCGGTGGTGGGGGCTGTTGCAAGCATCTATCTCCCGCTTTGAATAAAGCAGCTCCCACGGCTTTCAGCTGCTTTATTGAAATCTATACAGGGAGATCGGTGCTTGTAACTGCCCCTAACACAGCACCGATCACCTGTGTCCGATGCGCTCTCCCTCTGCGTCCCCCCCCCTCCGCACTCTCCCTCTGCGTCCCCCCCCCTCCGCGCTCTCCCTCTGCGTCCCCCCCCCCCCCTCCGCGATCTCCCTCTGCGTCCCCCCCCTCCGCGCTCTCCCTCTGCGTCCCCCCCCCCCTCCGGCGCTCTCCCTCTGCGTCCCCCCCCCCCCCCCGCGCGCTCTCCCTCTGCGTCCCCCCCCGCCTCCCGCGCCCCTCCCCCGCCTGCGCCCCCCCCTCCGCGCTCTCCCTCTGCGTCCCCCCCCCCGCCCCCCCTCCGCGCCCCCCCTCTGCGTCCCCCCTGCCCCCCTCCGCGCTCTCCCTCTGCGTCCCCCCCCCTCCGCTCTCGCTCTCCCTCTGCGTCCCCCCCCCTCCTCGCTCTCCCTCTGCGTCCCCCCCCCCCCGCCCCTCCTGCCCGCTCCCCCTCTGCGTCCCTCCCCCCCCCCCCCTCGCTCTCCCTCGCGCCCCCCCCCCCCCTCGCGCCCCCCCTCGCTCCCCCTCTGCGCCCCCCCCTCCGCGCTCTCCCTCTGCGTCCCCCCCCCTCCGCGCTCTCCCTCTGCGTCCCCCCCCTCCGCGCTCTCCCTCTGCGCCCCCCCCCTCCGCCCCCCCCTCCCCCCCTGCGCGCTCTCCCTCTGCGTCCCCCCCCCGCCCCCTCCGCTCTCTCCCTCTGCGTCCCCACTTAGTGATTGTAAATGATCACCTTGTAAAATAACCCATTCAGTTTAAAAAAAAAAGTGTGTGTGTGTGTATACTTTTTTTTTTTTTTTATAAAGTGATCACATTCCCTCTGTTCTCAGCTGCATAAGAGTTTGGGGGAGGAGAAGCAGCAGTACACTGAGCTCCCCAGTGATTGGCTGTGCAGTGGGGGCGTGTCAGGACAAGTCTGATCATTGGAGAAGAGCTTACTAAGTTCCCAGCATAGCCAGAGAACTGACCATGGTGTGTTCTCCTGCCTAGTGTGGTCAGTTTTTTTAAATATGAAAACAAGGGGGCTAGCAAGAACACCAGGGATTTCACACAAAGGAAACAATACAAAGAGAACCGGATAGTTTCTCATATAAGTACATAGTACAGCAGGCACGTATCGGGAATATGAAACAGGGTAGCAAACGCTTTAAATATCGCTGTGCAGTTTCTGTTCAGACTGAATAGGAGGTACATGTCTGTCGGCTCTATGCTTTTTCTTAATATAAACTTACTTTAAAGAAACACTGAGTTGAGAGAAACTTTGCTGCCATTACTGACATCCCTGTAAAATGCTAGTTTCTTGGTTGTAATGATGATATAAAGGTAACACAGATCGGCATGATGTCCATCATCATTTTCTGAAGAACACAAAAATGGCAGCCTGTGGGTTTTCTCTTGGCACAGGTCTCCTTTAAGACTTGGGACACCAAGAATGAGCTCTCTGATGCTGCCAATGAAAGGAAGAGTAAGTGCACCTTTTAGTGTCTTGATGAGTCAGAACCCTCCATCCTCATACTTCCCTCAGGAAAGCTTTCAGTTGAAGGCATTCCTGCAGGCAGACATCTGCTCAGACCCTACAATCTCCAACACACACAGAGGTGTCAGATGAGGTAAAGCAAGGCTTGGACACAATTTCTCCTGCTAATATGACAACACTGAGTTTAAAATGCAGCAACAAAGCTGTTCAGCATTAGAGCAATCTGTTCTGGGAGTAGATGTAGCTTTTGGCTAAAGCATCTATAAATATTGCAGCTGCCTAGCTCAGGATGTGAGACCAAATTGCATTTGCTGTGTACTGTTCAATTCTGTCTTCTGTGTACCTTAGATGTGCAATTAAACTGGATATCCAGCTAAAAGGTTTGCTTGGTTTAGGCTAGAGCATGGAAAGCTTTGAACCTGTCAGGTATTTACAGTTTAAAGTGATATTAAATGCAGATTTTTTTATTTTTTTGTTTTACTTGCCAAACATTACATACCTGCTCTGTGCAGTGGTATTGCACAGAGCAGCCCTAATCCTCCCCTTGGGTCTCCGGCCGATGCTCCTGGCCCCCATTCTGCTGGGTGCCCCCATACCACTCATTCCCGAGTTGCTGCTCTGTGTCTCCATTCACACATGGAGAGTGGCTCAGCCCTTCCCCGCCCCAGCACTCTCCTCATCCACTGGCTGTGATTGACAGTAGTGGGAGCCAATAGCTCCCACTCCTGTCTCAGCCAATGAGGCGGTAGAGACCTGGAAGAGCCGTGGCTCTTGTGCGCATCGCTGGATCAAGATGGTGTAGTGGTTAGCACTTTCACCTAGCAGTAATGGGGTCGCTGGTTCAAATCCCGACCATGACACCTTCTGCCTGGAGTTTGCATGTGCTCCCTGTGCTTGCGTGGGTTTCCTCCGGGTACTCCGGTTTCCTCCCACACTCCAAAGACATGCTGGTAGGTTAATTAGATCCTGTCGATAAAATTGGCCAAATATGTGTATGTTGTATGTGTATGTGTTTGTAAGCGTGTCAGGACCCCACAGGGCAAGGACCGCACTATACCACAGATGGACACCAGTGGCAAAAAGTGCCCTGAGGCGATTCAGTTCGCATAGGTTGCGCTATACAAGTCATTCATTCATTCATTCATTCATTCATTCATGGGGCTAAAGTGGTTACCTTCATGCATAGAATACATGAAGGCAAAATAACCTTGGGCCTTTACAACCACTTGAAGCATTTAAAACCCCTTTTAGCTTTTTTATTTCTGTCTGCAGGTCCATTCTTAAAGTGGATGTAAACCCGATTTCATGAAATTTGAGCGATGCACATATATCTGTAGTGTTTTCTTATCTCTCTTCAAAGCCCTATGTCCTGTGGCTTGCTGCTGCTCCATGATTCTGTTATCAGCCTGATAACTTCTGACATGTTCTCCGTCAACTGAGCTAAAAGCAGCCAGAATTTTGTTTTGGGGAGGATGCTATAAATTAGCACTGAGCTGAACGATTTGACGATCAGCTCTGAAAGTCTCTACCTATGAGGAGAGGGGAAGTGTGTGCTTTTCCTACAATCGGCTGTCTTGGCTGTATGGCCAGGCTTCACTGCAGTGTTGAACAGGAAGAGAAAATCTAACACGATCTGAACTTTCTAAAGAGTAGATAAAGCTGAAGTCAGCAGATATACATGTAAAACTTATATAGGGAGATTTGTTTCATCCCTGTGTATCATCTGAGGCTGTTCACTTCACTGGGTATATGTGACGGTTTACATCCACTTTAAGCCCTGTAAAACACAGGCCGAATGCTGGGTGACATCGGCCGGTTCACTGGCTGAACATGCTGAGAAGCTGGCTGAACATGCTGAGAAAACCAGCAGCCGATTGGCTCCTGACCAGCGCTCTTAGCCAATGGCTGAGAATGCTCATTGGCGTGTTCTGACAGGGAGCCATACCCCAGAACACAACAGCTAAGTGGGGGAGATTGCTGTACTAATGTTGGCTCATTAGTACAGCGACCAGAGCCAACCGTTTTATTTATTTTTTTGTTAAACCCACTGGGCTGAACAGAAAAAAAAAACTTGGTGTGTACCAGGCTTTACTGTCTGATAAATCCATTGCCTAAAGACACTGAGGGGAAGTCAGTGGCACCAGAGCCTTGGGTAGCAGTGAAGATTCTACAAGGGTTCCAATTCTTCCCCACTTTTTCCAAAATGGAAAAAAAATAGGTTTTGGCTGGACATAATTACACTACTTGAGTACTGGCATATTACACCCCCTTTCCGTCGAAGCCTTTTTTCAGTTTTCAGTGCTGTGATAGTTTGTCCAACAATTAACTCCGTCATCCAACACTGTACCCAAAATTTAATTTTTTGGAGAACAAACTTTTTTTGGTGGTATTTAATAAACCAACTATTTGAAAAAGTGCTCTTTTTATACAGCAAATAAAAATGCCAGAACAGTGCGGACACCCCAGAAATACCCCCCCTTTTTGTTTTGTATGGAGACGTTCCTCCATTGACTACCAGTCTGAGGATTTTTCTGACAAGGGGACATTAAAGATAATTTTTAGTCTGTTGCTTTTCGGGCCATTATGTAAATTTATTTTAATGCTCAAAGCGGTATTAAAACCAAAAATGTAATATATTGCAGCTTATTAATCATTAGATGTGATGGGTGCATTCGTTTTTTCTTTTAGGCTTTTCCCCTCTGTTTTCACCTGGTTAGCTAACCAGTAACACACCTCCTGTATTAGTTGTATTAGTGCCCCAACACTGGATGAAGGAGCAACAGACACCTTTTGGACAGCAGCATTGTCCGTCTGGGGAGAGGAGAGTGTTAGATGCACTAGCAGATTTAGATAGATAGCAAATACCAGCTAACATTTTATAAGCAGTTACAGCAACAAGTATTTTTCCTTTAAAATTAATTGTAACTACCCCTGTCAGGGTTTTTAAATGTTTTTCAACCCTCTAACTACTATATCTGCAGGACAGCTTGTTCAGTTGAAAAACAGACTTCCATACAATGGGAGGATGGAGATGGAGGAGTTATTATGCAGACGGACAGGATAAGGGAGGTGAGGGGCTAATATACAGGTCAGATCATAGACCGGATGGAGCTGACATATGCTGTGGAGGGCTGGGTGACAGTTTCTAGTGTTGGATGACACTGGTACTAGTTTACATTGGGTCCTGGCAGAGATCAGGAAGCTTTCTTTCCTCTCGCACACGATCAGTGGGAGAGGAAAGTGAGAGCTGGCTGCTAATCGCAGCCCTTGCTTACATTGTGTGATGCAGTGATTGGTCACAATGATCATGTGGTAGAGAGCCGCACTCCCGCCAATGCTCCTGGCCCCCCTTCTGCTGGGTGCCCCCATAGCACTCATTCCCAAGCCGCTGCTCTGTGTCCCCATTCACGCATGGAGAGTGGCTCAGCCCTTCCCCGCCCCCGCACTCTCCTCATCCACTGGCTGTGATTGACAGTAGTGGGAGCCAATAGCTCCCACTGCTGTCTCAGCCAATGAGACCTGAGAAAGCCGTGGCTCTCGTGCGCATCGCTGGATCAAGATGGGGCTAAACTATCGCGGGGGGGGGGGGGTGCAGAAGGTTTTTCATGCATAGAATACATGAAGGCAAAATAACCTTGGGCCTTTACAACCACTCATTGGTTCAGTACTGTTCACTTTCCAGTGGACTCTATGATCACAGAACTTGCTCCTATGCACGCTGTGGGTCATGCAAGGGTAAAAATTAAAAATTAAATATTAAAACAACCCCTCGCCCTGTAACCACCTCCTGTCTATGTACGGTGGGCAGACAGAAGCTGGTTGAAATATTGTAGATGTTCATTGTTTAGATGCAATTCGATTTTCACAAATGGGAAACGGCTAAAAAAAAAAAATGTATTATGCCATTTATGGTACAGTTACAAGGTCTTTTATATACCTCTCTTGCTTATTATATCCGTATTCTCTTATAACACAATTTATCAGACTGAGGAATAATGAGTAAGATTCACAAGCAATTTTCTGCTCTGAGATTATCTACTGTTTTGGAAAGTTTTTTTCCCACCACTGAGCAATTCACTTTTCATATAGAAAAGGGGATCAGCTCACCATGTGTGCACCAAATGTTCACAAACTGAGGGGAGAAGTCATAGCGGGGCTACAAGAAAAAGATTTTTCTTTGTCTGCTGTTCTTATGCCGCGTACACACGGTCGGAATTTCCAATGGAAACAGTCCGATGGGAGCTTTTCATCAGATTTTCCGACCGTGTGTACGCCCATCGGTCTTTTTCTGTCGGAATTTCCGACAGACTTTGGATTGAGAACCTGTTCTTAATTTTTCCGACGGAAAACCTTTCTATCGGATTTTCCGATCATGTGTATGCAATTCCGACATGCAAAATTCCAACGCATGCTTGGAAACAATACAACGCATGCTCGGAAGCATTAAGCGTCCTTTTTTATAGTGCCATCGAACGCGTTGTATACAGCAGTGTTATTGACCGTCGGAATTTGGTGTGACCGTGTGTAGGCAAGACAGTTTGAGTGAAATTACGACGGGAAAACCATCAGCTTTTTCCGACGAGAATTCCGACCGTGTGTACGCGGCATTAGAAAGGATCTGCCAAGGTATATAAGCAGTTTTCAGCACCCCGGAGTATCCTAGGGTCAAAAGGAACCTCTTTATTCATATTTCTGAAAGACGCCAAACACTCTATGCTCAAAGGGCCCATAACAATAAATAGCTTATTGCACATGGATGCTCATTGGATTGCAAGCGACTTGTACTGCCATTAAGGGCTCATTCACACTAGAATGTTGTGGGGCAAACCCACGTTCTGTGCACGTTTCAAATCGCATTGAGCTTGCAGCTGGTGTCGGTGCAAAGTTAATGCCCCCCAAACGCAGTGTATTTGGCTGCACCGGAATGCATGGTACAAAATTATCATGCAATCCTGTTGCAGTGTGCTTCCAAAAGTAGTGCGCATATCGGCACATTCAAAATGCACAGGGCTGAAATGGTACTGCACAGAACTGCTTGTGAAACGTGCAGGAACAAGCAGCGCATTCCTGTGCAATTCACAAGCAGTTCCTAGTGTGAATGGCCCCTAAAGCACAATTCGGGCAAGACATGTTTCTGTAAACATTTTGGGGCCCAAATATCAAAAATATATTTTGGTACGTGTGCCCCTGTTGTGGGGTCTTTAGGGTAGGAGGTGGGGTAGTAAAGTGCAGAAATCTTAGCCTGGGTGATTTCCCCTCATTTCCTGTCCTGTGATCACACAAAGTAAGGCAAAAGCCCCCACAGGTGTCAGAGAGATAAAGCTGGCCATACACTGATAGATTTTTGATCACGCAACAAAAAAAGAAAAAAAAAATCTTAGATTCCTCCTTCCACACTATACAGCGGGGATGGAGGAATTTGCATTGCTGGCTAATGTGTTCTGACACCTGGATTTGATGCAGCTGCTGTTTGGCTCCTTTTCAATTAAAGGCTGTTGGGAAGGAAGGTGTCTACAGGCCCCCCCACATAGCAAATTTCAGCTGGTTCATTCATAAGCCAAATTGTGCTAGGTGTATAGCCAGCTTAACTCTGTTCTATTTAGAGAAATGACACTACAGCCCCTCTTTATTTGTCTGGCTTCCCCCAGAGAGGAGCACATGCCCCATCCAATGCTGTGAGCCCAGATTGGCAGTGACAGTCATATGGATAGACTTGGCCTTGTGTCACAGAAGTTAGTTGTCTCACACCCTTGTCTGATGTACTCTGTGTTTACAACATCCTGTGTGTAGAACAGTGTGGCTGTCCCGATTGGAGTGCCCTGCGGGGAAACAATATAAATGTTGCCATCTCTCAATGACTCAGTAAATGTTCTCTGAGCTCCAGCTAAACCTTTTCCTTCCCGTGAACTGCTTTTATCTTGGGGAATTCAGCAGGATGCTTTGTTCTTAGATTTTTCTCATACAGTAAGGCAGCAATACATACTGGCATCAAATGGGAGCAGAGCCCATTCTAAGGCTGGACATACCTGGTTGAATTTTCATTCGGCATTCTGAAAAATCGTTTGTCAGAGCATTTGATGATGCCATCATTCAGTCATCTAATTTAGCTTGAAGGCCTTTAAAAATGTTTTTATCCAGACCTTCTAATTGAATGGATTCCCAGATGGATTTAACAGGTTTGTTTTATTGCTTATGAAATCCGCAAAAGAATAATGCAAAGTGTGTATGTGTGTGTGTATGTATGTGTGTGTGTGTGTGTGTGTATATGTATGTATGTGTGTGTGTGTGTGTGCGCACACACACACACACACACACACACACACACACACACACGTATGTGTGTGTGTGTGTGTATGGATATATATATATATATATATATATATATATATATATATATATATATATATATATATATATATACATTTATATATACACACACACAGAATACATGCTGCAACCCAATAAGGCTGTAGTAGATACACTATATACATATAATATACAAATCATATTTTGTATTCACTATAGAGAAACCTTTCAATTTATTCTTCCATGTATTCCTATACCATACATAATTGTTTAAAAGAATGAATGTTTGTGAGTACGACAGTTCTGATTTTGCATAAAACTCTGTGGGCCACATCAACCATTTAAAATTGTGTTAAAATTCAGATAAGAAAATGTTTCCATCCTTAGGTGTCCTTTTATGAAGCAGTGATCAGTGGAGATCCTGAGAATCGCCACTGATCACAGCCCATAAACAGTTTATGAACCAGAGATAATTGGGGGGAGAAGTGTTTGAACTTGTTCTCCCACCGATTATCTCTGCACATGGAGAAGCCTCATTGAATGACACAGTAACGGCCAGTGTATGAAGCTGCGATCTGAGTGCTTCACTGGCGTTCTGTGTCAGAATTCACACTCCCCCGATTCACCATCTCAGAGGTGGTGAATCGGGGAGTGAAGAGAGAAACCGGGGGATCTGAGGAGGAAGGAGGAAGATTAACTTCCTTATGCCTCGTTCAGACCCCCCAACACTGTAACCATGTCCCCCTGTCATATGTATGTGTATACATATATATATAATATATATATGTATGTATGTATGTGTGTATATATGTGTGTATATACATGTGTGTATATATGTGTGTGCGTATACATGTGTATATATAATGTAGGGGGGACTCTTTATTTTATTAACATTAATCACACTGGTGTCTGTCCATGTATTGAGCTGTGATAATTTATCACTGCTTAATAAATGGACATCTCAGTGTTTCAGTGAATTTCTGGTACTGTAATCTCGTAAAGTCTCACGAGATTCCAGTATCAGGGCCGTTCTCCACTGTTTGAAGCGTTTTGTAGATCGCTCCACTCCTCCCAGGGTGAAGCGATCTACTCCGCTTCATAAACTGGCACACAGAGGAGAAAGATCTTCTCTGTGAATGCCGGAGAACGAAGCAGTGAATAGATTTCACTGCTTCATAAAAGGACACCTTTAATCTCCAATTTTTCTCATCACTACGGTCAAAAACAATAGTCAATTTGCCCCTCCGTTAACCATTACAAAATCAAACATAGATTTATTTTTTTTAAACAAAATTCTAACTGTGTATGGCAAGCTTTTCATCCCTGTTTAAAAAGAGGAGTTAAATAGCTCAGTACACTTATGCTAGCTTGGCTTCTATGAACTTCAGTGACTGACTACATGTGACCCTGTTATTCACTTAAGTCTGGTACACGCTATTATTATTTTTTTTTTTTTTTTTAACCCTGTGGGCTAAAGGGGATGAAAACTGTCCGGTCGCTGTACTAACACAAACAATATTAGTACAGCAATCTTCTTGCTGTCCCCCCCAAGGACAAACTGATCATCACTCACAGCCATTGCGGGCACTGATCGGATGCCAGTCAGCTGCTGTTTTTCCAGCATGCCCCTTTGGCAGAAGCCACGCGTTTGGCTGGCTTCTGTTGGACAGGCTGCTGTACACACTGGCCGAATGTTGGACAGTTTCTGTTGAACCAACCAATACTCAGCCCATGTGTACCAGGCTTTAGTTCGTATTGCTTCCACATACTGTTGAGAGGAACAGGAAGGCTGCTAGTGCTGACTTCTGTAAATGCCAATTGCCTGGCTGTTATGCGAATACCCTTTCTTCAATGCTGATGACCTGAAATAAGTGTGAATGTAAGGCGTTCTGACTTAATGCTGACTTTCTGGATCTGGCTGATTAAAAGATTTAGAAAGTATTGAGGTCAGATTTTTCAGAAGGTTTGCAGAATGGCATTTCTTTTATGACAAATTTAAACATCACAGCCCCATGGCGCTAAAGCAGAACATGGGATCCACTTCTGCAGAGTCCATGGGAACATGGAGCTTTTGACACTGATCATCCGCACCTAGGCCTCCTGAACTCTGCCTAACGATCAGCCTTTCTCAACCTTTTTACCAGTGGAACCCCTCAAATTGTCATGTCTAAAGGAACCCTTAGGACCCTTTCACACTTATATGACTTGTCCCACTATTTGGGACTGCAAAGTAGCATGACAAGTCGTTCCCCATGATTTCCAATGACAGCCGTTCATATTAGTACGACTTCAAGTCCTTCCGACTTCAAAGTAGTCCCTGCACTACTTTGGTCCGATTTTGATGCCACTTGCACAGGCATTCCTAGAAATCGCGCAACTTTAAAGTCGCACAAGTGTGAGGCTGGGTTCAGACTGCTGCGGTGCAGGAGATCGGATATGATTCGCACTGCAGTGCAAATCATATGCGATCTCTGTGCGATGCGAATTCAGGCATACAGATAGTATGGCTGAATTCGCATCAGACAGGACCCTTTTTTTGGTCCGCAGCAGAATCTGATCGCATGGGTGTTCTCACCATGCGATCCGATTCCTGTCCGAGTTTGCAGATCGCACTGCGATATGCGAGCTGATATGGGGGTGTCATTAACATTTCACTGACACTCCCAGCAGCTCGCATAGGGCAGTGTGAACTGCCGGCGGGAGACATGCGAACCCGAAGTAGATTTGCATCGCTCCCGCATCACAGCAGTCTGAATGGAGCCTTAAAGGGATCTTATTAAGACTAATTTATTGGGCGCCAATGGGAAAAATGCTACTTGTGTTAGTGGCTGGTAGAATAAAACCTTCACAGTGGTGGTCAGATTGTCACTGTTACAGAGAGCTAAAAAGATTGTTGGTGTCCTGCGGCTGGCTTTGCTAACTGGCATTGGCCCCAGAACTATACAGGTGGCATTAAATGGGAGGCCAGTAAGCCACAGATCACCCCGAACATACACTGGTGGAACCCCAAGGATCCTGGTTGAGAATGAGCTTGGCTGGTATAGATGATCTACAAGTGTGTTAACTTCTGTTTGTGGAAGAAGTGGATATCATTACTCATTTTACACACTTAGGCATACACAGGTGTCAAAATAGGAGCACTAAGAGGGCTCTCTTCAGTCCTGCTGAGCATTCCTGACCCCAAGGTGAAAAAGGAGGAGGCAGCCAAATGGCAAAATACACCTGGAAGCCCCGACACTGTGCCATGCTGCTCAACATCACATAAATCTGGACCCCCGCTGTATGGAGAGCCTCTGACAGCCAATCGAGGCTTTGAGCAAAATTTGTTTTAGATATTCTTCTACTACCCTGGGAGATTTAAAAAATGAAGTCTCCAGCTTTTGTGTGTCTTTCTGCAGGAAGCCTTTGTAGAGAACAGACATTTCTCAGTGCAACAATTGGGTGACAAATTCTGTGTCTGCTTTTTATACGATATTAATGCATTATCAGAAGTGATAGATGATCAGCATTTTGGGCAGTGTGATTGATATATTTAAGATGGAATCCCAAGCACATGCATTCAGCAGTTATATAGAAAATGGAATAGTATGTGATCTTTTGTTAGCACGAACAAAAGATCCGGATACGCATTTGATAGCACACCTCCTTTTTATGAGAGAGTATGCAAACAAGAATGGAAACATGACGGACGCGTTACCATGTTGTGATTTGAAGCAGAGGTCAGCTGCATATAAAAACACTAGTTTTTTAAGGAAACACATGTGTAACCAAAGGGATGAGCTCAGCAAGCAGATTACAGTGAAGGAGGGAGGTGAGGCTGGGGAAGGGAAAAACGGGGAGGGGGGGGGGGGTTACTAGACTGCAAGCCATGTGATTGCTCACTAATGCTGAGCCTCTCTTCACAATACGCAGAGATTGTCAAGCCGGCCTCTGAAGCTCTTGGCACCAGCACAGCGCAGACACTTTCTCACACTTCAACGGCGGCATCCTACAGACCGCAGGCAGGCGAGCAAGACGAAAGGGAGTTCTGCGAGAGGACGGGCGACATCTCTCCTCCTGCCACCGAAGCCCAATCACCAGAGGATATCGACATCGACGGCAAAAAAATGTCTATTCGTGACAGGTACTGAGATTCCTCCACATTGTTAACCCTTTAAATGCTTGCAGCGGCAAAAAAATTGCACAGCAGATGTGCTTTCGCCCTAATATATGCAGAGTCTGCAAGGCTACAAGTCAAGAGATTGTATTTCTATTAGTGTCTTCATTATTCTAGGATGCTTGTGTCAGATCAGTTTTTAGCGCTGTTGCTTTTGACGGCAGATATGTAGCTGCTGTTGGCTACTGCACGTCCCTCTGTGCTCCATGGCATTTATTAAGAGCTGTTCTCTGTGAAAGGCTACACTCACACCTTTTGTATTTTTCACAAGGAGCAGTTGTAATGCGATGCATTTAAGCAGTTCATGCACGTTTTTCATGCATTACCATTTATCCCCATGGAAGGAGTATTTTGCTGGAAGCCGCACCTAGGATGCAACAAGCATGAAAAACGCAGAGGTGTGAACATAGTCCTATTGTAGCTTCATTACTGATCTGTTATTTTAAGGGATGTAACATTTTAAGAGGTAGTAAGCCAATTCTAGCAGCACACCTTAATAAATCTAGGTTCAAGCTCAATTTTTTTTTTCAGCTGCCTTGGCTACCTAGCTACTGGTTGTACTCCAAGCCTTAGCCCACTGTTATGCCAGCCTCCCCGATCTAGTCTTTCTCTAAACTATTGTGTTATGTACACCATTATAACAGCAGACAAATTCCTTGCATTAGATTTGCATTATTTGTACTGTATGTACCCACTAAAGCAGCCAATCTCAACTAGTGTTCCTCTAGGGCAGGGGGTCTCCAACTGACAGTCCTCCAGCTGTTGTGGAACTACAAGTCCCATCATGCCTCTGCCTGACGGAGTCATGCTTGTAACGGTCAGCCTTGCAATGCCTCATGGGACTTGTAGTTTTGCAACAGCTGGATGGCCACCAGTTTGAGACCCCTGCAGTAGGGGTTTCCTTGAGTTGTGGCTGATTGACCTCCCATGTTTAATGGTGCCTGCATGGTAATAAAGCCAACGCCACTTGGCAGCGGCATGACATCAGAGACATTTTAAGCTGTCTAACAAGGAAGCAATTGGAACCTTCTTTCTACTGACCACCAATCTAAGGGGCATTTTTTCCTTTTCCCCACTGACCCCAAACTGAATCCACTTTAGCGGGGATTCCTCATGACCTGGAAATTTTAGGGTTCCTCTGAGGTGTAAAGGTTGAGAGGGGCTGCACTACATTGTATACATTTCTTGTCAGTACCCCCATAAATGCTCAGGGGTTGTTTGGCAAACCACAATGATAATCTCTAGATCTAAAAAGATGAAAAAATATTTACTGAAAATTTTAATTCGGTTTTTGTGGGTTTACTACAGAGGCAGGTCCCTATTGTCATTACCTGGTCTTTCAACTCTATATGAATTCTGATAACACATTCAACACAGAAGAATAAAGCAATTTAGATGGGTTTATTGTTATTGCATGCTGCTCTGTTTGTTGTCTGTGTTGATAACGTTCAGAATGTGGCAAAAGGGACAAGATTGTCATCTGAGGAAATCTGATGTCACCCGGTGCATTGTATTGTTTTGCTGGCCGAGCACTTTTACTGTACTTTGAGTCAGAGGAGCAGAGTGCAGGGATGGGTAATGTTGAGTCATATATTCTCCTGTGAGTCGGAGGTTTCTCATTTGTCCAGTGGATGGTTGCAGCACTGTGTACATCTGGTAATGGTTTGCTGCAACAAGGGTTTCCCAATGTGTTCTGTTGTGACGTGAGAGCACTGTGGTATCGAAAACAATGAGTATGCAAAGTGCAAAAACTTTTCAAAGCCAATTGCATTTATTTACTACTTATAGGTACTTCTATAGCTCCGTCAATGTATTTAGGGCTTTACATATATATTGTACATTCACATCAGTCCCTGCCCTCAAGGAACTTACTATAAAGTCCCTCACTCACTTTTTTATATATACACATACTAGGTCCAATTTAGACAGGAGCCAATCAACCTACCACCAAGTCTTTGGAGTGTGGGAGGAAACCAGAGTACCCGGAGGAAACCCACGCAGGCCCAGGGAGAACTAGCAAACTCCAGGCAGGTAGTGCCATGGTTGGGATTTGAACCAGCGACCCTAGTGCATGTCTCCTTTTTATCTTAATACAATAATTAAACACATGATATTGTTAAACTCCACCCCTTTTGCCTACAATCATGTGGTGATTGTCATTCATGAAAAGAACTAGTACTTGATTTATGAGGCCACCATTAGACCACAAGTCCATCAATCAAAAGTTATCATTCACCAGTCCATGCACCAAGAGCCTATAGCTGCTTTTCTCAACCTTTTTTACTTTGGAGGGAACCCTTAAAATCATTTTGTGATCCCGGAGAACACATGCTAAAATTATTCTACTTCATTTCACAGTAAAAGGGTATGATCAGTAAGCTTTTAGAAAGTTTTAAATAAAAGAATAAAGCATTTGGTTTACCTAGATGATCTGGCACCCAACGCTTATTATTTGACAACACTCTGTTGCCCTATACATTGGTTAGTGGAGGAATGCCCGTTTACATTGGTAGTCGGTGGCGAAAAGTCCCTTATGTTGGTGGAGAAATCCCCCCTATAACATGGTGATCAATAGGGGAAAAAGCCCCCTAGCACTGGTGGTCAAGTAGAAGTGACCCCTTACACTGATATTCATTATAGTTGGGAGATCAGTTTGTCAATGCTCACTTCTCAAGGAACCCCTAACACCCTCTGGAGGAAACCTGGGGTTCAACAGAACGCTGGTGGAGAGTCTGTGTCCTATAGAGAAAGAGATGGATATGTACAATTTGAAATGCAGAGACTTGCAACTGTCCACATACTTCTGTCATTTCTGCTGCTGACCTTACCCTGAACAGTCTAGATGTGACCAGGTAAAATCATCATTAGGATGCATTATAAACATGTTTCTTTGCTGTCCCTACTTGCCCTGCTGCCCTGATTTCTGGCATATACAGGTGCATCTCAAAAAATTTGAATATCAAAAAGTTTATTTCAGTAATTCAAGTCAAAAAGTGACTCATATATTTTATATAGATGTGTTACACACAGAGTGATCTATTTCAAGCATTTATTTTCATTTTTATTATGGCGTACAGCTACTGAAAACCCAACATTCACTATCTGAAAATTAGATTATTACATAAGACTAATAAAGATTTTTAATACAGAAATGTTGGCTTACTTAAAAGTATGTCCATATACAGTATAGTATGCACTAGGGTTGTCCCAATACCACTTTAAGACAGAGTTCAAGTACCGAAAGTACTTTCAAAGTACTTTCAAAGCGCAATACAGACTAATGATATCTTCTGGCACTGATTAAGCAGCACTGATAGGATTAGGTGGCACTGTTTTGCAGCACTGATGGGTGGCACTTATTTTTCAGCACTGATGGGTGCCACTGGTGGGGACCACTGATGGGCAATTGCTGGTCTGGCATAATTACATGAATGAGGAGAGGAAGGATTTTTCAATGATATAGCATTGCAAAATACTTCCTTTCCACTCATCATTCATGACATTTATCGTATAGTATATGCTGTGATGCCCATCTTTGTACGGGTGCAGCCGCATGTCCCATCAGAATCGGTGACGGGGGACCGTCACATTTGGTAACGGAAGTGATGTTCTGTGTCCCTGACAGAGGTTGAACATACCGACACCCTTCTTGGTACACCCTGCACTCGGCCACAGTAAGCAGCAGCGGACATCTTGTTACACCCAGACCAAACTATATGGGCTGGGTGTAACAAGATGTCCACTGCTGGCTTACTACAGCCGAATACAGGGTGTACCACTACCAAGATGGGTGTCGGTATATTCAACCCCTGACGGGGACACAGAACGTCACTTCCATTACCAAATGTGACTGCCCCTGTCACCGATTCTGATGGGAAATGCGGCTGCACCCCTGCTCCGGCCAACTTGCATAGTTCCACTGCTGCCAGCCTGTTGAGGACTCTGTCGCTGCCCTCTCCCTTCAGGTTGTGAGCAACACCGCCTCATTACCAGGTATTGGATTAGGCATCAGGAGCATTTGTGCAAGTACAAGTACTCGCACAAATGCTCGGTGTCGGTACCAATACTAGTATAGGTATCGGGACAACCCTAGTATGCAGCCAATAATTGGTCAGGGCTCCCTTTGCATGCATTACTGCATCAATAAGGCATGGCATGGCATGGAGGCGATCAGCCTGTGCCACTGCTGAGTTTTTATGGAAGCCTGGGTTGCTTTGATAGCAGCCTCGTCTGCATTGTTGGGCCTGGTGTCTCTGATCTTCCTCTTGACAATACTCCACAGATTCTCTATGGGGTTTAGGTCAGACGAGCTTGCTGGCCAATCAAGCACAAAGATGCCATGATCATTACACAAGGTATTGGTACTTTTGGCAGTGTGGGCAGGTGCCAAGTCTTGCTGAAAAATTAAATCGGCATCTCCATAAAGCTGGTCATCAGAGGGAAGCATGAAGTGTTCTAGAATTTCCTAGTAGAGGGCTGCGCTGACTTTGGACTTGATGATAAAACACAGTGGACCAACACCAGCAGATGACATGGCTCCCCAAATCATTACTGACTGGAAACTTCACACTGTACCTCATGCAACTTGGATTCTGTGCCTCTCCACTCTTCCTTCAGACTCCGGGACTTTGATTTCCAAATGAAATGCAACATTTTCCACAGTCCATGATGATTTGGGGAGTCATGTCATCCGCTTGTGGTGGTCCACTGTGTTTTATCAAGACCAAAGTCAGCGCAGCCATCTACCAGGAAATTCTAGAGCACTTCATGCTTCTCTCTGCTGACCAGCTTTATGGAGATGGTGATTTAATTTTTCAGCAGGACTTGGCACCTGCCCACACTGCCAAAAGTACCAATACCTGGTTTAATGATCATGGTATCGCTGTGCTTGATTGGTCAACAAACATGCCTGACCTTAACCCCATAGAGAATCTGTGGGGTATTGTCAAGTGTAAGATGAGACACCAGACCCAACAATGCAGGCGAGCTAAAGGCCGCTATCAAAGAAACCTGGACTTTCATAACACCTCAGCAGTGCCAACGGCTGATCACCTCCTTGGCACGCCGCATTGATGCAGTAATTCATGCAAAAAAAGGAGCTCCGACCAAATATTGAGAGCATACTATACTGTACATGGACATACTTTTCAGTAAGCCAACATTTCTGTATTAAGTCCTTTTTTTTTATTTTTTTTATTGTTCTTGTGTAATCAAATTTTCTGAGATGCTGAATTTTGGGTTTTCACTACCTGTAAGCCATAATCCTCAAAATTAAAAAAAAAGAAATGCTTGAAATAGATCACACTGTGTGTAACACATCTATATAAAATGAGTTTCACTTTTTGAATTGAATTACTGAAATAAAGTAACTTTTTGATGATGGTCTAATTTTATGAGATGCACCTATATGTATAATACAGTTCTGATTAAAAGCTAAATTCTGATTGGTTGGGTTTTACTGCACATTGTTTTTTGCCTTCAGGCTCCATTCAGACTTGTAGGACTCCAAAGTTGCACGACTTTGGGCTGCAGCTTAGGCTTTTGTCAAAAATAATGGACAACTGTTGCACTGTATAACATTCAGGTGCGACTTTCATGCAACTTTTGAGGGTTAACGTTGAAGTCTATGGCCCTCAAGTTGCAAAAAATTTGGACCAAAGTGGTGCATGAACTACTTTGAAGTTGCTGCAAATTAAGTCGTACATATATAAATGGTAATGAATTGGATAATATGAGGAACGACTTGTCTTGCGAATTTGATGTCCAACGTTGCATGACAAGTCGCACAAGTGTGAATGGAGCCTAAAAACTATCCGAAAACATGTCATCCCTGTAAACCTTATCGGGTTGTGCAGAATTTGTTTATAGGACTACAGGGTTGGGATGTTAACCAATGACCTAGACATCTCTGGACTGGTAACTTAAGATTAAGACCACTATTATGATTTTCTTGGTTACCAATATGTCCTGTATGTTGTGTATAGCATTTGCTTTTATAGTTTTCATGGTATTCAGTCAAATGTGGTTACATACATGATTGCCTATCTCTCGCATAGTAATGAATAAAGGCCACTAGCCAGTTAGTGAATGTGCCTTGCAATATTTTTTTTTAGCTTTTTCTGCTGCTGTAAGGCCCCTTTCACACTGGGGCGTTTTTCATGCGGTGCGGCGCTAAAAATAGCGCCTGTTCACCGCATGAAAAAATCCGGCCCCATTCACTCCAGTGTGAAAGCCGGCGGGCTTTCACACTGGAGCGGTGCGCTAGCAGGACGGTAAAAAAAGTCCTGCTAGCAGCATCTTTGGAGCGGGATAGGAGCGGTGTATTCACCGCTCCTATACCGCTCCTTCCCATTGATTACAATGGGAGACCGCCGTAAAACCGCGGCAATACCGCGATTACCGCGGTAATACCGCGGCTACGGCGGCGCTCTGCGGGGGGTGTTTAACCCTTTTTCGGCCGCTCGCGGGGGGTAAAACCGCACCGCGAGCGGCCGAAAACCGCGGGTAAAACGACGGTAAAGCAGCGCTAAATATAGCGCTGCTTTACCGTCACCGCGGCTCACCGCCCCAGTGTGAAAGGGGCCTTAGTGGAAGCCTGTATTCCCTGGTTCCAAATAAAATTGTCTACCGGCTCCTGGATGAATTCCTCTATAGCGCATCAAGAGCTAAGACAGAATAATAATGTCCTCCAACCTGTGGGTCAGTTGACCCCCTGCCCTTGGTATGTTGGCTTTCAGCACTACAAGCTTAGCACTGTAATGCTCAAGGTGAAGATTTCAGAGCCAACAACTAGTAATAATCCAAAAGTTTCCTTGAATACCCCTACGAATTACTATTTTTAGTAGTAGCCCTATCTAAACAATCCACTCAATCTGGCCAGCTAGACTCTTGTGCTACATAATTGTTGGCACATCTAAAAAGATTGTTCAATCAGACTGGAAGGTGCACAGGCAGCTTAAAGGGGTTGTAAAGGTTGTTTTTTTTTTATTTTCTAAATAGGTTCCTTTAAGCTAGTGCATTGTTGGTTCACTTACCTTCTCCATCGATTTCCCTTCTAAATGTTTTTTTTCTTTGTTTTCTTTGTCTGAATTTCTCACTTCCTGTTCCTCCTCAGTAAGCTGTTCTGGCTGACTAAACACCGCTCAGATGATGGTGTGAAGTTTACTGAGGAGAAACAGGAAGTGAGAAATTCAGGGAAATCAAAGGAAAAGTTAAGTGAACCCACAATGCACTAGCTTAAAGGAACCTATTTAGAAAATAAAAAACAAACCTTTACAACCCCTTTACAACAGGTGGATCTATAGGCAAAAATGTTGTTTGTTTTTTGTTTTTCCCTAGCTGTATACCATTGGGGAGATTTCCCTTCATTTCCTGTCCCATAGCCAAACAGAAAGTGAGAGGAAATTCCTGTTTCTGGGACACGTCGCAGGTTCCAGAAGACTGTGGGACCATTCATAATGCACAGTGGGCACCTGGCTGTGAAGCTTCAAGTTGTCACAGCCTGGTGCCCACAGTTGCCAGCACCAAGGATCAAAGAAGGTTCCCAACACCCCCTAGGGTGAGCACAGCGCTGGATCCTGGTACAGGTAAGTGTTTCTTTTAATAAAAGTCAGTAGCTACAGTTTTTGTAGCTGTAGACTTTTTTTTTTTTAGAAAACCGACTGGAGCTCTAATGGCACCCCTGTGCATCTGCCAAAGAGCAGCGTGTTTCTGTGCGTGTCATGAAAGCATGCAATTTTGCACGCATTCCCGACACACACAGATGTGAACCAAGCCTAAGATTTGATGGGCTCTCCACTTACATTCTATCCAGCAGTATGCTGCCCCTTACCAATGAATGCAGACTTGCACAGGTTGTGGAATGTTATTTATAGTTTTTAGTAGATCTAAACTTCAGCTTACAATAGAAATCACAACTGATCTGACATTCTATAGGTTTACTGTTAATAATTATTCTGACCGGAGTTCTCCTTTATCATCTACTCAGCAGTTACTGGCAGTGCTTGAATCAGCACTTTGTGTATATTCTTTCTGTTCAGATATCAGCAAGCAAATGCCATCCCTTGTTAGCTTTTTATGATGCCAGTGTCCTAGAAAGTGCATTGAAAGTTTCTGCCGGGTCTCTGTGGACAGCATGACTTGTGTGGAATGTCTCACAAACAATGTGGCATATTATTCCTTCTTAGGCTGGCGCTACTGAAGAAAAGCGGGGAGGAAGACTGGAAGAACAGGCTTAACAAAAAGCAGGAATACACCAAAGTGTCTGTCGTAGAGCGCAGCTCACGCGCCCAGCTGCAGGAAATTGAGCAGTCGCTGACAAAGAAGGTAATAAGAGCCATGTTAGGAATAAACTGTCCGACTTGTCCCAGCACTTTGATATCTTGCAGTCCTGCTTTATCCTCGCTTATTGCCACTGAGGGCTATAGCACAAGATCCATCCTTCTCACAGGCTCAGTAATGATCGGCACGCAGCTGCTGAGGGATCAGTGCACTGAATGTTAACCTACTTCAGTGAGTGAACTGACAATTCAGTGCAAGAAACAATGATCATTTTCATAAGGCAATAACCAATAACAAGCAGCGCCAAACCAAATCGTCTGATCTGACCGCAGTTTGCACAGTTTCTGCAGTTTGCGCACCATCATTGCTTTTTATATGGCCAAATTAGAGTCTCTAAAGCCGAAACAGTTTTCTCTTTCCATTTCATTTGAGTGGAAAGGAGTTAGAACACCTCTCCGGTTTTTATTGCTGTCTGTGTCCCCTCTATTTGTCTTGAGGACTGTCGCTAACTATTTTTAAAAATGTTGCATTGCCACGTGAATGGACATGGAGGGGAACTCTTCTGATTGGGACATATTCCTCTTGTGTCTCCAGGACAGGAAGTGAAAATAAATCTCCTCCATGGGACTTGGATAGCAATGGTTTTAACTAGCGTTGCACCGATTATCGGTACAGAGTATTTTCACGCGTTCTCGTGATCCTATACCCGAAACCGATACGTTTGTGGTGCTCTACGCTATAAATGAATGGGCTCAAATCTCACTGCAAAGAATTGCATGCGATTTGAACAGGAAATGTGGTGCAAATCCTGTCCAAATCGCATGCAGTTTCCCGACGCGATTGGGACAGGACTGCATTCCTGTTCAAATCACATGCGATTCTTTGCAGGGCGATTTGAGCCCATTTATTTTTTATGGGCTCAAATTGCGCTGCAAAGGTAAAAAAAAAAACGGTTTCTGTGCATCCCTAGTTTCAACCCTTCCCTACTTTTTACTTAATGGAGGGGAGGGGAAGGCTTTGGATACACTTTAGGCAAGCCTTTGTATTTGCTGAATAATGTTTGACTTTAAAGTAGAATTCCTGGCAAAACCCAACTACTCTTAAAAAAAAAAATTCTCCCCCCTTCTTTCTAACACCTATTCAGGATAACCTGTGTAGGGAAGATCTGTAAATGTAACCCATTTCTAGGATGCTCCAGTTGTGTGATCCAGCTCTGTGGCCAGTGGCGCTGCAGGGGAGAAGAGTGAACACCAACCATGGATGGGCCATAGGAGCCTATGGGTGATGTCACCACTCCCAAGCATTACTAGCTGTTGTCCAACACTCCCTCCTTTCCCCTACAGCTGGCACTGGCTGACACAGGGGAGATCACATGTGAATGGTCTGAAAATAGGTAAGTATACATCTTTCTTGCACAGGTTATTCAGAATGGGTGTTAGGAGCAGGGAGGGGGTATTTAAAGTGCAGTTAGGTTCTGCCAGCAATTTTACTTTACTTTCCATGGACAGCACTGCTGTGGGCCCCTGCAGCCACAGGACTGGTTGTTCTAGTTTAGTTTTCTGAGTCCCCCTCTGTCGTGTAATGCTTTAGGACTTTCAAGTTACAACATGATATCAAGTAATTCATTTTGTCTGCAAACCTGTCGTTTGACAAATATAGAGGCTGCACCTGTTAATCACCTCTTCTAAAAAGTGCTAGTTTTCTGGCTGTCATGCCAATCTTGCGGCTTCTGTGTTTTCAAAGTCATTGGCCCATAATATGTATACACTTTAGGAGGTGAAACTTTCTTTGCTGCATAGCCATTCTGGCTCAGTGCCTCATTAATAATGAAACATGGGGATCAGCCATGAAACCAGCTTTTTTTTTTTTTTTTTTTTTTTTTTGAAGGTCAGAACTGTCAGCCAAGCTATTTTTCTCTTATGACCATTTTCATCATATTTGCTCATTATTGGCACATAGTTGCTCTGTTACTTCAGGTTCACTTTAAAGTACCTGCATTTAACACTAGGTTGTCCAGAATGTCATCTCTACATCTTTGCAGGCCACTCAATGGGGTAGATTTACCATAGTCAAATAGAATGTGTACTTTGCAAGTGCAGTTTCACTCCTTTTCACCAGAGCTTAGTAAATGTGGCAAAGCTTCACTTTGTAATGAATACCCGATCAGGTGCAAGAAAAAAAAAAAAACCTGCATTTTTTGCTTGCACATGATGAATATCAGCAGAGCTTCACCCCATTTACTAAGCTCTGGGGAAAATAGCGCATCTGCACTTGCAAAGTGCACAGTCGATTTGCCTTTAGTAAACCCACCCCATTATGTCTCATATTAGCTATTCTCAGCTGTTCAGCGTTTGGGCATGGGCTGCCCTGAATTGCACTTCTTGCTGTAATCTGACTATGAACCAGACTTCCTGATCAAGAATTTGTCCCCTTCCGCACTTTTGGCCCATTGCTATGAAGGGTGGTCTCACTGGGCAGAATTGTGGTGCAGAAGGGGCAGAGCCTGGTTTTCAAGCAGAAATCTTGCATGATATTTGAATATCATACTACCCTACAATTTTAAACTCCCCATGCATTGATAGGTTAAATTGACATGAAGGCTGCAAACCTAAAAACAAAAACTTTACTATATTTACCAGTCCTTAGTTGTAGTGGCTGCATTAATTTTGCGTTTTTTTAAATAAATTTCCTTGTTTATGCTGCAGGTAGCATACTTCAAGCCCCTTCATTCTACACTCACTTCTCCACTTGAATAAGGCTGGATTCACACCTATGCATTTTTAGTGCTTTTTGCCGATTTTCACTAAGTCCATTTAACGTGGTTTCCTATGAAACATGTTCTGTAGTGCAAATCCGCAAAAAGCACTAAAAATGCATAGGTGTGAATCAGGCCTTATGAAAACCGCCATGGTTTGTCCCTAATGCCTGGTACACAGTCTTTTTTTCGTTCATCCCAGGATGAACAAAAAAAAAAAAAAAAAACTGAGGAGCTCGCTGTACTGAGATGTTAGTTCGGTGATCTCCCCACTGTGCTATTGTGTTCTGACAGTGGGACTGCCCCCCCAGAACACGCCGGTCTGCGTTTTCTGGCTGCAAGCATTGATAGGATGACGATCGGCTGCTGATTTTCCAGCATGCCTGCTCTACAGAAGCCAGATGTTAGGCCAACTTTTGTCGGACAGGCTGCTGTACACACTGGCTGAGTGTTGGCCAGCTTCTGCTGCCCGTGTGTACCAGACGTAAGACATGACTTCAAACATATCTGCCTTTGATCAGCTCTATTAAATGGTGGATTGATTGGAAAGAAAGATAACATTTTTTTTTCTGTGATAGACCAAACTGGGGCAGAGGCTTTTGGAGGGGACTAGGGGCAAGCCGCCTACCCACTGATTATGGCCCATGGAGGAGACTGGGGATTTTGTCTGCTCTCTCTATGGGATCAGAGGCTGAAATTAGCACTTTACCATGCTCTGATCGAAAGAAGCAGGCAAAATCCCCAGTCTCCTCCATGGGCCATAATCAGTGGGTAGGATGCTTGCCCCTAGTCCCCTCCAAAAGCCTCTGTTCCAGTTTGGTCTGTCGCAGCTTCCAGGTCAACTCGCAGAAGCTAACCAGGACACAGAATTTCTGGCAAGGTCTTAGTTTTATTTTCTGTCCTTGCCAAGAATGTTTTTTAGGAAAACAAAAACAAATGTAGCCACCATGTCTAATGGCCAATGAGCTGCAGTATATACATTTTTGTTTTTGGGTTTATACTTTAAACCTAAAGGAGAAGTTTACCTTTTCAAAAAAAAAAAAATTTGCATCTTTTGGCAGGTAACAAAGTGCATTTTTTTTATTTTATTTTTTTATTGGGAGCCTGCAAAGCATTGCACCCATGATCAGCAGATCATCTTTCATACTGTGTAAGCTGTTTGCTCAACAGCGCCGTGGTAGTTCGTTGAGAACTACAACCTGACAGCCCCAAAGGCCGTCGGTAGTTGCAGTTTCCCATTCACAGAACACTGTGAATGAGTGACACGTCTGGGTGGGCGGTGCCCCACACTGCCACGTTTTATTTTGAATTGTGGTGGCACACGGGGAGAAAATCCCCATTATGCCGTTACAGTAGGGTCAAAGGGGAGCGGGGGCAGCACTAACATGTTATGTTACACCCTGAATACGGGTGCATAAAGTTAGAAAATGTGAACCTCTCCTTTTAAGGGCTCATTTACACCAGCTGCTGCATTGCAGCACAGGGGTTGGTGTGCGGCGCGATCCAGCTGAGGTGAGCGGAGTGGTGATGTGGTGTTGTGCTGCGCTTAGGGGATCGCACTGTTTCCTTTTTTTTTATCATTAACTTTATTGAGATTTCACACAGACGTCTCATAAGGTCCAGTTGCCAGGCGGTGTGAGGCAGTGGATTGGCTTGCACTGCGCTGTTTAAAAAAACGTTTTCTCACAGCACCGTGCCCGCACACCACCACAACACAGTGCCATGAACTGGGCACAAAGGAGTCGAGACATTTTGCCTTGTCCTTGTAGTGGGACTGCCCTGGAATAGCTGCCCAACGCAGTCCCATTGCATCTGATGTAAATATTCCTTAAGGAAAAGTTTGGCTCGTTTGCACTGTACTTTTAGTATGCCGTTATGTGGATTGGCTCTGTTTTCTGGCCCGTGTCATATTTTCTTGGTTGTGGACTACTTGCCACTCACTACATTAAACCTGTCATGGGAGAAATACTTGTGTTCCTGGCTTTCTTCAGCAGTTTCCATTTCCATGGCTGTCATGCTAACCCACTGGCTTGCTGAGTAAGTTGGCAATCATGAACAAGTATGCCAGCTGGGAGTTCGACTTCACAAGCTGCATACTTTTTCCATAGCAGGGACTTGGTAGAAAAGACAATGAATCTACATGACAGCCACATAATGATCATTTGCCCAAGGGGGTTAAGAATTACACCAGAGTCTTCTGTCATGACCGGTTTCTTTAAAGTAGAAATGGCTATAACTACCTGTTATTGTCTACTGTTTTTAAAGATGATCTCTTTACAAAACGGATATCTTTGTGTTGATGCTGCCAGTGTGAGTCCAATGTGCCATCTTAGATCTGAGAGACTCCCGTGATGAAAAATCACAAACCAAATTTTCAGTTCAGCCCACATTCACAAATGGAAAGATTGGGGTGTCACACTTCTGCAATGTGTTATGGATGGCATTGACCTTTTAGTGAGGAACATGCAGTGACCAGTATTGGCCATGTCTCTGACCTAGGTACCTTTTTTAAATGGCTGGTAGCTTTTTTTTAGGAGTAGGTGCACTTCGCTACTCAAAGCAGAGTATTGTTTAATGAGCCCTTTTGTTGGCTTAATTTAGTTTATTATAAAGACAAGTAACTGAAAAAAAAATATTCTGTTGAATGCTACAAGCACTTGACGCTTATTCTTTTGTAGTCTACAGCAATTTTGTCTTTTTTTTGCTGTCATGGCATATTGCAAAATAATGTCACTGGCGAGTCGACATGTTGCATGGAAAAACTATTTATTACAAACTGCATATGTGATTTCCTGCTGTCTCGAAGACTGACGTGGAAGGAAATAGTTGGTACAAAAACATTTTGGCTTTGGAGATAAATGGGCACATGGTATTGTGCACTGGAGTCTAACTTCTTTGTTGGGAGTCTTTAATCAGTGAAGAATAATACAGCGGTTTATCACTTACCCCCTTTGCATGCTGATGCATAATTTAAAATTGGCATGTATAGAAGTAATTTCACAGTGGAATTTAGGTTCCGTTAAACTGCCCATATTGCTTTCATTAGGCAGAATCTATTGCAGAATCCATAGGCTGTGGCATATCGAAAACTAAGCTACATT
The DNA here is from genome assembly GCA_028564925.1 of Lithobates sylvaticus. Lineage (NCBI taxonomy): Eukaryota > Metazoa > Chordata > Amphibia > Anura > Ranidae > Lithobates > Lithobates sylvaticus. The sequence goes on along the minus strand of CM053030.1, from coordinate 466,562,357 downwards.
TACAGATGGGGACACTTTGGTACACTTGCGGTTGATTGAAACATTGCTTAAGCCCTGATTCACACTGGTGCGACTTGTCAGGAGACTTGACAGTTATGTTTGTGACAATGGAACTGTTCATATTGCCACGACCCATGTCACAGGTTTTTTTAAAAAGGTTCCCGCGCTATTTTTCTGTACAATTTCATGTGCGACTTGCATTGACATCTGCGTAAATGAAGTCGCACAGATGTCGGCAAGCGGCACATGAAATTGCACTGATGCTGCACTGCTGTGAACCAGGGCATATTCATCTTTAAAAAAAAATGTATTAAAAGCAATTGTCTCATGCTTGTCTGCATGCTCTTGGCATATCATAGAATTAAGAATGTTGTATACAAATTTTCTGTAGTGGCCTGGACAGATTTGTTTGTCTAGAAAATGTAAATAATTTGATAATGATATTTCCAGCAAACGGCTTTCTGTAATCAAGATCACATGTTTTCAATCACGTGTCAGCCTATTTCAATGGGAAAAAAGTATGGTATCCTGTGCACCACACTGAACATGGACCAAAGAACGCAAATGAGAGAATTGTCTAAGGGACCAGAAAGAAAATTATTGACCAGCATGTCAAATGTTAAGGCTTTAAGATCACCTCCAAGAAGCTTAAAATTCCTTTGACATATTTTATATAGAATGTAATGCATACCACAGGCAGACTTTTAGTGTACCCAACTAGACATGTAAAGTAAAATCAATTCACGTTTTTTTTGATTACTTAATAGACTAAATTTATCGCTCAGTGTAGTCTTATTATATCCCAAATTGCTGTGCACAACCCACACGTATCTGCTTTTAAAGTACTCAAATGCATTATAAGCGGTAACCAAATAATTTATGATGCCATCACTAAGTATAATTGTTCAGCTGAACAGGTAAAAGGATTGGAGACTTGACTCAATGGCTTTCCCGGAACTGAATTCTGCTTCCTCAGGAGTATAAACCATGCCAATTATTATACATGCAATTTGTACTGGAGCATCATCACTAAAAACATTAAACAAGTAAAGTGCAAGAGTTCATGAGTCAATAGTACACACATCTCCCCCCCCCCCCCCCCCCCCCCACAAGCAAACATAACCCCTAAGCTAAAAATCATCCACAGCACAAATTTCCCCCTCCCTCTGTAAGATTTACCAGATTTTAAATACTGTGGCGCTCAGCAAAGTGGGTGAAAAATCTTTCAGGTCTTCCCTTTGCTGTGTCATATGGCATAACAAAGCCAAGGAGGGAGCCGAAGGGCTCATTTAGACTTTCATTTGTGGACCATGGAGAGGGGCGTTCACTGTTTGCCAGGCAGTACTTCCACCAAGTGCAACCCATTAAAGTGAATGGGGGCCTTGTCACAAACTCCCTGCAACCCATGCATTCCAGCAGATTGGTGCGGCATCTACAGGGTGGAAACGGGCGGTGAGGAGGTGTCAAATCGCCTTTTCTCCACCTGTCAAACGCCTCTGAAAAGCAATCCTAAATTTTGCCTAAGACTTCCTTGGCCCTGCTTTGCATGTTACTGCTTTGCCAAAAGTACAGAGACCTCGGCAGCAACATAAATGAGGTCAAGCTGCATCTTAATGCAATCATTTGCTTTCCCTCTAGGCAGTCGGGGTCCCTCGGCATACAGGCATATATATCCTCTGTGTATGCATATCGGACTGGTGGTTTGTGGGCTATTTGCATCCATCTAACACTTTTCCCTATGGCCCTCTTCCAGCCTAATGGTTTCTGTTTGAAATATTTCCAAAACTCAGCTAGAACTATAACATAGTTTTGTTTCTCCTCACTGTTTTATAGGTTAGTAAAATTTTAAACACAAAAACCGTACTTAGTCTTGCATTACTCACAAACTGTCTTCAAAAAATGTAGAGACCTACCTTGATGCGGCTCATGAGGGACCTAGGGAACCCCAATGTACAAGGCTAGTCAGTCACCTGTTGTGCAACTCCCTTTGGTTTCTTCACAATGATGGGCAGCCACAGTGTCCAATAGGGCAGAGGAGGGAAGGCCAGGGCTCAACTTTGGCAAGTGTTGACCTTTGCATATAGCAGTGCTCAGTTTTTGAGCTCTTGGAGTGCTTAACATGCTGTATTAAGGTAGGTGCCAGCATTATATTTCTAACACTTTTTAAAGGGTTGTAACCCATCTAAAAACGGTCACTGTCAGCCCCTTTTTTATGCAGCCATAAAAGCCAGTGTAAATATTTGTGCAAATCGAAACCTCTAAATACCGTTTTTCAGATGTCTTTAGGCCAGTCACGTGACTCCCGGCTGCACTCCTACTCCGATGTACGGGCTAGAGCAGGAGGGGCTGAGCTCTTCCTCTGGCAGTCGGGGGGAATCGCATGACTGCTGTGCTGGCTGTTCAGCCCCTCCCACTGTCCCCCTTAGATGGGGGAGGAGTTGTGGCCAGGAGTCGCGTGACTGGACTGAAGAGCTCTGAAAAACGGTATTTAGAGGCTTTGTTTTGCATAAATATTTACAGTGTGTTTTGGCTGTATAAAAGAGGGGCTGGCGGTGACTTTTTTTTTTTTTTTATATTTACTTCATAACAAATAGCGGCAGGAGGGGGTTGGGGCGGAGACGTCTCACACACAGGTGCTGACAGGCAGACAGGGGAGAGGAAGAGGGAGAGAGGACAGATCTGCGGATGACGGAGGCACATAAGCTGGCCATGGTGTCGGGGCTCAGCAGCCATGATAAACCGTGGTCAGTTTAGAGGGGGGAGGGCAGGATCAGCCAGGCATTTCAGGGGCTAAAGGGGCTAAATTGCACAGCACAAGCACTGTCCTGTATAACATGCTTTAACCGCTTGCTGACCGGCTTACGCCGATATACGTCGGCAGAAGGGCGCACGTACAGCCAGATTAACGTACCTGTACATTGCCCTTTAAGAAGCGGATTGCAGGCACACATGCGCCGCGACCTCCGTGAGTGTGATTGCGGGGATACACACGAGCGTCTCACGGAGAGGATGAACGGGGAAATGCTGATGTAAACAAGCATTTCCCCGTTCTGCCTAGGATATTGATCACAGCTCCCTGTAATCGGGAGCAATGATCAGTGTCGCGTCACACACAGCCCCACATTTACACAGTAATCTGCATTTTTAATCGCACTGATCGCTATGTAAATGGTCCCAAAATAGCGCCAAGTGTCCGCTATGTCCGCCATAATCCTGCCATTACTAGTAAAAAAAAAAATTATTAATAAAAATGCCATAAAACTATCCCCTATTTTGTAGACACTAACTTTTGTGCAAACCAATCAATATACGCTTATTGCGATTTTTTTATTTTTTTTACAAAAAAAGAATGCGTATCGGCCTAAACTGACGAAGAAGAAACATTTTATATATTCTTTTGAGGATATTTATTATAGCAAAAAGTAAAAAAAGAATGCGTTTTATTTATTTTTTTCCAAATTGTCGCTATTTTTTGTTCATTGTGCAAGAAATAAAAACCACAGAGGTGATCAAATACCACCAAAAGAAAGCTCTATTTGTTGGAAAAAAGACGTCAATTTTGTTTTGGTCTAATGTCGCACGACCGCGCAATTGTCAGTTAAAGCGATGCAGTGCCAAATCGCAAAAAGGGCTCTGGTCAGGAAGGGGGTAAAATCTTCTGGGGCTGAAACGGTTAATGACTCTATCTCCGGTAACTGCAAAGGAAGAATTATTCCTTTAATCCCACCCAAATGTTTATGTTCAACACAAGCAGACAGAGATGAGATGTGCAGATTCCTCCGACTCAAACCCTGAATTCACATTTCGTTCTGCATGTGGCTGTGTTTAACATGTAAATGAAAATGTAACATTTTCTTACCAAGAAAACATTTTTTTAACGCTGGTTTTGAAAGCAGAAAATTAGCACATGTGTCTGTGATGGCTCTGTACCCAATACCGATTTATGAACAAAGAATATTTCTGTGCTTCTGTCGCCAACTAATTTGTAGAAGCAGGGACATTGCGTGTATGATAAATATCAGCTCTGTGTATGGCTAATGAAGGCTGATCCTCTAATTCTACAGTATGTTAAAAAGGTACCCCCCCCCCCCCCCCCCCCCCCCCCCCCCCCACCCCCCCCCCCCCCCCCCAGTGACAGATCGCTGCTCATATAACATCAAAGGCCCTTTGGGGGTCCCATAATGGCTTCCAGGCAGAACTATTCATGGTTGTATACCTACATAGACAGGGAAGCTGCATACTGTTCCTACAGCTGATATCCATATGTAGAGTATTAGTTTATACAAGATGAAAGTAAATTAAATGCATATGGCCTACAACGCATAATACACTTTTTAGTGGAGTCATTAAATGTCCTCAACTTTAAAGATTTTACAAGGATCTGAATGCAATGGAAACTTTGGACTATGCATGAACATCCCTGATATACTCCCCACAAGCCACCCCTCTCTGTCTGCTTGTCCTATAAGTGTCATCTTCTAGCAGTCCCCCCCCCCCCCACCCCTTTCTCCGTCTTCCCCTCCCTCTCTCTTCCTGTCCCCTTATCCCTCCCTCCCTTTTATTCCTCTTTTTCTTTATTCCCCCTTTTATGTCCCTCACTCTGTCTATCCTTGTCTCTACTTGTTTCTCCCCTCCTTCCTCTCCACCTTATCACGCCATTCCTTATTTCTCTTGCGCTCTCTCTCTTCTCCCCCCCCTTATCTCTCTTCTCCCCCCTCTCTTCTCCCCCCCCCTTATCCCTCTCCCCCTTATCCCCCCCCCCTTATCTCTCTCCCCCCCCTCTCTCCCCCCCTTATCCTCTCTTCTCCCCCCCTTATCCTCTCTTCTCCCCCCCCCTTATCCTCTCTTCTCCCCCCCTTATCTCTCTCTCTTCTCCCCCCCTTTTTCTCTCTTCTCTCCCCCTTATCCTTCTCTCTCTCTTCTCCCCCCCTTATCCTTCTCTCTCTCTTCTCCCCCCCTTATCCTTCTCTCTCTCTTCTCTCTCCCCCCCTTATCCTCTCTCTCTCTCTCTCCCCCCTTATCCTCTCTCTCTCTCTTCTCCCCCCCTTATCCTTCTCTCTCTCTTCTCCCCCCTTATCCTTCTCTCTCTCTCTCTCCCCCCTTATCTCCCCCCCTATCTCTCTCTCTTCTCCCCCCCCCCTTATCCTTTCTCTCTCTCTCTTCTCCCCCCCCCCTTATCTCTCTTCTCCCCCCCTTATCTCTCTCTCCCCTCCCCCTCCTCTTCTCCCCCCCCTCTATCTCTCTCCCCCCCTTATCTCTCTCTCTCTTCTCCCCCCTTATCCTTCTCTCTCTCTCTTCTCTCCCCTTCCTTCTCTCTATCCTTCTCTCCCTCTCCCCTCTCTTCTCCCCCCCCCTTCATCCCTCTCTCTCTCCTTTCTTCTCTTCTCAACCTCTTTTCTCTCTCTATCTCTCCTCTCCCTCTTCTCTCCCTCTTTCTCTTTCTCTTCTCCCTCCTCCTCTATCTTCTTCTCTCTCTCTCTCTCTCTCTTCTCCACTCCCCCTTCATCCTTCTCCTCTCTCTCCCTCTCTTCATCTCTCTCTTCTCCTTCCCTTTCCTTCTCTTCTTTCTCTCTCTGTCCTTCTCTCTCCCCTTCCTTCTCTTCTTCTTTCCCTCTCTTCCTCTTCCTATTCGAATTCCCCTTTCTTCCCTTCCTTCTTCTCTTCTGTTTCTCTCTCTCTTCTCTTCCTCTCTTCCCTCCTTCTTTTCTTTCTTTCTTTCTTTCTCCCCTCCCTCTCTTTCTTCTCTTCCTCTCTCTGTTCCCCTCTCCCTTCCTTCTCCTCCCCCCCCACCCCTCCTTCTTCCTCTCTTACCCTTCCTCCTCCCCTCTCTCTTCTCTCTTCTCTTCTTTCCTTTTTCTCTCTTCCTCTATTCTTTCTCTCTCTTCTTTCTCTCTTCTCATTCTCTTCTCTCCCTCCTCTTCTCTCTTTCTCTATCTCGATCTCATCCCCTCCCCCCTCTCCTTTCCCTTTCTTTCTTCCCCCCCCCCCTTTTCTTCTTCATCCCCCCCTCCTTCCTCTTCTCTTCTTTCTTATGCCCTCTCTCTTCTTCTTTCTCTCTCCTTTTCTCTCTCTTCTTTCCTCTCTCTCTTCTTTCATCTTCTCTCTCCTCTCTCCCCCCCCCCCCTTATCCTTCTCTCTCTCTTCTCTCCTTCTCCTTCTTCTTATTCCTTCCTTCTCCTCTCTTCTCCCCCCCCTTATCCTCTCTCTCTCTTCCCCCCCCTCCCCCTCTTCTCTCTCTCTTCTCCCCCCCCCCTTATCCTTCTCTCTCTCTCTCCCCCCCTTATCCTTCTCTCTCTCTTCTCCCCCCCCTTATCCTTCTCTCTCTCTTCTCCCCCCCCCCCCCCTTATCCTTCTCTCCCTTCTCTCTCTCCCTTCCCTTCTCTCTTTCTTCTCTCTCTTTCTTTTCCCCTTCTTCTCTTTTCCTTCCTCTCTCTCTTCTCTCTTCCTCTCCCTTATCCCCCCCCCCCCTTATCCCTCTCTCTCTCCTCCCCCCCTTATCCTTCTCTCTCTCTCTCTCTCCTTATCCTTCCCTCTCTCTCTCCCCCTTATCTCTCTCTCTCTCCCTCTCTCCTTATCCTTCTCTCTCTCTCTCTCCCCCCCTTATCTCTCTCTCTCTCTCTCTCTCTCTCCCTCCTTCTTCCTCTCCTTCTCTCCCTCTCTCTCTCTCCCTCTCCCTCTTATCCCTCTCTCTCTCTCTCTCTCTCCCCTCTCTCTCTCTCTCTCTCTCTCTCTCTCTCTCTCTCTCTCTCCCTCTCCCTCTCTCCTCTCTCTCTCTCTCTCTCCTCTCTCTCTCTCTCTCTCTCTCTCTCTCTCTCTCTCTCTCTCTCTCTCTCTCTCTCTCTCTCTCTCTCTCTCTCTCTCTCTCTCTCTCTCTCTCTCTCTCTCTCTCTCTCTCTCTCTCCCCCCCTCTCTCCCCCCCCCATCCCATCATTTTATCTATACACACACACACACACCTTCCCATTTCCTTTCCTATTATCACCCATCAAATATGAATCTATTACTTTTCCTCTGTGAAGTAGGGTACCATTTGAAGCTAGCAGAAGCACACCTGGAAATAATTTTACTGCTGGCTCAGACCTGTAAAAAAAAATGTTTTTCATGTAAGCGGAAAGTTTGGAGCTCACAATCAGGAGGCATGCATTGCTTAAACACCTCATTTAGATGTTTAGATGTAAAAACAGTCGTGGATTGGGTGTATTGTCCGCTTGGGGCTATAAGTTATGATAAGCTAGGAATCCTGGGACATTCCACTGACATTGTACAAGGATGTCTTCAAAGTTTCTCAGGTAAATCTGTAGACTTTTTTTTATTCTACCAAGCCAGTTAAATTATCAAACCATAAAGATAGCTGTTCACATTTTGTAAGTTTATGGGCTTTTCTTTATAAAAAAAGGTACATTTTCCCTCACTGTACTGTATCTATGGGGCAGTGTTGTCATAGTTACATAGTTTGGTTGAAAAAAGACACAAGTCAATCTAGTTCAACCAATAAAAACGAGAGAGAGACTCTTACAATCCTATATACACAATCCTATACCCACAGTTGATCCAGAGAGTTCCTTAATGCCTCTTATCAGTTTGGTTGCCCTTCTCCGCACTTTCTCCAGTTCCCTGATATCCTTTTTGAGAACTGGTGCCCAAAACTGAACTGCAAATTCCAGACGTGGTCTTACTAATTTGTACAGGGGCAAAATGATGTCTCTCTATCTCTCTAGAATCCAATACCTCTCAATACAAGAAATCATTTTGGTAACCGCAGCTTGGCATTGCATGCTAATATTAAAGCCGGGTTCCACCCTAAAGTGGAACTTCCGCTCATCGGAACCCTCCCCCCCCCCCCCTCCGGTGTCACATTTGGCACGTTTCAGGGGGAGGGGGTGCAGATACCTGTCTAAGACAGGTATTTGCACCCACTTCCGGGCATAGACTCAAACGGACTCCCTCTTTAACTGCTTAAGGACCGCCTCCTGCACATATACGTCGGCAGAATGGCAAGGCTGGGCACCTCAACGTACAGGTACGTTGTCCTGTCCTGAACCGGTCCTGAGCTCTGTGGCCACAGAACCAGCGGACCCCATCGCCGCTGGTGTCCCGTGATCGGGTCACCAGAGCTGAAGAACGGGGAGAGGTATGTATAAACAAACCTCTCCCCGTGCTTCCCAGTGACACTGTCACTGATCGTCTGTTCCCTGTCATAGGGAAAATTACATCACATGCCAAGCCACGCCCCCCTACAGTAAGAAAACACACACACAGGGCTCACTTAACCCCTCCCCGCACCCTAGTGGTCAACTCCTTCACTGCCAGTGTCATTTACACAGGAAACAGTGCATTTAAATAGCACTGATTGCTGTATAGATGACAATGGTCCCAAAAATGTGTAAAAAATGGCCGATGTGTCGGCCATAATGTCGCAGTCACAATAAAAATGACTGATCGCCGCCATTACTAGTAAAAAAAAAAAAATATTAATAAAAATGCTATAAAACTATCCCCCATTTTGTACACATTTTCAAAACAAAACCATGTTTAGAAACCCTAAGTTGGCATTTTGTTTCACTTCCTTGTAACTAAAACAATTGTTAATTTGACCACCACTGATTAGTATTTGAACAGATGTTCAAAAAAATGCCAGTTATAGTAAGAAAGCTCAAAGAGCAGCAGCTGGTTAGATCGGGCATAGATGTAACCACCTGGGGCAGGGTGCGATTTATGGTTTTGCACATAGTGACCTCTGGGTGACTGCTCCCAGTCCATCTTATTGCACCTTGAACTTTCTTGTATCAAAAGTACTTCAGACTTAATTGAACTGTTTGTTCCCCTGGAAATAGACAGAAGTAGAAGTCAACATTGTGAAACAATATGAATCCAAGTTAATTTACTGAAACACTGCTATCTGCTTTTGCCTGTTTATTAATTGCTGGTATTTTATTGTTTGCTTAACCATCTGTTGACCTGTCAACATTGCAATACTTTTTCTCCCTGGTCTTACCCAAAATGATGGCCTGTTATCTCTAGTGCCCTCTTGTTCTGTTTCTGAAGTGAGGATTTTGCTGTGGTTAGCCAGGCGTCCTTTATGACCTCCTGATTTGATAATTGGAGTCCACCCACCCCATCTCTATCAGTATAAATCCTAAGCATCTCTTGGGGGAGGCATTTGCAGGGGGCACATCTGCAGCTGGGGCTCTTTCTCAAAGTGGGGCTATTTCTAGAAGTGGAAGCACTTCTGACTCTGCACTTCAGCAAAAGCACAAAGCGAATGAACACAAGAAAATGCTGTGAAAACCACCACACAAACAGGTGACCTTGTTTACCCCCTTCAGCTCTTTCTCCTCGTAACATGCACTACCACTCTTTTGACAGCTCTGTCCTCTATCCTTAAACTATCTCTCCTCCACCCCACAGCATATACATACCACCCTCACTTCTGTCCTCTCCTTATTACTGCACCCACCAACAAATCTCCACGACATTAGGGCATGTCCCTTCATACAAATCCATTACCTCCCTCACCCTTCTGCTCCTAACCTCTAGAGATATACCCCCCAAACCCTGGGCCTCCATCATTTAACTGTACTCAACACATCCGTTATCCTGTACCCTCTGGCAGCAAACACAATCCACACAATTTTGGTTCCCATTTCTCTTCTCCCCAAGACCAGACTCCCTTTCTCTTGCGCCCTTTGCAGTTCTGGCTCTGTCTGTAACAAACTCACCTCTCTCCATGACCTCTTTATCGCTAACCCATTTAATCTACTCGCCATTACCGAAACCTGGCTTCATGAATCCGACACTGCATCCTCTGCTGCCCTATCCCATGGTCGTCTACTCTGGACTCACTCTCCCAGATCCAGTGGATGTAAGGGAGGGGGTGTCAAAATCCTTCTAGCCCCACATAGCGCCTTTCAGGTACTTCACCCACCTCACTCGGTCACTCTCCTCTATCAAAGCACACTGCATTCATCTTTTGTCTCCAGTTTCTGTAAGTATAGCTGTGATCTACAGGCCTCCTGAAATTCTCTGCCCGTCTACCCTACCTTCTTTCTTCAGAAATCCCCACAATCATTCTGGGTAACTTCAACTTCCCTATTAATACTAACACTCCTGCCACTTCCAAACTTCTCAGTTTTACCTCCTCCTTTGACCTGAAGCAATGGATACACGCTCCTACTCACTCTGAAGGCAATACCCTTGACCTCGTTTTCTCCCACCTATGCACTCCATGCAACCTTTCCAACTATCCATTCCCTCTCTGATCACTACCTTATTAGTTTCACTCTCCCTCTCCTCCACCTTCTCTGCCTCCAACCGCTTAAGTTACGCGCAGAAACCTACATCATCTCAACTCTTCTCTACTCCGCTACCGACAAACTATGAAAAATGTCACCCCTATCCTGCACCGATCTAGCCACTTCTGTCTACAACGCTTCTCTACTAGCCTCACTGGCCCCCCTCACTACACACACTTGCCTTTCAACCTTGGCAAACTGATGATACGAGAAGTCACGCCAGTGTTGTAAGACTTAAGTCTCAGAAAGACTTCAACCTATATAAATCTGCCCTCCAAAAATACAATTCCAGCCTCCTCACTGCCAAGCAGACCTATTCTATCACTCATTAAAAACCTATCATCCCGTCCCCATCAACTCTTCTCTACTTTGTCCTCCTCCTTTGTCCTCCTACTTTGTCCTCCACCCACTAACTTGCTCACTGCCCAGGAGATCGGCAATCACTTCAAACGGAAGATTGATGCAATTTGCGAGAAGATCTCTACTGTTCAGATACCCTCCACGCTTTACACCTCATGCCCTCAGGTACAATCATTACTTCCTTCTTTCAACCCCACCGCTATAGACGAGGTGGCTAAACTACTTGCTAATGTCCATCTTACCGCCTGCCCTCTGGATCCTGTTCCCTCACAAATGCTACGTTCACTCCTCTGGCTCTATTCTACACTCTCTAACCCACATCTTCAATCTCTCCCTCTCTTCTGGCATCTTCCCCCAACTACCTAAAACATGCACTTGTCAGCCCCATACTTAAAAAGCCCTAACTGGACTAATCCATTCTTAACAACCTACTCCCCATCTCCTTGCTCCCCTTTTTATCCAAACTCCTTGAAAGTCTGGTCTGCAACCGACTGAGTGTCCACCTTGCTGACAATTGCCTTCTTTATCCCCATCAGTCTGGATTTCGTCCCCAACACTCCACAGAAACTGCTCTCCTAAAACTAACAATCTACTAACAGCCAAAACCAATGGACACTACTCTGTACTTCTACTTTTGGACCTCTCTGCTGCCTTTGATACGGTTGACCATACAAAGCCAACCACAACTTGGCCCCCAGCTATATCACTAGCCTAGTCTCTAAATACCAACCTATTCGTCCTCTTCGTTCCTCTCAAGACCTCCTGCTCTCTAGCTCCCCTGTCACCTCCTCCCATACTCGCCTCCAGGACTTCTCCAGCGCCTCTCCAATCCTATGGAACGCCTTACCCCAATCTGTCCGATTATCTCCTTCTTTATTAGCTTTTAGATGATCCCTGAAAACACTTCTGCTCAGAGAAGCCTATCCTACACACACTAACAACTGTGTTTTCTCCATCACCTCATCCCCCACAGCTATTACCTTTTTTGTTCCACTTGACCCTCCCGTCTAGATTGTAAGTTCCAACGAGCAGGGGCCTCTGATTCCTCCTGTATGGCTTTGTTTTGTAACTGTACTGTCTTGCCCCCATGTTGTAAAGCACTGCATAAACTTTTGGCGCTTTATAAAGCCTGAATAATAATCATTTATATAACCTAAACCTAACTTGTATAAGAAATGGAATTAAGGCCGCAGTTGGATATTTATGTGTAATTGGACTTCTCATTGGAACTTTATTTGGTTAGCTAGGAAATATGGCCCCTATTTAAATGGTAGAATTGTGTGGTAGAAAAGTGTGCTTTTGGGTGGGACCAGGGCTGGGACAAAGGATGAGTAGGAGGGACAATCGCCCTGGGCACATAAGAGCAAGGGGACAGTAGTAAAGCCATTTCTACAGCATGCATTAACAATGCGGTAGGGGGCGCAGATATGCCTCCTTGCTCTGGGCGCTGATATGCCATGTTGCTCTGGGCGCTAGACAAACTTGTACCGATGCTGGTTGGGATCTAAAGTTCCATAGTTGTTGAATTACTCGTTACCTAATATTGTGTTCATATTGTTTCACTCTGAGCTGACTTGGTTTCCTGCAATGCAGGTTATTGGAGAATTTATTTTTATAATCATCCAGAAAGGGGAATGATGGTTGGTAAGCGGAGGTGAATTGATAACCTGTTGAGTGTTTAAAGGATTATTTTGTTTGCACCTTTCTGTTAAGTAATAAATATTGACTCGCTCCAGAAATGGTATGTTTAAAAAACTTTTTTCCAAACGGTTGGCCTAATTCATATTTGGCTTATGTCAGCTGAGATGAGATTATGTTTAGGTTAACATTGGCAATGTTTTTTTTTTTTTTTTAAGTGCTAGTTCACACCAGATGCAGTTCCCTGCCCTTTTTTTCTGCACTAAAAATGCATGCAGTGTTTTTTATGTAGTCCGATGGCTCTAGTTCACACCAGTGCAGTCAGTTTCACACCAGTACAGAAAAAAAAGTCTAGCATGCTGCATTTTTTCTGCACAGAACTGTACTGAAACCTAGCAAAATGCACAAACTGCACTGGAACTGCATGTGGTGTGAACTGTAAGCAAAAACTGATCTGGAATGTATGAGTACGTTTTTGTGGTGTGAACTGGCCCTAAAAATGCATGCACAGTGTTTTTGGATGTCATTCTCTGCTGCAGAAAAGTGCTTGACATTTTCCGAACTGACTTTGGGGCCCCGTATCTCGGGGCCACTTAGTGCTAGGAACCCCAGATATATGGATATGTTGTAGTGCTAGTTCCACTGGGTTTGTATGCCAAATTTGGGGTTCCTAGCACTAAGCGGCCCCGAGATTTCGGGGGTCCCAAATTCGGTCAACTGTGTCCATCTGCAGCAATGTCATTTCCTGACCCTTTGGGTCCAGAGACCCCAAATTTTGGCTGCAGCTAGGGGGCATCTAGGAACCCTTAACTACAGAGTTTGAAGTTCGGGGGACCTATGGCTGCAAATGGGCACAGTGAGGCATGCAAATGGGCACAGTGAGGCATGCAAATGGGCATTGACCATCTTTTCCACTTGCAGTAGCTGCGCATTTCTCACCCTAGGCTTATACTCGAGTCAATACATTTTCCCAGTTTTTGTGGTAAAATGAGGTGCCCAGGCTTATACTCGAGTTTATACGGTATATGGGACTATTGGATAAAGATAGATCAGGTGAACATTGAAATCCTACTTTACACCTAATAATTTGAAGCAATTCTGGGTGATCTGGTTGTGGTTTCAGACCAGGCTTTTGAAGTGGTTGATCTTAGTTGGTGAGCGTGGATTACAAAATGAACATAATGCACACAATTGTTAACTAGGAATTAGTTGACTGTCCACAGATTTCTACATACATTTTTATAGCAACAGCCATGTCTGATCCAAAGTTTAAATCCACATTCTGTTATGCATTAGCAGAGGTTGCTGCATTATCTATATTTTTATATGAAACGTGCTTACTCTGGTGACCATTACCTGTCTGTAGAGCATGCCCAGTCGTATAAACCACTTTTCAAAGTGCCCTGTTCTTTAGGCTCCATTCATTCCTTCATTTGGATGCCAAGCCCCATCGTCTTAGAATTCACAAGGGGGTTCTGTACCATCAAGAAGGGTGGAAAACTGTGCTTTAGACCAAAATGAATATGAAAAATTAAAAGAATTATAGTCTACAAATATGTGATAAACAATAAAAAGCAGCAGCTTAATGTGAGATAAACACAAAAAACATACACGAAAGAGAAGCTGCGCTATACGTGAGTGCTAGAAATAATCTCTAGGCAAAAATATTACTTGCTAAATACTTTGACTAAAAAATATTAGGTGGACCAAAAGTGAATAAAAATATTAGTGACCAAAGAAAGTTATAAAGAATCAATCATATGATTGTTATGTGTAACAGTCCCAATTGAATGTCCATATATAGAAAGTGATATAAAAATATTATGAAAACGTTGATATATTAAATGACAAAAATTCTTTATAATCCTGAAGTGGTGACACCAGAAATAAACTGGATGAAGATAATTGTATACACCACCAACTCCCGAACTCAATGCTTACCAGAGAGTAAGCCAATATGTGCAGTTGGCTTAAACCCAGCCGGGGCCTTTTGGGGAAGCGAATAAAGCAGCAAAAAGCGAAAATCCTGTGATCATTCCAGCGTACCCAAACTTTGGCTCAGCATACGTGGCAATTCAAAAAAAGAAAGGAAACATACATGGCGTAATATTGTCAAAACAAAAAAAATTAAAAACCATATGTGTGTGCACTTACAAAGTGAACAAGCATTAGTTGCAAAAAGAGAAGAGGAAGGAAAATCACACCCAGTGATCAAACGGAAAAATGAAGGGGACCACCTCCCAGATTCACTGCTTACCAGAAAGTAAACCAAATTTATGCAGTTGGCTTAAACCCAGCCTGGGCCTTTAAAAAGGAATATAAGGAAAAGCAGAAAACCAGTGATCCAGACTCGGTAGCACAAAAGTATCCCAGCACCACACTGAGGGGCCTCTTACCAGATGGCAAGCTTATTTGTTGCAAAAAGGATCTCCTGGGTAGATAGCTCATCACACGGATATGTTGTAGGAGTCAGTGCTGATTCGTCCTCTCTACCAACAAAAGTCAGTTTTCCTCAAGTATGGTAATACGTATTGGACCCAAAGGAGAGAAAGGAGACCATAGTGGAATACCTCTAAGCTTATTAGGTTAAAAAGTAATGCACTTGCATTAAATGCGATATAGTGAAGCATAAGAAATTGAAGCCGGCCGGCAACATAAAACACAGAATCCCGTCCTCGTCGACGGCGTGGTGACGTCAGCGCGTACCTCCCATTCTGTACCATCAGTACATCATAAATAATGGGTGATTGGGAAAGTTTTAGTAAATGCAACTAGTTCAGCACAATCTCTGAATTCAAAGGGCAAACCTTTAGGGTCAGGGTTTGATTTCAAAGTATATTAGCCCAGCAGGGGAATTTGTCTATCCACGCTTTTAGCATGGATGGAAAAATCTGTCAGATGTAGGCTGCAGATGGCCTGCAGGCTGAACGAAAAATCTGAGTGTATAGCTAGATTAAGTGTGTCCTACTGTGAAATTATTAGGATATTATTTAACTTTGGGTCATTGGCCCTCTTTAGTTAGACACACTACATTTACTGTCTTCATTTAGAAGAAGTGCAGGCCTTAGTACAGTGTATACATTTCTTATATAAATTATGTAAAAGCTTTTGGTATAGTTTAAACAAAAACTCCATCTTAAGGGTCTGCTGTTGTAGCATATATTTAAAGCAACTGGATTAATTGATGTCGGAGTTATAGACTTGAAGGCACATAAAAAGCTTGTATAAAAAAAAATGTGCAAAAAAGGACACATCAGGGGAATACCGTATATGTTAAGCAGTGACGGCCTCCACTTTTCATAGTCTCTCTTTTTTTTTTATATGGATTTGCCTATAGTTAGTATGTTTGTGCAAATTTTTGGAACATTACACCCTAATGTGTCAGTGTGTGAACTAAAAAAAGTGTATAATTTAGTTAATATGTAAAGTTTAAAAAAAAAGGCAATTTATTCTTAAATAGCTCTATGCAGTGGTAAATATAAATAACCAACTATATGGTTAGGGAGTCAAATATTTAAACCAGAATAACAGACGGAAGAGATACTTTTTTTTTAACAGACGGAAGAGATACTAGTTGTTGGGCAGATAAAAAAAAACACAAATTGCTGCAAAAACGCATTATATGCTTTTGTGCAGCTTCTCCATTGAAGTATATTGAACCAAAAAATCACCGCTTTGCTTTAAAAAAAATAAGTCCCTGACCCTTTCCAAATATACAGCGGCTGAAAAAAGCATAGATGTGAACGTGTCCCATAGGAAACCATGTAAATAAACTGTAGTGCGTTTCTGCAAAAAACACATAAGTGTGAACCAGGCCTGAGACGTTTAGTAACATAATGTGGGTTAAAAAAAAACTAAAATTAGCCCTTTATAGTACAAAAAAAAGCAGATAATCACTACTGTAAGGGGTACATTTTTTTTTTTTACTGTGGAACTGTGAAATAATATTTACAGTAGCAATTTGCTCTTTTTATACTATAAAGGGCTCATTTTAGTTTTTTTTAACCCTTTTATGTTACTGGCCGATTAATCGATTATGAAAATAGTAATCGATTAATTTCATAATCAATTAGTTGTCGATTAATCGATTAGTTGTTTCAGCCCTAGTGTAAACCTTTAAGCCTCTAATAATAAATATATATATATATATATATATCTCTATTTTAAAAGTAACAATCTAAATAATAATCATCAGTTTGTAAATTCTAATAAAACATTGCATTGAAATATTTTAATTTAAACAGGGACATTTGATTTATATGGGTCCTCCAGACTATCTATGCATGTTGGGTGAGGGATTCTTTTTTTCCATCAACTTCCCATGACAGCGCCTGAAAGCAAATCTATGCTGGGATTCTTTTTTTATGTCAGATGTAAACAGGGAGCTGGTATCTGTGTAATGGTCAGTATGTTTCAGTGACTGCAGGTTCCTGTTTTATTTGGGTTGGTTATCCCCACTGGAGAGACTAGCCTGACACATTTTATTAGTCCTGGCCCCAGGGGCAGATGCCCCCCAGTCCCTCTGGATAAGTTGAGTCTGTTCAGCTCTTTATATAGTTCTATGACTGCAGTGATGTTCTCTTTTTGCAGTATCCTTTCTCTGCTTCCACCCCTTTTGTAGTTGGGGGGGGGGGGGGGGTGTAGCTCATTACTCCTGTTGCATTCTGCAATATATAAAATAAGTTCAGCAGGGTAGAGTGAGTGGACCCCACTCCTGATGGTTGTGGTTGAGTCCACATTTTACTCATGATAGCCCTGGGATATGTAGGGTAATGGTTTGGCTGATCAGACCACATAATAACCCCAAATCGTGTTGCTTTCTTTTGTTTAGAAATTATGCAAACATTCAAACTTTCTATCGCAAATTAACTGTTGAATTTTGTTGTAAGGAAATGGTTGTATTCGTGCGTTTTTTATGTAATGAATACAAAATGGAAAGCAATTTTGCAAAATTAGTTATAAATGACAGCCCAGCATTTTATACAGGAGGTTAGCTACCTAACTTGGCAGCATCTGACATATATATTCAAATGTAGAACCTTAGATGCTGTTCATATTGTAAGCAAAATAAGGAATGAATATGGGGTGATTTATCACTATTGAAATGGCATTTTGCCACACAAGCTTACTCGTGCTCACTATGCTGAGAATTTTTATTGGTGAATGCCATGTTTATAAGTGGCCAGCAATGGGTACCACATGTTTGGATGCTTAGCTTATGTTGGGCAATGGCTCCCTTGTAAAATCTTAAATGTTGCTTAACTTGTGACAGATGAAGAGCCTATCACTCCATTTAGAGCTAAGGAAGTTATTTGTGTTATGTTTATTTGCACCAACCTGTGATCGCTTTATTGGCATAAACGTCAACTTCATTCCTTATCACCCTGTTTGTTTTGACCTGTAGGGAGAAGGAGATAATAAAGATGATTATGTCCACTGTAATCAGCTGTGGGTAAGCCGGACTATGCCATAACGGCTTGACAATAGTGTTTCTAATATTGGCTTTGTGCTGTCAATTGCTTTATTCAGCTTGGAAAAGCTGGCACCAGTGTTTGCAAGGGCTATATAGTGACCTCTCCCAAAATCAAATCGGTCATTTGCTAGTGCCAGTAAACATTTTTACTATCTGTATTTGAATACCCTTTTAGATTCCTGAGGTTAAACGGTTTTCCAATTCCAGTCTTTGATTACCCCTCTTAGGAGTTTTTGGTATGTTCCAATATAAAAAAAGATAGATTTGTGCTATTAGGGCAAGGCATGATTATGTAGGGGTGGACTGGACTTGAGATTAAGGAATGTTTCTTATACATACATATATTAGTTAAGTTATTTGTTTAAAGGGTCAGTCCACCCAAAAATAATATATTTTGGGTAAAGCCGTATGGGCTGGGTTTTTTTCATGTATCTTGGATACTCCTACAACAAGATCTCTCTGCCATAATTGCTGACCCTGTCTCTGTCCCTGGGGGTTTTGTAGTTTTTGGTGACCTTTTGTGTGTTCAACTCCCCATTTTGTATTCTCAATATAAAGAGAATTTCAAATACAGTGGGTGTTGGGAAGTCAAACGCTAAGTTCTCAGCAATAGAATTACTGAGAATTACTAATAAGAAACTATTGAGTGGTTTACCTCTAGCACAGAACAACCAATGAAATTTCAGTTTTGGGTTGGCTGACCATTTATATACATACATGATTGGCAAAATAGTGCATGGGCATGTATTTTAAGATTATTTTTCCATGTCCATCCTTTCGAACCATGCCCATGAAGAATGCCCCCCACCTTTTACTGCCAGTTAGTAAAACTGCTTGTTAACAAATCTTTAAAATCTTTTTTTTTTTTGGTTACCTCTTAATTTTCATGCTTTTGCTTCTGCCTCTGTCCGTAGGAACCTGTGTATGCTTCTATTTACTCTCCTGCTATACCTGCTGCCCATAAATGCCAGTATTTCCTTCCTATAAACCAGGTGAGAAACAGTGTGCACATTTAAACACCGGCATAGCTTTTATATTATTTTTTGGCAGTCAGACCCTGCATGTGGCCATCACATGGGGTATGAGAAGAAAGAGGATACCCAACAGATTTTGTTGTCTATAGTAAACTTTGGATGCAGTCACACTCTTGTATTGTAGAGTAAGGGCTCTTTCACACAGATGTGTCCGTGTACGGAGCCCGCTCTGCACAGCGGGGCATCGCTCCGTCGATCCCCCGCTGAGCAGGAAGATGACAGGTCTGTCTCGCCTCTCTCTTCCCTATGGGGGATCGGATGATGACGGACCGTAGAGTCCATAGTCACCCGATCCGCAGACGGATGGAAAAATAACTTTTTCCTCTGTCACACTTTTTTCGGATCGGAGCAGGTCGGATGTCAGCGGACATGTCACCGCTGACATCCGACTCTCCATAGAGGTCTATGGAGCGTCCGTTCAGGTCCACCTAAAAAAATCTGACAGGCGGACCTGAACGGACCGTCCGTGTGAAAGGGGCCTTACTGTAAAAACAATGGGGTAGATTTACTAAAAACAGGTGCACTCAGAATGCAGTGCAGCTGTGCATGGTAGCCAATCAGCTTCTACGTTCAGCTTGTTCAATTAAGCTTTTACTACAAAACATGGAAGCTGATTAGTTTCTATGCAGAGCTTCACCAGATATTGCATTCTCCAGTTTTGGCAAATAACCCCCAATGTTTTATTTAATTGCTTATGTAGTACGGTATATCGTTGCTGTAGATGACCTTAAAAAAAACTTCCTCCGAAAATTCTATAAGTCGTCTTTTAGTGGTTGTTTTTTGGTGTAAGCCACTCTGTTGTTGTTGTCTATGACCCATGAATATTTTTTGGTGATAAAATGTCACATTCATATAAAGGAATTTTACATTTAACATTTTTGATTTAAAAAAAAAATTGGAAATCGTGACGCCTCAAACCCTCCATACATATTTTCCATGTCTGGATTGAAAGATGTATGGCTAAATATGTACCGGTATGTGTGTTTGTGCACAAAGTTGAGCCTAGTAAAGCAGTTAAGCTTGTATACAGATGTCATGGGGGTATTAACTAGACCAGGGTTTTTCAACCTTTTTAACAAAGAGGAACCCTTGAAATAACTTTCTGGTTTCAGGGAACCCCTGCTAAAAACGACTATATCTATAACTCATGATACCTTAGTGTGATGGTCAGTTGGGAGAATGCTCCTTATACTTGTGATCATTGGAAATAATTACCCCCTTACAGATAGCTAAAAAGATCAATGGTGTCAGTGGGAACTTATCTGAGAGGCAGAAATTGCTCATTGCTCAAGGAACCCCTAGCAACCTCTGGAGGAACCCTAGGGTTCCATGGAATCCTGGTTGAGAAACCCTGAACTAGACTGCACACCAAGGGGGCTATGTACATACTGACTTTGCTTGTCTTGAAACTAAAACTTTTTGCTCCTATGTGTTATTTTTGAAGGCTTTCCTATTCATACCTGTCATCATTGCCACAAATCCTTAAATTGCTAAATGTTCAACCTTTGGCTGTGTTCTGTGTGGTCCAAAAAACCCTCTTGTTGGTGGTTTGTGTTATAATCCAGTTCTGGCTAATGCCCTGATGAGGTTTGTTTGGTGTGCTATGGCTTTTCTATACCTCTGTCCTCCTTTTCTCGTTCTTTCCTTATTTTTCTGTATTTTCTTTCTTTACTTTCAAGGTCAGTAATGATAGCATGAGGGAGTCCAGTCCACTGATGTTTGCTGAGCGGCATCCTTGGCGATGGAAGGTGAATTCAGATATGCATAGATTTGTTAGCACAATAATATATTCCTAAAACTGTCTGTTCAAGCCTCTGCAAGATATGTCATCTGCACACCAAAGTCAAGCTTTGAGAAAGTTGCCTCATTGGATCACAATCGCACAGTGTGCAGTGTTTGGGGGCCAAAGAGAATCTCAGCATTCAGGCCTGTGTCTGAACTGATTTGAACAAACACTGCATGCTATAGAGCGCCTTGAGGCGATTCAGATCGCAATTGCAGCGCTATACAAATTCATTCATTCATAGTGTGTGTGTTTGTGATGCAGTAAAGCAACTGTCCTAAAATTTGGTGTGTGGACAACATTTTTTATCGAGTTGATGATGCCAAACATCTGATATCACAGCACACACTGGTGCTGCAGCATGTTCTTGACACTCATTGGAACTGAAGAAGCGGCTTGGATAAGTTGTAAAAAGTCTTCAACCTTACAGAACTTGAATGGAACTACTACTAGCTTGAGCAATAAAACGCTTTTATCAGCCTTTAAGCACAGGTACTGTTAGATGAGCTAGCAAGGGTCACTTAAGTAATGCATAATCTCCAAGTCTTAGTTGAGCAATGAAAGGACACTGATAATCGTTCTGCCTTCCCATTCCGTCAAATCCATATGTGCCCCATGCAGGGCCATGTTTTTCTGGCATGGGGATGCACATGTGTTGCGTGCATCCCCATGTCGGCATTCTATTGTTTATTGGGACTTGCGGCTGCATGGACACAGCTGCTATGTCCCAATAGGACATCCATGCGGGTCCTTGAATTCATCCTGTGTTTGTACGGGAATCTGCCCCCACATGTCATATTGGAACACAGTGGCTGTGTCTGTGCAGCCGAGTACCCCAATAGACAATGACAGGATGCCGGCACGGGGATGTACACAATACCTGTGCATCCCTGTGCTAGCAAAACACAACCCTGCATGGGGCATGCATGAAATAGCCCTGTGTGAATGAGGCCTTATGGGTGCCCTAGGCATGAATGAGTATTTCATCTTTGCAGTGCATGGGGAGCCACCCTGCAAAAGAAATCTTTTCTCTGGGGCTCTGCTTTAAAATGTTTACAACTTTTTATTTCCTTTCATTTGCTCTCCTGATGACATTGTTTTCACCAGGATAAATAAATGATGGGAAATCTCCTTAATGGGGATACAGCAGACATTACAAACCAGACAGACCGTATACTCCTTCTCCTCTATTCAAAACAAGAGTACTTTATTGATTTTTAATTTCTTTTCCCCCTAATACATATTTTAATTGTAAATGGTGACTTTTCATTATCTGCCTGGAGTTACGCTCTAACACTCTTGCTATATTAACCGTGGGAACATTAAGATTCACATTGGAAGGTCGCACAGCCCTAGTATGTTCATAGAAGTGCAAGTGGTGTGTGGAAATTTAATTTGGTAAGTTGTGGTGTCAGAATTTTTTGACAAAGTAGACTGTCGTTTGGGTATAAATATGTATGTATATGTAGATATGGGTTAAAAGATGTATGTAGAAATGGAAAGATTTTAAATTGAGCCGGTCTGTGAAGCTTGGTGTATCGGTTTAGTAAACCACGTTTACAGCATCCTTCTAAATTAGTTTAATGCTTCCCTGCTTATTGTTTACATGCTGCCGGCCCTGTTCCAAGCCAACTGCAGGATGCCTCTGTCCTTAATTCACTTGCATCTAATCCAGTTTGAAGTGTGTTTGGCACAGGTAGTCCGGTCTTGTCAGTTGGAACAGATCCTGGACATCACAGATTAGACCCCTTCCATCTGCCTTGTAGAGCTAGACTAAAGCAACAAAGGTCAAACGCCATGTGTCTAGACTGCCCTGCATTGGCTCATCTCCATCTGTGCATGGCCATCTTCCTGGGAACATCAGCTCATTGGTGAAATGTTTGAGGTTACCCCCGCTACTTCAGTACATTAAGAATTTTTTTTTTTTTTTTTAAAGACCTGTAATATGTACAAAAGACTGCTCTGTGTAATAAGGAAGTTCCCACCCATGAATCCTGTTTTGCTCGGACCGCTGACTGCAGAGCAATGACAGCTTGACTAGCATCATGAAAGTTGACCTTTAACTGTGAATTTCTGAAGCGATGCCATATACTGCATAGCAATTTAAAATCCGTTTTTGGCAGTCATAGGGACATGAAAGAGTTGTGGTTATTTTTCTTAAAATTATTAGGCTTATCAGTGTAACGGGGCAAGCTGCGAAGTTCAGTACCTATAGAAACCAGCCATTTTGTAGTGGACTGGCTTCAGTAAGGTTGCTTCTGATTGGTAGCAAGAGGTTATTGCATTTTGCCCTTTGTAGTTTACTACTTGCATTATTTATTGCATTGTTTGTATATTTGAAAAAATTTGAAACTTTGAAAAAATGTTCTTTACTGTGGTTACATCTGCAGTTCGATATTTACAGTACAATTTAATGAGAATTCTATCAATGTGTAATGGAGCAGTAAATATTTAGTGGCCCAGGATATACAAGAAAACAATATGGTAGTTAATACAGTGAGCAATAGTGTACAAAAGGCTACCAATTCGTGTCTGCTTTCCATTGGGGCACTCGTGCGGGTGTGCGCTCCCGAGTCCTGCTGCTGCATCCATTGACAGACAGCAGGACTCGGCCCTGCCCTTGGCTCCCGTGTCACTGGATTTGATTGATGGCAGCGGGAGTCAATGGCTCCTGCTGTTATCAATCTATCCAATGAGGACCTGAGACAGTGGCTGGAGCTGCTGTGCTCGTCCCTGTCGATGGAACGATCGGGTTCATGTAAGAAAAAGGGGGGGGTGTGGAGGGTAGCTGCAGCTCAGGTTTTTCACCTTAACGCATAGAATGCATTAAGGTGAAAAACCACGAGGGTTTACAACTCCTTCAATTTAACAAGCTGAAGTTAGAAGCTGATTGGCTACCATACACAGCTGCACCAGATTTTGCACTCTACAATTTTAGTAAATCAACCCTATACATTTTTTTTTATTTTAATTTTTTTATACCTTTTGTACCTTTTTAGAGTTCTTAAAACACAATACTTTCCTGCCCCTACAAGCCACAAGGAATAAGTATTAATTTGTTGAGTTTATTTAATGCAGCACTGTGTACAAGCCAATCAGAAATTGGCATTCATTATCCTGCCTTTTCTGGGTTTTTAGAGATCAAATCTCAGATTTAATGACTTTTTGCATGGTCCTCTTTGTGCTATTATTAAGCAGTCATGGATGTATGGTTATAGCAAGTTTTATTGAGCAATAATGGAGTAACCCGTTCATGTTCCACTGACAAGCTGTGGTTCTGTTCATTTCCTTAACTGTTCCCTGGAGTATTAATACTCTACTCGGGGTCATTTATTATTCCAGATGTTCTTGGAAAAAAGTGTGAGACTGGCTGGGGTTGTTTCTGATATTGAACGTTTTTACTTAATAGACCGACCTCGGTGCTAGACATTTTTTTTCCTCAGTTTAATGGTACTGAAATAATAGACAGCCTTTACATGCATCTGTAAATAGAACTTTTAAGGTTTGCATCATTCAGCTGTGGCCTGCCTACCAGAGACTGAGGTTCCAGTATTGGGTAGATGCCGATAGGTTGAATTCTCTTCTTATCTCTCGGTGACCCCAGTGATTCCAAACTCTGCCTACTTGCCAGAGCCAGTGAATAGGAATTTCATTGTCCACAAATATCTAAAGCAGTGTTTCTTAACCTCAGTCCTCATTACCCCCCACCAGGCCATGTTTTGGGAATTTCCCTTAGATAAAATAGCTGTCCAAAATACCAAGCCATTGACTTAGATTTAAAGCACCTGTGCAAAGGAAAAGGAAAGCCTGCAAACATGGCCTGGTGGGGGGTAATGAGGACTGAGGTTAAGAACCACTGGTCTAAAGCCAAATTCTAGGGAGATATAAATGACACAAATTAAGGAAGTTCTGTATGTTTCATACATCATTAAATGTGTTTTTAAATTCAACCACTAAGTATCTGAACTTGACCTGATTTTTGCCTACAGCAGAGCTCAGAGAAGGAGAGAAAGATGCAGCACAAGCTGCCAATAAGATTATATGCTGATAGGCTTTAACAACTGAGTGGAAAGTAAAATAGCAATATTACCCATAGAAACTTCTATTCCACCAATATTTTTTTCACTGCAAAGCAAAAGGTGAACAAGCATCTACTTGCTCCAGACATCACTTCTTTGTCTCCTAGGTATTGTATGTCAAATCTGCAATGTATTATATATGAGCCCTTTAGAATGGCTGTGTGTATTGGAACATATATGTAAAATAGAGCTTTAGTTTATAGAAAAAAAAGATTTTAATCAGACAGATGAAACCAGACCAATATGGGTTCTGACTCTGTCTCTTCCTATAATCATCCCACTGTGCGTAGATTAGACACTGCAAATATACATTACTGAGGCTGCAGAAGGTCTTGTACACTAGATCTTGGATGCTTTCATACAGTTTCCTATAAAATTACACAGATGTTTTCTTTTTCTGAAGTAGAATACCAGGGATGCTTTCTTCCTGTTGTGGTTATCATCTCCCTATGTCAGTTGGAGCCTTTCAGTGTCTTTGACAGCATGGGAGCGTCTGCATTTGTCTCCTTTAAAATATGGTCGGCAGCTTGATCAGTCTACTGCGCTAAAATATTAGACATGTCTAAAGTTAGACCTTTGAAAAAGAAACCTGCAAGCTGCCTTTTGTTGGCCACCTCCGAAAAAAAATGCTACTTTCTGGTGGAATTTGGCATCAGTAGTTTTGGGTATTGGTGAAAAAAACGCAGGGCTCATGTACACAGGCATGACTCTGAAGCAAGTGAAATGCCGAATGCTTTTGGGTGCTTTTGAGTTTCCTTGAATTTGCCTTGGCGCTGCACAAGAATTGATTTTGAGCTGCTTCTGAGTTTCTTTTGCATTCCCATTGGCTTGTATGGGATAAAAAAGAAGCTCAAATGTACACCCTTTACATCTTCAGCAAGCCCTTCCTATTTTTGGAACTACATTTCCCACGATTCTCAACTACACTGCAGAGTGCATGAGCATCATGGGAAATGTAGTTCCAAAACCTCTGGGGTGCCAAGGTTCGCCATCACTGGTATAAAAAAAGAGACCTAATATTTACCTGTCCAACCACAAATTCTTGACCTTTTGAAGTCTAGAATTTGTGGTTGGACAGGTAAATATTAGGTCTCTTTTTTTACAGGCTGGCCACATTTACAAGTTTTAATTCCAAAGACCAGGTTTGCTTCATTGGAACTTTAAAGTAAAATTATTTTGACCTTGTGAAAAACAATGTTGGGTGTAAATTTCATGTTGATGGAAGGCCATAATCTATACCAGTGATGGCGAACCTTGGCACCCCAGATTTTTTGGAACTACATTTCCCATGATGCTCATGCACTCTGCAGTGTAGTTGAGCATTGTGGGAAATGTAGTTCCAAAAATATCTGGGGTGCCAAGGTTCGCCATCACTGATCAATAGCAATGCCTACAAAAATGGGAGGTCTCATCCAGTGATAAATCCTCCTGCTTTATTTCCCATTTTTGTAGGCATTGCTATTTATCAGTGATGGCGAACCTTGGCACCCCAGATATTTTTGGAACTACATTTCCCACGATGCTCATCTACACTGCAGAGTGCATGAGCATCATGGGAAATGTAGTTCCAAAATATCTGGGGTGCCAATGTTCGCCATCACTGATCTATACCTATGCCTACAAAAATGGGAAATATAGCAGGAGGATTTATCACTGGATGAGACCTAGCTCTCCGAAAAAGTTGTGCTATAATACAGTATAACCTTTGAGCAACTTTCAGGATATTGCTTCTGTTCTTTTTCTACAATCTAGGCCCTTTTTTTTTTTTTTTGTAACAATGGCGCAATGATGCTCAAACCCAAGTAACCAATCAATTTTCAGACAAACCTTGCCAGCTGTCTTAAAAGAAAATCGTGGATTAAATGACATAATGCATATGAAACACCTTTAGTTCCATAGATGGAAACTCCACTGACAAACATGTGGGCAGTGTCTTGCCTACAAAGAGAAAACACATTATTTTCTCCCTCACCCTCTACTATCCAATCAGAAACATGAACCCCCCCTTTTTTTAAATTATATAGACATAACTTGGGTCACGGCCTTACTGTATGTTTAAGAACACTTTCACACTGAGGCAGTTTTCAGGCATTTTACCACTAGAAATAGTACCTGTAAAACGCCTAAAAAATGCCTCCCATTCATTGCAATGGGTGCTTTCACACCCGGGCAGTGCGCTTGTGGGACGTTCAGAAAAGTCCTGCAAGCAGCATCTTTGGGGCAGTTTGCAATGAATGGACAGTGATTCTAAAACCCTGCAACACAAGAGTTTTTAACCCCTTCTTTGGGGTTAAAAGCTCCCCGCTAGTGGCCTAAAAGCTTTGCTTAAACAGCGCTAAAGTGCAGCTAAAACAAATGGCGCTTTAGCACTGCCGTGGCCCCAGTGTGAAAGGGGTCTAATTGCCTGCATTTCGGGCAGAAAATCCGTGGAGAGATAATCCATGTGTTATCCTTTCCTCCAGAACTTCCCCACTACACTCACCTGCCATTCTCACCAACTTCCTACAGTTGGAAAAGAAAGGAAGCTGATTGGTTGCTATATTCTTCTGCATGTTACCATTGCGCTTCTTCATTATATAAGGCAGTATGTGATCATAAATACGTAATGTATATCCGTATATGAATAAAGGGACCATTGTTTACTTTAGCCAGAAAAACGTTGAAAGTGGAACTAAACCCATCAATTTAAAGATTTCCCAAAATGATTACTGTAAATTCAAAGCATGCTGTAAAAAACTAACAGTTGCTTGTGCTCTCAACCGAACTCCCCATGCCATTAATTAGCTGGTATAACAGATCACATGCAGCTCTGTCAACTGCAGATCATACAGAGGCTGAAATGGCAGCTTGCTTGGCTTTAAAGAATAGAAGGGTTTAGTTCCGCTTTAAACATCCTATTTTTGTCTTTAAAAAAATGTTCTCGATTTCTAGTTTTTTTTTTTTTTTTTGGTTGAAGCCATTTCGCTTTAACAGATTTATTGACTTTTTTTTTTTAAAGCAAAGAGTGACTTCTGCCGGTGGGTTGCACATGAGCATTGAAGAAAGAAAGCAGCAGATCACAGTAAGAGAAGAGGCCTGGAAGTCGAAAGGACTAGGTGCTGCCAATGACTCCACTCAGTTCACTGTTGCTGGGCGCATGGTTAAAAAAGGTTTGTGTCCCGAGCGTGTTGCTGTATGTCTGTGTCATAGTTTGGGTGTGTATGGTCTGCAGTTGCAGGGTAAGCGCTTTAAACCAACAAATTTCATTTACAGTTGTATAAACGCACAGATCAGCCTTGACATTATGACCACTGACAGGTAAAGTGCGTAACATTGAACATCTTGTTACAATGGTATCTGAAAGTGGGTGGTACATATTAGGCAGCAAGTGAAGATGATGCCACCCAAGTTGATATGTTGAAAGCAACAAAAATGGGCAAGTGTAAGGATATGAGCATCTTTGACAAGGGCAAAGTTACTGTATAATTTTCCTGGTCTGCAGTGGTCAAGACCCACCAAAAGTGGTCCAAGGAAAGCAAACTAGCGACCGGGTCATGGGTGGAAAAGACTCATTGATTCACATGGAGAACAAATGTGAGTCTGATCCATTAGAAAAGCTGCTGTAGCTCAAGTTGCTAAGTTAATGCTGGTTCTGATAGAAAAGTGTCAAATCTCAGTGCGTCAGTTTGCTGTGTATGGGGCTGCGTAGCCAGTCAGGGTGCTCATGCTGACCCGTGTCCTCAGCCAAAGGCACCTGCAATGGGCACATAAGCATCATAACTGAGAAATGGAAGGTGGTGGCCTGATCCGATGAATCACGTTTTCTGTTACATCCTGTGGATAGCCGGGTGCATGTGTATCATTTACCTGGGGAAGAGGTGGCACCAGGATGTACTATGGGACAAAGGCAAGCCTGCAGAAGCAGTGTGACTTAGAAGACTTAAACCTGCTACTGATGGCTTGGTGCCAGATACCACAGCATACCGTCAGAGGTCTAGTGGAGCCTGTGCCTCGACAGGTCAGGGCTGTTTTGATGGCAAATTGTTTACCTACTAAATTTTAGCTGGGTGGTCATATGGTATGGCTGTATATGTATGCAGTCAATGTAATAAATATAAAAGAATGTGTTTTGGCTTTGTTGTAATGGTGTATATGTATTTTCATTTAGGCTTGGCTTCGCCTACAGCTCTAACGCCTGTTGCATCACCTGTGGCTCTTAAACCAAAATCTACAAATGCTGTTTCCAAACCCGCCGAAGGTACGTAAAATACTTGGTGTCATTGTGTCATGATCAGGCTCACAATTAGTCTTGTGACTCACATGGAATGGGTGCTGCTGCAAATCATTGTAATCAATTGTCTGCCTTATTACATCTCTCTGCATTTAACTTGGATGTTCCTTAAGAAGTTGTTGAACATCCATGGCTTGCGGGTATGAATGGCAATACTGGGGATTTTGTTTTACCTGACTGTTGCGTCATCTGATCCTATCCACTAAAAACAGACAGATGGTTATCCGTTCCCTATCCGTCTGGCAAATCGGATGACAGTCGGGTGTAAAACGGAAGGGTGAACCATTTACATCTGACTACCCATAGATGAGAGTGGGCGGAGTCTGTGTCCGCTCTGCATAAGTGGAGCAGACGCAGACCAGTCATCGGACAGATTGCCCGCTAAGCAGGCAGGCTCCAACAGAGCCTGCCCCGTGTGTAAGGGGCCTTAGTGTTTTTTCTAACCCTAGTTATGCGGTTTGACTTGTCCCCCTCCCTTCCTGCCACAGCCAGTCTGACAACAGCTATGAAGGGACAGCTGATTCATAGCTGCAGCTTTATCCTAGCTGTGATCGCTTTCCCAAAGAAAGCTAGAGGAATATAGCGAAAGGGGAAGGGACAGATCAGACCTCATAACTTGGATTAGAAAGCACTTGCAAACATGGGACAAAGTACTACATGCACTTTTTCCCATAGGGAACATAACTGTAAAATAAAAATTATGATAGATCTTTTACAAGGTAAGTTGCATTGTGTTATGCAATCATCCAGTAATGGGCTGCCAAAGTACTGCGACCAGTGTTCATTTTGTCCACTGAAATATTTTTGTTGACTAAATTAATACTATTTTAGTCAAGACTATGACTAAAACCAGATTGAAATTTGACGAAAATGAATACTGCACTACCACATAAGTAGGGGGCATGTACTAAGGTGCTAAAAGAAGAAAAAAATTAAGAAAAAGGCTTTTCTTTTTTTTTTTTTTTTCATCAATATTTAACCACTTGCCTACAGGGTACTTTCACCCCCTTCCTGCCCAGGCTTTTTTTCAGCTTTCAGCGCTATTGCACTTTGACAATTGCGCGGTAATGCAACACTGTACCCAAACAAATTTATAATTTTCTTCATTCAAATGGAGCTTTCTTTTGGTGGAATTTAATCACTGATGGTTTTTTATTTTTTACAAAAAATAAAAATTTGGAATTTTTTTTTCTTAGTTTCTGTCAGTATATTTTGTAAATAAGTAATTTTTCTCCTTCGCTGATGAGGTGGCACTAATATGCGCTGATGAGGAGGCACGAATATGCACCGATGAGGCACTAATATGCGGCACTGATGGGTGGGCACTGAAAGGCAGCAGTGACTGGCATCGCTAATGGTCACTGGGGTTACTGGAAGCTTTACTGTAATCAGGGCACTTATGATCAGTGCCCTGATTACATGTCTGTTTTTTCCCTGCGAGGAGATGCCACTGATCCGCTCTCCTCGCCACACACTCTGTCAGGGTTAAGCGAGGAGAGACAATTTACGGCACTTCCGCAT
Organism: Lithobates sylvaticus; assembly: GCA_028564925.1. Lineage (NCBI taxonomy): Eukaryota > Metazoa > Chordata > Amphibia > Anura > Ranidae > Lithobates > Lithobates sylvaticus. The sequence continues at coordinate 466,531,907 of CM053030.1, read as the reverse complement.
TTACATGTTACCGTCTGTAATTGGACACAGTCGATCATATGGTTGAAGAGTCGCGGGGTCGCGCTGTGTCCTAGCAACATGGGGAGGCCACACTGTGCAGTCGTTCTGGGCACTGTCATGTGACGTCCACCCAGAACGAGAGCCGCACCGTCCCTCCGTCATTTGACGGTGGGCAAACGGTTAATGTTAGTAATACAGTATATTTGGGTAATATGTGCAATGGCATTACAGCCAAGAGTTTACAGTTTTTTTGGGGGGTTTTTATATTTTCAAGTTGTATTTTTGTTTATGAAACTTAGTTTTATTTATAAAGACTTGATATATATCACAAAATGATCTGTGTGTGTCTGTAGTGCATGTTCAAACCAGAAATAATATTTTCGATGTTTACTCCAGGGAGTATATAATGAGTTTGGCAATTCTAGAGAATTGCTTAAAAAATGCTTTTGAATTTAACTAAACCCATTAGGTTTTAGTTGAGTAAAACAGTTTAGATTACTGGGCCCTAAAGAGTACATACAATCACAGTTGTTTAGTTTGTAAAGAGTGAAAATGTTGCACATTAAAGACTTAGTTATTAATCTTGTACTAGTTGTGAGCTTTCTAAGCAGTGGATGTTTCAGTTTTGCGGTTTCTGCATCCATGTGATACACTTTGGCTTTGTCTGTGATCCCGTTTCCAAGCGCTGTGGGATATTTGGCTAGATTTGTGCTGTTTTGCTTGGTGTAACACTTTCATAATGACCTAGCTCCATCTGGAGTCCAGAGGTAGAAATGGTTTCCTGACCTTTTTATGGTTTTCTGAAATGGAAACACTGAATTGCAGAACAGAGGTATTTAGAATGAAGATCATAGGTTTTCCTATATTGTCTTTTCACAAAAGCTTTTTAGGTGTATAGTATATCTCAACATGAATTGTGTATTAATGTTAAAATTGTAATTATTGATGTAATCATATTAATGTGTTTAAACATACATTCTCTACTAGTTATTTTGCTTTACTGTTCTTTGCTCTCATTTCTAGTCTGTCTGCACAAATTGTCTAAAAATAGACTTTATGGGGTTTGATTTACTAAAACTGGAGAGTGCAAAATCTGGTGCAGCTCTGCATAGAAACCAATTGGCTTCTAATTTCAGCTTGTTGAATTAAGCTTTGACAAAAAAAAAAAAACTGGAAGCTGATTGTGATCTATGCAGAGCTGCACCAAATAATTTTGCACTCTAGTTTTAGTAGATCAACCCCAATGTGACTTAATCTGGATTATCAGTAGTTAAGTAGGACCCTAAATATACATATAAGCCAGGACATGTACTAATCTGTATGTAAAATAATGTAATGAAATGTAAAAAAAAAAAATTAATGATACTGAGCCAAGTGCATTTGGCTGCAAGACAAAACACACAACTGCTACCTGAGTTTGGCGTGCCATTAGGAATGGCATCACAAGCGAGACACGTATTTGCTCTAGTTTCTAGAAATGCGCTTTTCTGCCCGTGTTTCCATGCCGCTTAGGTGTGAATGCAGCCTAAGGTGTATAAAAATGTGATCAAAGTCTTACAAAATATTTGAAAGGTTAGAGTGATGATATACACAGTTGGGTGGGATCCACTGTAGTTTCCTTTTTCAGAAAAGCAAAGTAAATCATGCTATAGCATTGATCATGTGACCAGTCATAAGCGGGTGCCAAGTTTTTTTTTATTTTTATTTCAAGGTATAAATTGAAAGTCCTCAGGCAACATGTTACTGCAGCTTTTCAATGTACTTTGTTTTTTAAGGCCAGCTTTTAAATATCAAAAGCAGAAAAGTAGTTGGCATTAATGATTGAACCATCTGTAAGCCAGCACGGGGCTTGGTATGTGCAGGCAGGATATTTGTAGCAGGGTTGGATTTTTTTATGCTATGAACTTTTTAAATATGTTGCGCATGACAGACAAATGCATTTTAAACTTCACGATCACAATGGTGTTGATATAGGGTTGGGTTTATGTAGAATGTTTTACTGTGTGATATTGTAGAACACATCCAGCATGGATGAGCCATTTAGTTGGATAGGTGCTCTTCTCCATTTTGAGTTTGTGCTGGGAAGGGAGCATAGCAATGACCTAATATTCTGCTTCACTCTTTCTAGAAATTGAGGCCAAGCCTGACCTGCAATTGGAGTCTGATAGGAAGTTGGATAAACTTGAATCCTTTTTGGGAAGACTGCACAACAAAGGTAAGTGTTGGTGTAAAGTGATTGTAATTTACTGTGCGTTAGTAATACACACTGTCTTGTTGAATCTGCAAAACTGATAAAGCGTGTTTTTGTTTAGTTTTTTTTCTTTTTTATTTATTTGTTACTTTGCCAAAAATGTTTCGCTATCCTTGTTGGGTGTGGGGTGAAGCTTATTTTGTACATGTCCCCCCTCACTTTGTCCCAAACCTAGTAATAGAAAAAACCTGGAATACTATATTTGGAGCAGCATTGAGCTTTAAAATCTGCTATTCAGGAGTCTGCAGAGATGGTGATAAACCCTTTGTAGAGGGAGACTTGCACTGCTGTCTCTTCACAATACCAGAGAGTAGTTTACACCTAAAAGCTTTTACCTGGTAATCTGACAGTTTGATTGTTGGAACCCTGACACTGTTAAATGTTCATCACTCTGTTGTATCTCAAATTAAATGAAAGCAGATCGTGCCTTGAAATGAAAGCAGCATGTAAAATTGACTTGTAGATGCAGGGTGAAGCATAGACAACTGAAGTTCTATGGAATCATGCAGCTTTTTCTGTGAAAGTCAAGCTTGGATTTGCCCCCCGACTGAGCATCCCTATTTTCTATTCTGTTTGTAAGTCCTGCCTTTGGTTGTCTTTTTTGCACTAATTTTGTGTATATCTATTCAGTTGGAGGTCTTCAGGACACAACGCTGTCGGTCACCAGTAAATCTGTGAAAGAAGTGATGAAGCTGGATGATGAGACATTCTCCAGGTTCTACCGTCCAGTTGAGATCCCATCCAGTCCTGTGGACATTAATTTTGATGATGACTTTGATCTCTTGTTTAGTTCTGAGGAACCAAAGTGAGTAGTTTTCCTTATAACTGTCAAACTTGTCTCCTCACTACAGAATCATGTACTGAATAACTAAGGCAATCGGTAGTAGATCATAGCAACAAAGCAGCAGTCTTCTTTTCTGATAAAAGTGAAACATGATGGATGATTACCATCGATTTGTTAAACTTTACAGTTCAACATGGCTTATGGAAGATATTGGTACATGTGTGAACTGACAGTTATGTAAAAACTTGTGTATGTATATCATTCCATCTTAACAAATGTGCATGTGTGTAAATAAACACACACACACACCAGCCATAACTCTGACCACCCACCTAATGGTGAATAGGTCCACCTTTTATTGCCAAAACAGCCTTTACCCACCGAGGCATGGGCGCCACTAGATTCTAAGTGCTAGAAGTTGTGACGGGGGGGGGCTCCATGGTTCAGACAGTTTTTCAGCACATACCACCAATGCTCGATTACATTGAGATCTGGAGAATTTGGAGGCCAAGTCGGTACTTTTAATTTGTTGTGTTCCTCCAAACTATTCTTGAACTGTTTTTTTGCAATGTGGCATAGCGCATTATCCTGCTGAAAGAGGCCATTGCCATCAGGAATTACCGTTTTCATAAAGGGGTGTACGTGGTCAGCAACCTTTGTTTAAGTATGTTTTACGTGTCAAAGTAACATCCTCATGAATGGCAGGACCAAGGTTTCCCAGCAGAACATTGTCCACAGCATCACACTCCCTTCACCAGCTTGCCTTCTTCCCAGAGTGCATCCTGGTACCATCTCTTCTCCAGGTAAGAAATGTACACGCATCTGGTCATCCACGTGATGTAAAAGAGAACCTGATTCATCAGATCAGGTTACCTTCTTCCATTGCTCTGTGGTCCAGTTCTGATGCTCCCGTGCCCATTGTAGGTGCTTTTGGCTGTGGACCCTGACCGATTTGCGGCTATGCAACAATCTGATTCTTTTTTTTTTTTTTTTTTTTCCTGCTTTAAACACACCTTCGAAGACAACATGTTTATGTGCTTCCTAATATATCCCACCAACTTTTTGATCTCATTGTAAGGAGATAATTGGTGTTATTCACTTAACCTGTCAGTGGTCATAAAAAGATGGCTGATTTGGTTGTATTGCACTTTTCTGCTCGAACTGATTGATTTTGGATTTTTACATACAAGATCAACTGTAGGTTACCTGGCAAGGATAAACAAGTGAAAAATTCATAATTCGATAAATCATTTTGGAAGTTTTTTTTTGAAGTGATGAACATTTGACCTCCGTGGATAAAACATTAGGCACCAGTGCAAATTAAAGAACATTGGGCTCCTGATTTTTGGTATTTCTCAAGCTGTATATTTAGGCAGTTGATGATGGATGTAATCCTTCATAAAGAAACTAGTGCAAAGAGAGACTACCTCAGTTGCTTACCTTATTCTGAAAATTCTAGTTACCTGGCTGTTATGCTGATCCACTGGCTTTATGCTTTTAGAACTCTGACCTGGGAAAAGTTTGCAGATCAGATGTTCTGACCTTACTCTGCACTTGTTCCATGCTTGTTCCTGGTCATTGGCTCAAATGCACAGCTGGGAAACCGGCATTTCCTGAGGTGCCGACAGCCACATATTTATCTTTTGTACAGATATTTGCTAAATGATGATAAATGTATGCAGTGAAGCAAGTTAGTTGTGAATGAGTGACTTGTATAGCGCTACCTATGCGAACTGAATCGCCTCAGGGTGCTTGTCCATCTACGGCATAGCGCGGCCCTTTACCCCGTAGGGTCCCAACGCGCTTACAAACACATCGACATACATATATTATGGCCAATTTTTTTTTTGCCCAGGGTCTAATTAACCTACCAGCATGTCTTTTGGAGTGTGGGAGGAAACCGGAGTACCGAGAGGAAACCCACGCAGGCACAGGGAGAACATGCAAACTCCAGGCAGATGGTGTCATGGTTGGGATTTGAACCAGCGACCCTATTGCTGCTAGGTGAAAGTGCTAACCACTACACCAGTTGTGTGCATGTTCTTTCTTTCTATATTAATAAATCTGTGATGCGATTTTTCTGACCATGTCTTTTTGAAATGGCTGCAACTTTGGAAGATTTTTTATGTAGTTTTGTAGGTGGATTCTATGTGCAAATAAATAAATTACAGCAGGCAGTGACTTATGCTGGGGTAAACCAGGAGGTTTCAATCATTTTTTTCCAGCTCAGGGCTCTGAAAAGTAGCCCGGTGTAGTTTGTTTGTATTAGGAGCAGCCATGCTGGTGTAATAATACCCACACTGGCTGTGTAGTCGTGTTTTCTCAGTCGTCATCCTGACTTTCCCATGCTTCCCTGACCCATGGGTCTTCTATGGTTGTACCTTTTTTTGTTTCTTTTTTCCTTTATATAATCATCCCTCATCTTCCCCCATGTAGCTTGGAGCACATATGTTCACAGCCAGACGCATGCCTTTTATACATTAATTCCCTATAATTACAAAACCACATATTTCTGAAAGTTACCAGTCAGCATAGTGGTGGTCCATTTATTTTCCTTCATGTTTTTCGTTTTGCAATCTGACTGATACTTGTGACCATCTCAAAAGCAACAGATGCAAGCTTTTAAAGTGTATGTCGAGACAAACCCTGTCAGGTTTTTACTGCTATCTAACGCTTTGTTGAAGAGGTTTATCCTCACTTTCCTGTCTTGGTGCCAATGTTTTTTCAGACAAAGTGAGGGTAATTCTCCCAACAGAAATAAAGTTTTTCTTTAGCAAAATGGGGTAAGGATGGTGAAGGGAAATTCCTCTAACAGAGCCCTGGATAGCTGTAAAAATGTATAGTCCTTCCTCACTCTATCCGGAATTCGAAAAAAAGCATTTTTGGTTTGAAATGCGCTAAGGCTAGATTCAAACTAGCCCATTCCCTGAAAAGTGATCTGTGGTGGATCGCCTGTGGTGCTGTCAAATTTTAATGGCCATGTCTGACAGGCACTGCCGCCTGTCAACTTGAAAACATTTTGGGCCGTGGCTTGTGAACAGCCCCATCTCGGCTGTATTGAGGACTTTAGGGGGTGGGGTTAAAGCCATGACTCAACTGCCTGCTCTTACCCCTCCCCTGCCATCCGTGTGAAGGAGGCCTAAGGATCGACCAGCCTCTGGGTCTCTTTCCTTTTAATTGCATTGACAAAAAGCCCAATTCAACCAAAATAGCAGCCAGGTGGTGATCATTTAAATACACGAATGTGCAGTTCTGCATAGCAAATGTAAATCTAGTGTGACATTTTTAGTGTTTGCAGATTTAAAGTGATACTAAACACACACTGTTTAGTTTACATTGTCACTTCTATTTCTGTATATGGTTGATGGCACTGTAATTGCCTTTTTTCCTAATCGCTATACAGCTGTCACATAACCCAGATCTCTCCCAGCCTGTCTGCAGGGAAACCATAAGCAGGAGAAGCGTTTAGTCCTCTGCTGCTGGTCACATGTTCAATATGAGAAAAACAGCCTTTGGAATACAGAGTAAAAATAAATAATATCAATAAATTGTTTTAAATTGACATACAAATATATATTTGAAATCAAATATTTTGTGGAAATAACATGGTGTGGGTGGATTTCTGCCAATCACAGGCTGTCACGCCTCTCCAGCCTGTGTCTTAAAATAACAGGGAGGTGAAGCCGCCATTAATCTACATGTAATACCCGCCCCCATCGTGTTTAGCTGGTTAGTGGACATGGAAGAGAAGGGAAGAAATGCTCAGCATAGAAACTCACTCAAAAAACTGAGCATGAACATAGCTGAATTGGGGGCATGGACGGAAGGGGGAGATAGAGAGCAGCAGGATCAACCAGGTTTTTTGCAGAGTATAGAAAATGAATCTCCTAGTGACTGAGTACAGGAGGTCCCCGGGTTACGAACCTGTTAGGGTCTTTCCTCCTGTTTGCAAATCGTAAATGGTCATAAGTCGATGCGCAGAACAACAATTATGGACATTTCCGATGTTCCGTCGAATGCCGATCTGCGCATGGATGGCAAATTACGACCATTTCCGTAATTTTCTGTGGCTCTGTCTGGCCGCGCATGCGCAGAACAGCCGATGTCCCCGCAGAACAGCAGAGGTTCCCCGCAGCGCCCGGTTTGTAAGTAGGAGTTGTTCGTAGGTCGGGCGTTCGTAAGTCGGGGACCCCCTGTATGTATGAACACCATTTATTGATGTGTGTTTTTTTGTTTTTTTTTTGATGTGGGTTTAGTGACACTTTAAGACCATTTTAATGCTGATTACTTTAATTTCTGCAATAATATGTTCTTGGAGAAAACATGCTAATGTTGAAATGTTGGCTATACATCTCACAATCTCAATTTGTCTGTCAAAAGTCTCTATCGGACCCTCATTCATTGTAGAACAATCTCCACTATATATATATACACACAGGTGGGGGCGGCAGAGGAAAAAATTCTCCCTTTTTTTTTTTTTTTTTCTTATTATTATTTTTTTTAGTATTATTATTGTTGTTATTATTAATGGTGATGATAATAATAATATTATATATATTTTTTTTTTTTTTTGGGGGGGGGGGGGGGGGTGAGTGGGTGGCTGGTGTGGCAGATGAATGCTAGAAGTTTATGTATCTGGGATGAAATGTATGCTTAAATGTATAACTTGTATTGTTAAGAAAAGAATTAAAATAAAAAAAGTACTGAATTAAAAAAAAAATATATATATATACACACACACACACACACACACACACACACACACACACACACACACACACACACACACACACACACACACACACACACACACACACACACACACACACGACCACCTCACAGCGTTTGGAAAAACTGCAGAATCCAGCAAAGGGGCTGTAAAGGGTCAGCCTATGAACAAATGTGCCTTCTCATGAGAAACCTGGCCTCTGTGGCTCTTGAAGACCAGTGTTTCTCCTTGCTTAAGCCAGGGGGAATTGGCATAATGGATATTTAAAAGTCATCTATGTTTTATTGCTTGTTTTCCCTCTAGAAGCTTTCTGCTTGCTAATGGGGCTTTGTAGAGCAGTCTACAGCATGCTTCAAATCTGTTTACAAGCACTCTATGTAATCAAGTCTGTCTTGATGGACTGTCATTTAGGCTGTATAGTTAATGCCTTACCATAAATGGAAAATATTCCCCAATATTAGACCACAAGCCAGAAGCTAGAGCCAAGGAAGAATGGCAACGGTGTACAGTACTTTGTATCCTTGGCGGCTTATGGGGTAGTAGTGGCAGATATGTGTTGGCCGGCAAGTTCACAAAAAAGAAAGCACTCTGATTCAGCATTTCCAATCCAAATGAAGGGCATCTTGTTCAATAAAAAAAAAAATGGAGGACTTTTATTAGATACAAGAACAAGGTTACAACTCACATTTATACAGCTTTGTACAGTGCACATCAGACCAGACGTTGACAGTCCAGCTGTAGCTGTCCATGCCATAGGCAATAGAGATATTCTTGTGACTGTCACATATGCAGGGGAACCCACTGTAGAAGTCTTGATTTAAGCAAGAGTGTCAAGCTCTCCTGGCTGCCCCTTTTCATGCAAGGGGTTGCAGGCTGTTCCTAGTTGGTGTCCATTGGAAGGAGGCAAAACGTTTTGAGTTGTGTACCTCTCGCTCTTTAATACTAGGAACTGATGAATGAGCGAACATAAGTTATTTTTCCTGGCAACAAGTAGGGAAAGGGGAGCTTATATGGAAACAAAGGCTCTCAGGAGAGCTGGATGTCAGTCCAGGCACCTGGTGGATCCAGACTTTGTCGTGATGATGTGGTGCCTGGACTGATTCCTACGATGTCCGTTCTCTGCTGAAAACGGGTCACAGGAGTGCAGAACAAATTGCACTCCTGTGACCCATAGGAGAAGCTCAGCCAAACAAGCTCAGGCTGGACTTCTCCTTTTTAATATAGTTTGGACCAAGCTGGTCCAAAAGAACGATTACCTTCACTAACAGCTGCAGTTCTTGTTAGCGTTATATTAACTGTAGCGTCAGACGCATACAGTATACAGCGCTGTGCTCCTGCAGCAGTATAGGGACTTCTTTTCTCGTTCCTGGAACAAAATTGAGTCAGGCTGAATGCTGCTCAGCCATTTATAAGGTTTGTATTTTCTGAATGATTACAAGGCTTCTTCTGATTGGCTGAGGTGGAGAGGTAGGTGATGTCAACGATGTCCACCAGTCGGAAGAAGGCTTGTACCCTTTCAAAAAATACGAAGCTTCCAGTGAATGGCTGAGCAGTGCTCGGTTCGATTCAATTTTGTTTCAGGAACAGGAAGTCCCCATATTACTGCAGAAACACAGCGCTTTAACAGAAACCTGGCGTTAGGCTTTAAAGTGTACATATAGTACATATTTTTTAGTTTGTGCTAGAATAGGGAAGGACATAAAACTCCTGTCAAGATTTATTTTCAGTTTGTCCCCAATGGGACAGAAGGCAAAAAAATAAACTATGAGGCCTTCATTGGGAAATTTTCCGCCTCCAATAACGGCTGTAAAATCCACACTTTTTGGGAAAACCTTGATTTTAAGGTATTTTTAAAATGAAGTCTGAGGTATTGTGAAAGTTGGTATGTTCTATATGAAATGTTTAACCACTTCCCGACCGCCCCCTGTATATTTACGTCGGCAGAATGGCACGTACAGGCAGAATCACGTACCTGTACGTGACATTCTTCCGGCGGTTGGGGGGTCCGATCGGACCCCCCTCCGCCGGCGGGGACGGTCGGGATCGCTTCAGGAGCGATCCGGGACGAGGGGACGGCCAGTGGTTTCTGGCCACCCCCTCGCGATCGCTCCTGGCCAATGAGAAACTTCCCCTTCCTGTCTATTGTATAGACAGGAAGGCGGAAGTGATGTCACGCTCGGTGCGCCGGTCTATGTGACCGGAGACGCCGAGCGGCGAACATGTACAGGTTAGTGCACAACACTACACTGACACCAGTACAGTTAGGCACATATTCCACCCCCCTGTCACCCCCTGATCACCCCCCAGATCACCCCCTCCCCCCCCAGTCACAGTGTCACTAATTGCAGTGATCATTTATTTACTGATCACTGCATTTAGTGTCAGTGTGACTGTAATAACTGTCAGGGCAGTTAGTTTTAGGTCCAAGGTAGCCCCCTACCCCCCCCTAATAAAGGTTTAACCCCTTGATTGCCCCCCAGGTAACCCTTTCACCCCCTTTTGCCAGTGTCACTAAGCGATCGTTTTTCTGATCGCTGTATTAGTGTCACTGCTGTCGCTAGGTAACCATTTTTTTTTTTAGGTAACCGCCATGTTTATATAGGTTCATAAATAGGTTTATAGGTCAGGTACCCCCATATTACAACCTAAATAAAGGTTTTAACCCCCTGATTGCCCCTAGAGTTAACCCTTTCACCAGTGATCACTGTATAACTGTCACTGGTGACGCTGGTTAGCCAGTTAGTTATTTTGTTATTTAGGTTCCCCTGTCAGGTTTTTATATAGCGTCAGGTACCCCCATATATTACCTAATAAAGGTTTTAACCCCCTGATTGCCCCTAGTTAACCCTTTCACCCCCTTTTGCCAGTGTCACTAAGCGATCGTTTTTCTGATCGCTGCATTAGTGTCGCTAGGTAACCATTTTTTTTTTTTAGGTAACCGCCATGTTTATATAGGTTCATAAATAGGTTTATAGGTCAGGTACCCCCATATTACAACCTAAATAAAGGTTTTAACCCCCTGATTGCCCCTAGAGTTAACCCTTTCACCAGTGATCACTGTATAACTGTCACTGGTGACGCTGGTTAGCCAGTTAGTTATTTCGTTATTTAGGTTCCCCGTCAGGTTTTTATATAGCGTCAGGTACCCCCATATATTACCTAATAAAGGTTTAACCCCCTGATTGCCCCTAGTTAACCCTTTCACCCCCTTTTGCCAGTGTCACTAAGCGATCGTTTTTCTGATCGCTGCATTAGTGTCGCTAGGTAACCAGTTTTTTTTTGTATTACTGTTACGGGTGACGCTGGTTAGTTAGCTTGTTTTTTATACTGTCAGGGCACCCGCCATTTATTACCCAATAACGGTTTAACCCCCTGATCGCCCGGCGGGTGATATCAATTAGGTTTTAGGGTCAAATAAGGTCTGCGTCGCCCAGGTTAGTGCCAGTACCGCAAACACCCACGCGCAAAGCATACACCTCCCTTAGTGGCACAGTATCTGAACAGATCGATATCTGATCTGATCAGATCTATACTAGCGTCCCAGCAGTTTAGGGTTCCAAAAAAAACCGCATTGTTAGCGGGATCAGCCCAGATACCTGCTAGCACCTGCGTTTTCCCCCTCCGCCCAGCCCAGCCCACCCAAGTGCAGTATCGATCGATCACTGTCACTTACAAAACACTAAGCACACATAACTGCAGCGTTCGCAGAGTCAGGCCTGATCCCTGCGATCGCTAACAGTTTTTTTGTGGTAGCGTTTTGATTCAGTCGCTTCAGTCAGGAGCTTTTTTACCTGTGAATCTCAAAAAAATAAAAAAAAATAAAATAGTTGTCGTTTTATTGTTCTCTCTCTCACTCTATTCTCTCTCTATTGTTGCTCTTTTTTTTACTCCATTCTATTCTGCAATGTTTTATTATGTTTTATCATGTTTTATCACGCTTGCTTTTCAGGTATGTAATTTTGTTTACTGTGTTTTAGTGTTGAGCATTTTTTTGTTTTCAGGTGCGCCATTCAGTTGCAACGCGGATTTATTTATCTTGACAGCAACAGCGTTTGCTCCCACGATACATAAAGCCGCGACTCCAACGCTGTAGGAGGTGATTTCACCACCACAGTTAAAAAAAAGAGCATATATGCCGAAGCATGGGGGCAGCAGGGGGGGGAGGAGCGATTGGCTCCTAATGCCACGTACATACGGTCGAAATTCCGACCGTGTGTACACGGCATAACTTTTGCGGGAGGATGCCCCCATGCATCGGCATATATAAATGGTGCATGTATGCCCATCATTAGAAGTGGGTGGATGAAGGGAGGTATTCTAATGGTGGGCATACCCACCAATCAATCTCTTTTTTTCGTTCAGCCAAGAGGCTGCATGAAAAAAAAAAGATTACAATATATGTCCAGTATGTTGCTGGACTTTGAATGGTTATACCAGAATGATGCCTGCAGGTTTAGGTATCATCTTGGTATCATTCTTTTCAGCCAGTGATCGGCTTTCATGTAAAAGCAATTCTAGCGGGTAATTAGCCTCTAGACTGCTTTTACAAGCAGTGGGAGGGAATGTCCCCCCTCCCGGATATAAACCGCGCCATTGGGAAATTGGGAAAGCATTTTATCACACCAATCTTGGTGTGGTCAGATGCTTTGAGGGCAGAGGAAAGATCTAGGGTCTAATAGACCCCAATTTTTTCAAAAAAAGAGTACCTGTCACTGCCTATTGCTATCATAGGGGATATTTACATTCCCTGAGATAACAATAAAAATCATAACAAAGAAAAAAAATGGAAGGAACAGTTTAAAAATAAAATAAAAAAGCTAAATAAATAAAAAAAAAAACAAAAAAAAAAAAAAAAAGCACCCCTGCCCCCCCTTCTCTTGCGCAAAGGCGTACACAAGCGTTGGTCTGGCGTCATATGTAAACAGCAATTGCACCATGCATGTGAGGTATCACCGCGAAGGTCAGATCGAGGGCAGTAATTTTAGCAGTAGACCTCCTCCGTGAATCTAATGTGGTATCATGTAAAGGCTTTTAAAGGCTTTTAAAAATGTATGTAGTTTGTCGCCACTGCGTGTTTGTGCGCAATTTTAAAGCATGTCGTGTTTGGTATCCATGTACTCGGCCTAAGATCATATTTTTTATTTCATCAAAAATTTGAGCAATATAGTGTGTTTTAGTGCATTAAAATAAAAAAAAGTGTATTTTTTCCACAAAAAAATGCGTTTGAAAAATCGCTGCGCAAATACTGTGTGGAAAAAAAAAATGCAACACCCACCATTTTAATCTGTAGGGCCTTTGCTTTAACAATATATATAGTGTTTGGGGGTTCAACGTAATTTTCTTGCAAAAAAAAAATATGTTTTCATGTAAACAAAAAGTGTCAGAAAGGGCTTTGTCTACAAGTGGTTAGAAGAGTGGGTGACGTGTGACATAGGCTTCTAAATGTTGTGCATAAAATGCCAGGACAGTTCAAACCCCCCCAAATGACCCCATTTTGGAAAGTAGACACCCCAAGCTATTTGATGAGAGCAATGTTGAGCCCATTAAATATTTTTTTTTTTTGTCCCAAGAGATTGAATAATGAAAAAAAAAAAATATATATATTTTTTTTACAAAAAGTTGTCACTAAATGATATATTGCTCAAACATGTCATGGGCATATGTGGAAATACACCCCAAAATACATTCTGTTGCTTCTCCTGAGTACGGGATACCACATGTGTGGGACTTTTTGGGAGCCTAGCTGCGTACGGAACCCCAAAAACCAATCACCGCCTTCAGGCTTTCTAAGGGTGTAATTTTTTTATTTCACTTCTCACTGCCAATCACAGTTTCGGAGGCCATGGAATGCCCAGATGGCATAAAACCCCCCCCAAAATGACCCCATTTTGGAAAGTAGACACCCCAAGCTATTTGCTGAGAGGTATTGTGAGTATTTTGCAGATGTCGCTTTTTGTCACAAAGTTTTGAAAATTGAAAAAAGAAAAAAAAATTTTTTTTTTTTTTACTTTCTTTCTTCATTTTCAAAAACAAATGAGAGCTGTAAAATACTCACCATGCCTCTCAACAAATAGCTTGGGGTGTCTACTTTCCAAAATGGGGTCATTTGGGGGGGTTTTGTGCTATTTTGGCATTTTATGGCCTTCGAAACGGTGATAGGTAGTGAGGAGTGAAATCAAAAATTTGCACCCTTAGAAATCCTGAAGGCGGTGCTTGGGTTTCGGGGCCCCGTATGCGGCTAGGCTCCCAAAAAGTCCCACACATGTGGTATCCCCATACTCAGGAGAAGCAGCAAAATGTATTTTGGGGTGCAATTCCACATATAACTATGGCATGTGTGAGCAATATATCATTTAGTGACAACTTTTTGAAAAAAAAAAAAATCTTTTTTATTTTTGTCTTTATTCAATCACTTGGGACTAAAAAAAAAAATATTCAATGGGCTCAACATGCCTCTCAGCAAATAGCTTGGGGTGTCTACTTTCCAAAATGGGGTCATTTGGGGGGGTTTTGTACTTCTCTGCCATTTTAGCACCTCAAGAAATGAAATAGGCAGTCATAAATTAAAAGCGGTGTAAATTCCAGAAAATGTACTCTAGTTTGTAGACGCTATAACTTTTGCGCAAACCAATAAATATACGCTTATTGGCATTTTTTTTACTAAAGACATGTGGCTGAATACATTTTGGCCCAAATGTTTGACTAAAATTGAGTTTATTAGATTTTTTTTATAACAAAAAGTAGAAAATCTCTTTTTTTTTCAAAATTTTCGCTCTTTTTCCGTTTATATCTCAAAAAATAAAAATCACAGAGGCAATCAAATACCATCAAAAGAAAGCTCTATTTGTGGGAAGAAAAGGACGCAAATTTCGTTTGGTTACAAAATTGCATGACCGCGCAATTACCAGTTAAAGTAGTGCAGTGCGAAATTGAAAAAAGACCTCTGGTCCTTTGGCTGCCAAATGGTCCGGGGCTGAAGTGGTTAAGCAGTTCAGTAGGTTGGGGAACTATAGAGTACAAAACTGAACACCATGCGACTCTCCTTTCTCCCCTTTCATGTGATCCCAGGTTAACTTCCACTGTCGCAGAACACAAGCGTGCAGTCAGACCCGTACGCAGAGTTCAGGCCTCTGGAAACCCACTACGAATGCTCGCTGCTCGAGATGATCTCCTGCAGGAGTATACAGAAACCAGGCTGAATGTGGCCTTTATGGAGTCCAAACGAATGAAAGTGGAAAAAAGTATGTGGTGTTTTTTTTTTTTTTTTTTTTTTTTGTCTTTTTCTTCAAATATTAAAAGTTTTTTTGTTTGGTTAACTTAAGTATTCAAATGCATTTTAGTAATCCGAATACTGTAATGGGAAGGTGGACAGTCTTACAGCTTATTGTTTATAGGTGCTGTTTAAGACCTTTTTCTCACCCCTCATTAAGGACAAGAGTGTAGTTGTCTAATTACTTTAATACTGATAAGGGATTCTCACAGCACTATGGGTAATCCAACAATCCAGCGCATTAGGTGGCTGCCTGCTTTTGAGGCAGTTTGTAGGTTATCGGATAGCTCAGTCATTTTAATCAGACAAAGAATGAGGTATTCACTCATGTACAGCATGTAAATTTCAGCTTGAGAGTTTAGGTTCTATAAACTGCGGTGAGAAAAGTAGCATGGAAAAAAGGGGAAAAGGAGCTAAAGCTTTGCTTGCTGGCTTAAAATGAGAATGCAAAATTTGAATATGCAACAGTTTTTATATTTGCTTGATTTAAAAAAATAAAAAAAGTACAAATATTTACAAAACCATTATTATATTATGTATCCAAGAATTAAACTCCCAAAAGTGGTTTTAACTTTTCTAGATTAAAAATAAATAAATTTGGAGATCTGAGAGAGTTTCTGCAATGGGTAATCAAGTAGCAGTGAGGGTCTCAACAAAGGTCCAAAACCTTCCCCACTGTAAGAAAAAAAAAAATTTTTTGGCTGAAGTTGAGCTCTTTTAAAGAGTTTAAGATGAGTGGTACACCTCCCTCAAAGGGGTCTTAGTTTGAAGTTGGGGTATTTTTTAAAATGTTTATCATAAAATTGAATTCACAAGGATGTTGGAACTTGTATTTCTGTGAGCGGGTATAAAAGATGAAACCAGTATTCGGCTGGAGGTGTAGTAGGTCCACCAGCAGGTTTGGGTGGACCAGTTGGACTAATGAAGTTCTGGGTGCTCTGGGTGAGATTTTGGAATATTTAGAATGGACAGCAAAAGTATAACCTTCTTCTTTTTTTTTTTTTTTCTTTTAGTGTCTAAGAACTCAAACTTCTCCGAAGTGGCTCTTGCTGGCCTGGCAAGCAAAGAAAACTTCAGCAGTGTCAGTTTACGCAGTGTTAACCTCACAGAACAACACTCAAACAACAGCGCTGTGCCCTATAAGAAGCTTATGTTAATACAGATTAAAGGTACGTAACAGGTGACTAGGCCATTCGGCCCTGCCTGAGAACCCTCTGTTTCCTTATCTGCCATTTTCAGCGTATTTAGGAATACATGTGACTGGGTGTTACTGCATTTACTATTTTAATTTCCGTTGGCTGCAGATTTGTTTTCCAAGTACTGTAGTTTGTGTCCAATCACTTATTTTTCCACTTATCCAAGGTAGCGTACGTGGTATATGTGGCAACCCTGTTCAGTTGGGTAGAAGGGAGTTGCTTGCTGGGTGCATTTTAGACTTTTTTAATAAGTTCAAATGCAAATGTTTGGGAAACCAGTGTAATGGCCTTAGTCGTAGCAGACTTCTGCAATCTGTCGCCCGGTATTAATGGCAACCCATGTTTGGTAAGCAGTAAGATCCCCCTTCCACAAACAGAGAGGAGCCCAAACGGCATGTATATGACCATAATATCCATTTGGAGTCAACAATTTGAGCTACACTGCCACAGAGCACTTTCTTGTAATGACATGCTTGGTATTAACTGGCTGCAAAATCCTACAGGTGCATGTCTTGCTTTAGCGTTAAATGTTCAGGTTTTTTTTTTGCTCGGCTTCACAGAATCTGCATGCTGACTGCGGTCTAAATGTGAGCGCTTATCTTAATTCAGGGGATATTAACCTTTTTTATTACAGACCCTCAGTGGGTTGGCCAATATGACCCCAAACTGCCTTCACCAAACTTCCCAAACCATCATCACCAGTACCACCATGACTTTATAAGGTGTCAGTAGCTTGGATTTACTTTGCATATAGACAGCTAGGAATATTACAGCTGAAATAAAATCCTGTTATACAGGATAGAGGTATTATACTTCTCTTTTTGTAAAGGATGCTGCAACATGTGTTATTCAGTTTTACTCTTGTTCCTGTTTATTTTTGTTTATAGATGGCTATTTCCATCTGTTCAGAAATCAATCTTATAAAATCTCTACAATATGTTCAATGTTGCAGTTTATTATTAACAAGTGTTCACTTTGAGGTGTTTAATTTTTAGTGCTTACGATAGAAAAATATAGGTTTTCTTTCAAATACAAACAAATGGCCACTGCCACCACCTATAACTGAATTTAGTGGGAAGAAGCACATGGAAGGGCAACACGTAAAACAAAAACCAAAGAAAAATTCCCAGCTCAACTTGTCAGCCAGCAACCAACCGAATCATCCTGTCTAACAGTTTGCATTAAAAACAGGGGTTTAGTTTGCACACATTTGCAAATACATGCATAAGCTGCGACAAGGCACCTTATATTATCTGCAATCCAAACTCTATACATTTTTGAGAGTGGAAGCACTTGCATTATAATGGATAGGCAGAGGGCAGGTGAGCCTGGAAGGAGCCCAACCCTCTAAGGCACAGGGGCACACTGGACACCCAGCACATAGCACAATGGCAGAAAAGGTGTCCAGTGCATCCCCTCACCAGTATTCCGACAGTACAAACAAATGGCCACTACCCTCACCTATAACAAGGAGCACATAGAAGGGCAATTCATATAAAACCAAACCAGAGAAAATTCCCAGCTCAAATTGTCAGCCTGCAACCAACCAAATTAACCTAACAGTTTTTTTTTCAAATAAAACTGCTTTTGCAAACATTTAAAGTTAACAAAAGTAAGCCCTGCTTTAAAGTCCATATCCAGGCATGTGCATTCCCCCTACCATCCCTTCTTCCCAAATTCATGCCACCTAGAACAAGTTTGTAAGAAAAAAAAATAAACAACCCTTGAAAACCATGAGTGATCAAATGGCCGACTTTAGTGACCTCATGAAGCTGCAAGCTCCTCTGGAGCCTGAAACTACCCCGCCAATAGGAAGTGTCCACATCACCCGAACAGTGATGTGGACATCAGAAGAAAGACCACCCTCCTCTACATTGAAGAAGACAGGAGGCTTGGGTCACGACATGTAAAAAGTTTAAAAAGCAGTTTTAAGGGGGGGGGGGGGCACGAGGGATTTTATCAGCCTTAAAGCCCATCGCTGGGTAAAGACAAAATGCTCCCTAACCTCCAGCATGCAAATGCTCATTTTGGTCTTGGGGGGGGGGGGGGGGGGGGTCTTGGTCACAAAAACACATTTTACTTATCCAAGCCGATGCTCTGCTCTGTTCCCTATGATTTGGTAGTGGACTGTCCCTCAGCATCCTCAATGTCCAGCTGTGGACTCTGCATTAGTCTTGACAACAAATGAGGCCCTGCGAAGACCAAGTGCATAGGGGAGAAGAGGCTGTGGGGGCTCGCAGCCTGGAGGGAGCCTGTGGCAATCGAGAAAAGAAAACTGCTTTTTGCAGGCCCCCTAGATCTAAACCAGCATTTACCTTTGCAGTGCTGAACAGCCCAACTGCAAGGGAGGATTTTCCCTTCCCCTGGAGTTCAGCTTTAAGGCATTCACATGTTTTAATCTACTTATGATGCATTTTAAGCATGTTTTAGGCAGCTGACTTAAACAGAAAAATGTGATATACGTAAACTGCCATTGCTGACCACCAATGCTCGTTGCCTCTGATTTACTAACCTGGAACAAATTTGCTGCAAGTCCTAACTCCTGATCAGCTTCTTCCAGATTGGTTGACCTGCGAGGGACAAAAGTTAATAAAATACATGTACCTTTTTCCTGCTTTGCCCATGGCACCTAGGTGGAGAGTGCAATCTTGGGGGATATAGGGTACTCTCATGCCCATGGTAGCTCCAGAAATATATACTTATATTTTGCAGTCGTTTAGGATAAAGGGGCCCTTTATTAATTTAATTTCAGCTTTCCAATAATGTTCTTCACCTGATTATTGAAATGTGAACTTCCGTAATTAAAACTGCTGTATAAAAAGAAAAAAACCTTATGGCAAAATTTTGTATCGGTATACTTTGGTAGTACTTCAGCATTATCGTAATAACAATTCTTGCATATGTTGACATTTTAAAAAACGTAGTGGGGTCAGCCTTATCTGCTTAGTATATAGATATATTGCTTTGTAGTAATGCAGAGCGATTTGTGCTTTAGGCTGGCCATACATGGTTAGAATCCCAACTGGTTCAGTAGGAACCGGCCAAATTTGGAACCGTTAATGGGCAGGCTGAATGTACCAAATTGATCAATCAACTTTGGTACAGCCAGCCTGATAATTTCTCTTGTGATTACTGCTAGTGGCTCCTATAGGCACTAGCAGTAATCACTCTTCGCCCCCCCCACCGGTAGAAGATAATTGCTGATTACCCTGTCGGCACTGTCTGTGTTGATGGAGGGAATCGTGCGAATAAAGGAAGAAATTTGCACCATGTATGGCCTGCCTTACTGTTCCTCTGTCTGCTCTGGTTATTGAAAAATACTACTTTGGGATTCATTTACTAAATGAGTGCAAAATCTGGGGCAGCTGTGCATTAAGCTTTGCCAAAAAAAAAAAAAACCTGGAAGCTGCTTGGTTTCTATGCAGAACTGCACCAGATTTTGCACACGCCAGTTTTAGTAAATCAAGTCCAAAGTCTACTTGTTTTAAATAACCAGAGCAGACTGACCGAGGAACAGTAAGGCTGACAACACTGCTGGTAACCATCGGAGAGCACCTACCTTCTGCGTATGAAATACATTTATTAAATGGCAAACATGTAAAAATTCAAAACTGATCAAAACTGGTTTGCTTTTTTCAGGACGTAGACATGTCCAGTCGAGGTTGGTGGAGCCCCGAGCATCTTCCCTGAACAGTGGGGACTGTTTCCTGCTGATCACCCCGCTCTATTGCTTCCTGTGGGTCGGAGAGTTTGCAAACGTCATTGAGAAAGCCAAGGTTAGTGTCCTCAGATGTTGACATTCTGTCATTCTGCCCACCACTTTGAAGTGCCGTGACAAATTGTGCTATGGAAACAAGTATCTGGAAATGCTGTGTCATGCAAAACGCCATATATGGCCACCATGGGACAGATCTATGTGCAGCCTCTTGAATTATCTGACACCGCTCACAGCATGTCAACACTTTGAAGTGCGTCTGTTTCATAGCCAGGAAATCCTCCGGGAAGGATCCTGCCAGTGGTGTCATGACATCAGTAATCATATGCAGAATGGTTCTGTTTCTTTACAGATAGCTGCGTTGTGGGGGAGGGGGTCAATCTGAGGTTGTTGAAGTTTACTATTCCAAGACAGCTTTGTAGTTTGGGAACAGTAAACCCCTGCCAAAATCAAACTTCGTCTTGGCTGACCCTATTGCGAAGTAATACTTTGGGGTTTTTTTTTTTTTTTTTTTTTCATTACAGCATTTCCAGGCCAAAAAACACAATTTTATCCATCTCCCTTATTTTTGTGCTTAAGTGACTCTTTTAATGCAGTAGGTTATAATAACTAGTCACAACCTGGTCTGACTTCAGCAAAGTGAATTCTGATAGGTTGCTATTAGTACTAACTTGAGGACGAAGTATTTATTGAATAAGGTCACCTATGTATTATTTAAAATATTAATGTGCGTATTAAGTTCTAATTAAAACCGTATTAAAACCAAAAATGTAATATATTGCAGCTTACCAATCATCATTGGATGTGGTGGCTGCATTTGTTTTCTTTTTTAGTCTTTTTTTTCCCTCTGGGTTCACCTGGTGATCTGGGCAGTAACACACCTCCTGTATTAGAGTGCTTCCACTCTGGATGAAGGAGCACAGGGGCACCTTTAAACAGCAGCATTTTCAGTCCGGGGGGAGGAGGGAGGGAGGAGTGTTAGGTGTACTAGCAGATTAAAGTGGTTGTAAAGGCACAAGGTTTTTTACCTTCATGCATTCCTTGAATGAAGGTAAAAAAAAACCTGTATGCAGCAGCCCCCCTAATACTTGAGCCCCCTCTCAATCCAGTGATGTCCACGAGAGCCTTGTCTCTCTGGGGACTTTCACTCCCGATTTGGCTTTTGGCCATTGGCTCGCGCTGCTGTCAATCACATCCAATGACGTGGCGTGCCGGGGGGCGGGCACGAGTGATACAGCGAGTGGCTATAGCCGCCAGCTGTATCACAGAAGGGCGCCCGCAAGTGCTTCTTACCATGTGAGGGAGCTCGCATTTAGGTGAGAAGTACTTGCGGGGGGGGAGCCGAGACAGCCGTCGAGGGACCCCAGAAGACCAGGTTCAGGGCCACTCTGTGCAAAACGAGCTGCACAGTGGAGGTAAGTATAACATGTTTGTTATTTTAAAAATCTGTAACAAATCATCTGGCCATCTGGAGTGGCCACGCTGGTTGCTGAGTAGACTCCTACTAAGGATAAACTTGATGAAATCATACCGGTACAGGAGCTGCCATTGCTGGCCTCTTTATAAAACATGCCAGTTGCCCTGGCTTCAATACTTGAGTGCCAGACTGGAGACAAGGATGCTGTAAATGAGTGGCAGAAATGTCAGATTTTCCTTATCTCTCTATTTGTCCAGATCAGTAAGGCCATCCATAGAAGGTTCGAATCTGTCGACTCAACAGGTACCGGCCAAGATTCAAACAATCTATGGGTAAGCTAATTGTACTCAAGTCAGGTGCAATTAGCATGCCGGCTATTTATACATGCCATTATTGCCAGCGGCTACAGCCACTAGTAATAATCAGTGTTCTTCTGGCAGGGACGGCTCCCTGCACCCCAAACCCACCACCAAGAGAACATAATGGCTCCGCTGGAGGGAGTTGCAGGAAATAAAAGCGCTCGATTCCCCACATTAGCTGTGTTTGTGTTGATGGGGAAATCAAACGGTTTTCTTTCCTGCAACCCGTGGTGGCAGGTAAGAAAATCGTATCTATGGCCTGCCATACTCCGGCAGCATTGAACCCAATGCATCACAATAACAGCAGACTGCTAGTATTTTCAAAAGGATTGGTGAGCAGATGCAAATTCCTTGATTGTGTCATAACTTTAAAGTCAAACAGCTATCGTGGATTTTCTTTGATATTCCTAATGTGGCTATCAAGCTTATCTTTCACCTTCAGTACCTGATGATCTCAGAGGAGGTGTGCAGCTTAGTGAGGTCAGAGCACCAAACCAGTGTTCTTTCAGGTCATTGGCTTAACAAGTGGTGAACCCAGAGGATAATCCATATGGGGGAGGGAATTTAAAACTTCTAAAGGAAGTAAACATTGGTGTCAAAGGTGCTTCTGTCCTGACCAGATCCCTTTAGTTAAAGTTACTTAAGTGAGAGTGATGACATAATTTGGGGAATGGTATCTAATATCCATACAGGGGGGCCACTTAGAGAAATGAGAAAGCAGTGTGGTCATGTAGTGCAGAGCAGTCTACTAATGCAAAGCCGTGTCTGCACAGAGAAAATAAACGCATACAAATAAAGACTGATTGCACTAAAGCGTGTACTATCACACATTACTTGAACGACCTCCTGTGGAACTCTGTAGATAAAATTCCCACAGATATTAACTGGAAGAACTTTTATCCAGGAGAAATTGAAATTCAACAGTTCACTTGGATATAATGAGTGCTTAACCCACAACCAACCACACTTGAGGGATATAATAAGGACCATATGATCTCATAAAAGAAAATAAGGCGTGTGAAAGGCTCCGTTTAGAAGTGTCAGAGAGGCCATTGGCTTAATTGTAGGATAGAGATTTAATTTTCCCTCTATTTTATGTGACTAAAAGTTGTATTTTTTTTTTTTTTTTTATATTAGGCTTCAGAATTGACCACCATAATCCAGACAAAGAGGGAGCTGGGGTGTAGAGCATCATACGTACAGACAGTGGAGGAGGGGATAAACACGCACACTCACGCTTCACGGGACTTCTGGAAGCTTCTGAGTGGTCAAACGGAATACCAAGGTAATTGTGCCTGTGTGTGTGTGTGTGTGTGTGTGTGTGTGTGTGTGTGTGTGTGTGTACATACAGTATCTCACAAAAGTGAGTACACCCCTCACATTTTTGTAAATATTTTATTATCTTTTCATTTGACAACACTGAAGAAATGACACTTTGCTACAATGTAAAGTAGTGAGTGTACAGCTTGTATAACAGTGTAAATTTGCTGTACCCTCAAAATAACTCTGGACATGGTTCCAGTAATCCATGTCCGTAGTCTGCTTGTCTTCAGCAAACTGTTTGCGGGCTTTCTTGTGCATCATCTTCAGAAGAGGCTTTCTTCTGGGACAACAACCATGCAGACCAATTTGATGCAGTGTGTGGCGTATGGTCTGAGCACTGACAGGCTGACCCCGCCCCCCCCCACCCCTTCAACCTCTGCAGCAAAGCTGGCAGCACTTGTATGTCTATTTCCCAAAGACAACCTCTGGATATGATGCTGAGCACGTGCACTCAGCTTCTTTGGTTGACCATGATGAGGCCTGTTCTGAGTGGAACCTGTCCTGTTAAACCGCTGTATGGTCTTGGCCACTGTGCTGCAGCTCAGTTTCAGTGTCTTGGCAATCTACTTATAGCCTAAGCCATCTTAATGTAGAGCAACAATTTTTCTTTTCAAATCAGAGTTCTTTGCCATGAGGTACCATGTTGAACTTTCAATGACCGGTATGAGAGAGCGATGATGCCAAATTTAACGCACCTGCTCCCCATTCACACCTGAGACCTTGTAACACTAACGAGTCGCATGACACCGGCAAGGGAAAATGGCTAAATGGGCACAATTCGAAAAAAACTGCCGAACGGGGCTCCATCCACGTAATTTTTCACATCCCTCTGTGAATGGAAAATTACAAGTCCCAACAGCCTTTGTGGCTGTTGGCTTGTAGTTTTTAATGAACTACCATAGTGCTGTGGAAGTTCATTTAAGTCTTCCTGTCGGTTTGTATCGGTTTGAGTCCTGAATGGTACCAGCAATCTACTGATCACTGGTGCAATGCTTTAGAGGCTTCAAAAACTAAAAATAATAAATGAACATTGTTTTACCTGCAAAAAAAATGGGCATTTATTATTTTTTGTTAAAAGTTGAACTTCTCCTTAAAAGATCACAGTTGAGAGGATCAGTATGGTGCATCTGTTAATGAGGGTTGCCCTTCACTGTTAATAACCAATGTCACAATGAGCAAAGAGAAAAAAAGGGTGAGGGAAAAAAAAGGGGATGCGGAAGGCGATAAGAAGGGTGAGTGTGAGAAAATTATATAATGTATGACCAGCTTTACTCTCCCCAACTCTATAAAAAATAAAATAAAAAAATGTATATAAAAATTGTTAGTTGCCTGGCTAATCTGACCTCAGTTTGGTTTCATTTGCAGTTTGTTCATTCTATATCAGTGACTCAGAAGATATTGTAGCCAGGCAGCGTGCATTTTGTTCCATCTAGCTTTCTCGCTACAGGTAGAGTTTTTGGAATGTAGAGTTAACTAGACTCCAGCAGGGTAGAATCAGAACAAAATAAATGGATCTTTGGTAGACAACTAATCTTTTGCCATTTTTCACTACCAGCACTGAGCATAAAAATTATCCCAGTTTTGTAGTTCTGGGAATGTTGCATTGTTCATTAACTGTTTTCCCCTATTGCAGATGCTGGAACTCCAGAGGAAGATGAGCGATATGAAAATGCAATGATTGAGACAAACTGCATCTACCGTTTGGTTGATGATAAACTGGTGCCTGTAGATGAATTCTGGGGTAAAGTCCCTCGATGCTCACTTTTACAGTCTAAAGAGGTTTGTGATCCCTTTTCTTAATAGAAATAAAACTCACTAGGTCATTTATTAATGTTTGTGAAGGAAAAACTGTTTATCCTGCTACAGGAACTCGCCAGATGCTTCCTTTTACTCTTCTATTGCACTGTGGCTTTTGTGGTCAACTCAGTTACTTCTTTCTGTAAACATTTTGAGAAATGAGGATTAATATGAACTGGTTGCCAGTAGCAGAAGAGGCGAATGGAGGTGACCAAGTCACTGTAGGGCAGCAAAGACTGACCAAGAAGGATCCCTGTGTCATTTTCAGTGATGAGAAGGCGTTGAGATGCCAAGTGTGCACAAGCAACATTCCACCTAAGGGATTACTTTATAGTGTTGACTCTTTCTGCAGTAGAACAGAAATAAATAGGAGTAATGATGGTGCTCAGTGGTCCTTTTAACAAGGTAGCATTCGATGCTCTGCCTACACTGCATACTCAAAAAGTCAGTTATCAGAGACTGGGTCACACCAGAGGATGTGCCACAGCTCTGGACCTGGAAAGGACTCAATGGCTAACACAGCCTGAAGACTAGAAAGCACCACAGTGAGGAACTGAGTGCCCAAAAATCACATTTCAGGCTAGCCCCGTAATTGTCCAATCCAGTAGGGTCTTAGTATGGTCTCCAAAGTTCCTTCTGAGGACACATCGATTCACATATCTGCACATAGAGACGAGCTGAAGCAGCTTGTAAGTGAATCTTGGTTAAAGAAAAAAATACTCTTACTTGTAGGACAAAATTGACTGACTAGCAATTTAATATTCATCCTCCTAGAACACTAGCAACATAAATTGAGACATGTTGGCAGTGGGAGAAGTCATACCGGGCTGGTGATTCATTTTTGTTTGCCATTGTCCAAATCCTCCTGTAAGTGGCAGTATAAACAAATGTATGTACATCCTGTGTCCATCAATGAAAAAAAGACATACAGACTGCCATTGGTGACCTTCTTCTGAAAAATACTTGGCTCATGGTTTTCTTGCTAGTACTGTAGACCTGGAACAGATAATGAGGTGTAGGAGTTCTGATCTCTGATATGTTCTGTCTGAACAAACTGCATGCTTGTTCCAGCACTGTGAGTTGGAAAGCATGGTGACTAAAGGCTACGCATTCCTTTTTAATACAGGTTTATTTTAGTTTATTTTGTGGTATTTCAGATTTTTTTTATTTTTACCCCAATACAGCTATGCACTCATGTTGCTCTCCATCAGATTCGGTGTATTTATAAAAAAA
Source organism: Lithobates sylvaticus (assembly GCA_028564925.1). Lineage (NCBI taxonomy): Eukaryota > Metazoa > Chordata > Amphibia > Anura > Ranidae > Lithobates > Lithobates sylvaticus. The sequence continues at coordinate 466,505,833 of CM053030.1, read as the reverse complement.
AAACGTGCTATAGATCTCAATTCACATCTATGCTACTCGCACATTTTATGGCCACATGTTTTTTTTACCTGTTTACACCCAAGAGTGATTCTAGATGTCTTTAGTATATTTTACGTTAGTAAATTGAAAATATTTTGTATTTACTATGTATTATTGCATTTGTTTCAGGTGCTGGTGTTTGATTTTGGCAGTGAGGTGTATGTGTGGCACGGTAAGGAAGTGACATTGGCTCAGCGAAAGGTGGCGTTTCAGCTAGCTAAACACCTCTGGAATGGACTCTTTGATTATGAGAACTGTGATATTAATCCTCTAGATCCTGGAGAATGCAATTCTCTAATACCAAGGTATGAAGTTGTCGTTATCATTTTTATGTATTTCAATACCTATGTTGGTGGTTTTACATTTTTGGGCAGTTTTATACAGTAAGCTAATAAAAGATTCTTCTGCCCAGCAAGACACCAGTTTAACACTCTTAACTGTACTCCGCAGAAAAGGAACTGGTCGTCCAGACTGGGCTATATTTGGTCGACTGACAGAACACAATGAAACAATTCTGTTCAAAGAAAAGTTCCTGGACTGGACAGAAATGAAGAAGCCCACAGAGAAGACTTTGTGTGAGGAACTCCCAAAGCAAAAGGCAAAATCACTAGATCTATATCATGAGTTCAGCATATTGTAACATTTAGATAAATGATTGAAGTATATAAAAGAGTTTAAGCTAACAACCATTCTTGGTGTAGTTGCCGCTAGTAACAATGATCCACCAAATCACCCCACTGCCAGACTCCCGTACATCACTTGCAGACACAATGAACAGTCTTTTGCTGTTTTTTTTTTTTTTTTTTATTGGGGGGGTACAACTTGGTTGGGGAAAAGGGTATATGGGATGCCCATAGGATATAGTTCATTTGCCATCATACTTTTTCACAAAAGATTTCACACACTAACATATAGTTAGAGCCAGAAGAGATGATGTGCATATATGATTTGCTATGATCTTCCTCCTGCATCACCATGCAGACTGTTGCTCCTTAACTCCCGCAGACTATTGCTTCTAGGCATTTTTCATCCATTACCGTGTAATGAGGACACCACTCTTGACCGTGTAAGAGTAATGTTCCCAGAACTCCTCTCCTCCTGCACAAAGCTTATCCTGAAGTAAAGTAATATCACATCTTCTGTAAGCAAGAAGGACCCACTCTGAATAAATCCTTAAGCTGGCTCTGATTGCTTGCTAGGCCAGAGACCTGCAGCACCTCTCCCCGGAGGCCTAGTAGTTTAAAAGCACATGTTGGATGGTGGACTACTGTTCCCAGCCAGCCCAGCTTGCAAATCCTGTGCCCTCAGGCCACATTGCTTTGACACATATCCCCCCACAGTCTCATCTGAACCAGGACTCACCATCATTGACCGTGTAATGAAGAAGACTTTGCTGATGACCGTGTAAAAGCAAAGTTCCCTCAAAGACTTCCTGGCACATCCAGCCTTCCACTGTGGTACACTTCTCTGCCCTGAGTCCTCGATAGAGAACTTGGCCGGACCATATGTTCCGACAGCTTCACCTGCCCCTCTGCTCCAGGAGTTCTTTACCAATGACCGTGTAATGGTAAAGACATTGCCAATGACCGTGTAATGGCAAAGTTCCTTCACAGCTCTCCCTGGGCCTCCTGCGATCGGTGCACCCCCCCCCCCCCAATGGGGGTGCTCTCCTGCTGCTGTCTAGTATTCCATCCTCCACTTCACGCAGCTCACAACCCTCCCCAGTGGCATGTTACCTCAGATTAGATTATATAGGAGGCCTGCCCCCTGCCAATGCCAGTTGGGGATTGGTGAGGGCTGCTCCCACATGAGCTGCCTGCCACTCCAGTTCTAGGCCCAGCAACTCTTCCAGAACATTCTCCCTGGAAGGAGGGGAGGCGCCTCAGAACTGGAGCACAGGTGGTCACACCCACTGCTACACTAACCACTCCCAGCCCCAGATCAAAACAGACAGGCCTAGCTTGCCACATAGGCCTGCCTAAATTTACCTGTGCTGACAGTCTAACTAGCAAAAAATCTATTACTAGCACCTACCTATTGGTAGAGGGTGCTACATTGATTAGATTTGAAAATGATTTCAAGCAACTGGGATTTCTAATATTAAGAGTCACACATGAACATATTACCTGTGCATTCATTGTTATTGTACTGAGGCCCCAAAGAACAAAAAGGACAATTAGGGCAGTGCTGAGGACACCTCGGATGTCCGGGGAGGAATTAAGGCATGTTAAAGTATAGCCTTGTTTATGGTGCCTGACTGATCTCCTGGAGAAATGTACCCATAGCATGGTATACAAATCAACATCAGAGCAAGTGGACACGAGAAAACAATAGGCATCAAATGGGCACTTATTGTGTTTTCTGAAGACTGTTGTCCTCTTGTGAGAACCAGTATTCTACTAAAGCAAACATTTGCATAGGGAAATGTGTAGGTGGCCTTTGCTGTGGTCTATGCTAATTGCCTGACTACCATTGACTCTAATACTGTATCACTGGACTACAATAAGCATGCATCCAGGGAAGTCTGTACACCTGATTTACATACTTTTTCGGGGTCCGTTAAGTATTCAGGATTTTGGATCAACATAATAGTTCATTACCATTTTTAAAAGCTTGGTAATGGCACCTTCCATACTTTTTAGCTTTGTATGCTTTTAAAAAGAATAGCCCAATTGCTGTATTTTATAGACTTTTTCATAGATGCCCAAATGATTGTGACCAGAACTTTAACTATGCACTCTACTAAGCATGGTTTTGTTTCCTTTTGCTATGGGCTGGAGTTGTACAAAACCTGTTTTTAGATGACCCATTGTCTGTACATGCATAATTATAGCAATCCTGAGCATTCGGTTTCTCCTTTATTTGTGGATAGGCATGGATTTCTGTAACAAGACCATTGCAGACCTGTACCCCATAGGGATATTATAAGACCAGTACATATACCTTACTGATCACTGAACAATTATAGCAGCAAAGTCATGGCACCATATCCCCCCTGCCGCTGTGTTATTGTTAATGGTTAAGTTTGTTTTGCCAAATGTCTGCTCTGAATATATTGTGCTGGTTCTGAATTTGGCAATTAATCCACATTTCTGCGTAAGTGAATATCATGGTCCCTTTTTAGTATCTGGTTTCTTCTAATCCTATTTGCCTAAATCATATTACCTCAGCAATTGTGTTAATCAAACGTACCTTACATCCAGCATACATGGACAGACAACCAATGGAAACTGTAATTTAATATTCTGTGGGATTGTAATGTATAGTGTAAGCCACAGACTAATAACATGAACCAGATTGTACCGGGTGGGGCTGAAAGATCCAATTAGCTGTAGTGGTTGCATTTTGTCGTTAAATCTAATCTGAGCCAACTAACAATCCATTCTCTGTAATAGGCAGAAAAGCAGGAAGATGTAAAGGGCTATGACATCATGCAGATGGTGCCGATCTCCCAGGTGACAGTAGGGACCGTCCTAGATGGATTTAATGTGAGCCGAGGCTCTGGACTTATAGAAGGAGACGATGGGAGACAATATGAGTTAACGACCATCTCAGTTGATGTCTGGCATATTTTGGAGTTTGACTACAGTAGGCTTCCGAAACAAAGTATCGGTCAGTTCCATGAGGGGGATGCGTATGTTGTGAAATGGAAGTACCTGGTGAGCACTACAGGTGAGCCAGAATTTCAGTGGTCTGTTTGAATAGTGAGCTTTATTGAAAATAGTAGATAGCAGTTAGTGTAAGGCCAGCCAAACTGCGATTGGAACCGTTAATGGGCAGGTTGAATGTACCAAGGTCATGGTCTCCCGACGGGGAGGGGTCTTTCCCCCCTTGGGAGAAGACAATTGCTGATTCCCCTGTCAGCACTGTCTGTGGTTACAAGAAAGAAAGTTACTTCATGTATGGCCTGCCTTAGTTTACCTTAAAGGCCAAGTTCACCTTTAGGAGCATGTTATGCCCATATATAGGGTGTAAAATGCGCCTAGTGACCCACATCCCACCGCGAGCACTCCCTGCAGCCACGTCCATTCATTCATTCATTCATTCATTCACAGCTTCCTGCTAGTACATCTACTTCTGCAGCCAACGGCTTGTAGTTCTTGATGAACTGTTAGGGCACTGGTTGAGCGTCCTCGTAATCCATTGATTCTTCCTGCCATGCATTAATTGCCTGCATGGAGGTTTGGCCAGACAGCTTACTGAGTGTTTGCAGGATCCATGCATTGCAACCGTGATTTGCTGATCACGGGTGCAGTGTTAAAGGTTGCAATTTATAAAATATAAAATGTGCATTTTATTTTTTACAAAAGGTGCAAGTTTGCACCCCTAGCAACCAATCCAATCTGTGCAAATACTCAGTGCACCCTCTCCTTTAGTTGCAGCAGCTGAGGTCAGTCACTGTAGCTTAAAAAGGAGAGCACAACTGCTCGTGTGCGATTTTGAATGGGCCGGTCTCCATTTGGTAAGAGTTAAAATCTTTACTGGGTTTTTCTTGCTATATGTCTCATTGAAAATATTCCCTTCAGTTCCTCTCTTATAAACACAACAAGAAGTGAAAGCAAATCTCTCTGAATTGAGGGAAAATCCCCTTTCAGTTGTCACCAAAGTTTCACCAAAGTTTGCTTGTTGCAAGATTTTGTACGAATTCTTCAAAAGCGAAAATTGTGTGTATGGGCCATTAGGAAGATAGCTAGTTATGTACAGCTGCAGCCTCTTGAGACAATTGTTCAGGTGAAATGTGAATGTTTTTGTGTAACTTAGATCATTGAGTTCTTTGCACTCCAGTATGTAAAACTGAGGTATGTACACAACCCTATTCTGTATACCTGACCACACTGTATTATTGTATTTTGCTTGCAGTTGGACAGCGGCAGAAAACTGAGCATGTGCGGGTGACCGGAAAGGAAAAGTGTGCCTATTTCTTTTGGCAGGGTCGACATTCTCCAGTGAGTGAGAAAGGCACATCGGCGCTAATGACCATCGAGTTGGATGAGGAGAGAGGAGCACAGGCAAGTTACTTCCATGTTTATATTGGTGATTTTATTTATTCTGTAGCTCATTAACTACTGAACACCAAATCACATATATGTACATATTTGGCTTCAAGTGGTTATACCAGAGTTATGGATGCAGCTGTATGCCATAACCCCATTTTTTTTTTTTTTTGCCAGCTGGGGCCAATCCTAGTCGCTGGATTGCTTTTACAGGCGGTGGGAGGGGATGCCCCCCCCCCCCCCAACTTATTCCTGCCACCCATCGGGGATTCTCCGGGCTCTTGGGGAGCCCAGTATCTGATCCACTATTGCTGCCGGGTTTTAATAAAGCTGGCCGGGACTGTAAGATCCCTGCCAGCTCTATGGTCTGGAAATCTGGAAGCAACGTTTTGTCGCTTCCAGTTAGGGCAGATGTAAACACTGCCTTTTTTGCTTTATTTTTTTTCATCTCATTCTTATAGACCCCAAATGTCTCCATAAAGGGGATCTGTCTTACCTTATTTCTATAACCAGGGAGGTTTACATTTCTTGTGATGGGAATCAAAGTGATTAAAAAATAAAGAGACAGTGTAAAAAAAACAGCGCCCCTGTGCCTTCGTCCTTGCGTGCAGAAGCCAACTCATACGTTGGTCAGGCATGCATATGCAAATGGTGTTCACACCACCTGTGCGGCATTATAGCAAGAACACTAATTCTAGCGCTAGGCTTCCTCTAACTCTAAACTGGTAACCTGTAAAAATTTTCAAAGTGTCGCCTATGGAGATTAAGTATTGTAGTTTGTCGCCAGTCCACAGGCATGCACAATTTTAAAGCATTGGGTTTACTCGGCGTAACATCTGTTATGTTTAACCAAAAAAATTGGGTTTTATACTGTTTGCATTAAATTCCATAGTGTATTTCCTAAAAAATTGTGTTGGAATAATGCCTCTTCTGGGAAAAAAAATATATAAATATATTTGGGAGTTCTCAGTAATTTTCTAGCAAAAAAATGCAGATTTTTTAACTTTAAAAAGGGGTTTGAAAACTAAAGCTTGCAAAATCTGGTGCAGCTGTGCATGGTAGCCAATCGCTTTCTAACTCCAGCTTGTTCAATTGAGCTTTGACCAAAAAAAAAAAACTGGAGCTGTACCAGATTTTGCATTTCCCATTTTAGTAAATCAACCCCAAAGTGTCAGAATAGGCCTGGTCTTTAAGTGGTTAATCTATAGTGAACTGTGCATACTTGGTTAGTGATTGGTAGACCAGAGCTGCTACTGTCGTGTACATATTACTAAGTGCTTTTTCATTTCTTCAGGGATGTTTTTCTTAACATTTAGCCTAGATTCCCATGTGTTGCGGGAAATGCAGTGAATCCTGTGCATTTCCCGCACCACATTGAAATTGCACAGCATTCATGCAATCTGCTGCGGGTATCAATGTTAAATTAACAACAACCCCAAACAGCTTGCAAAACGCAGTGTGATTGCCTGAATTGGATTGCATGGGTCCTGCACCATTTTGGTGCAGATGCGGTGCAATTTGAGCCATACAAAATGACTGGCTCAAATAGCGCCACACGGACATCGCATTCGATTTGCACAGGAATACGTGCGATTTCCTGTGCGAATCCCATGCAAAATGTGCCGCATCGTGACAGTGTGAAGCTAGGCTAAATGTACCCTCTTCTGCCTGTGCTTTCCTGTGTTTTTATAGTTGCTGAGCTCATGCCCTGGAATTCATAAAGATTGGAGCAGACAGATTATACGAAAGTCTCGCCTATGCGTTCTAAAAGTGGTGCAGCGTGTGCCAAACTCTGTACCTGTCTAGAACTTTTACTGGAATTTGACACATGCTGTGACACTTTGGCTTGGTTCACACTTGTGCGATCACACACATTGCATGTGATTGGCACCTCATTGCTGTGCAAGTGCGATGTCTATGCGATGTGAATTCAGCCTTACAAAATGTATGGCTGAAATCGCATCGCATTCGCACCAAAATGGTGCAGAACTTTTTTTTTTGTGTTTTTAATTATTTTTATTAATGAATTTTTCACAAATACAAAGAACATTTCACATTATTACAAAATCACATATACATACATATACATACATATACACACATATATACATACGCACATACATACATACATATCTATAAACAAACACTTATACAATACTTGTACATAAATAATTACATGTCAAATAAATAGGCACGAAAATGAAAAAAAAATTAAATAAAAACACACAATCAACAAAACACATGGATCAATCAATGTTTTTCAAAGAAACCAATAATAGTTCCCCATCTTCCTGATATAATTCATTCATTCAGAACTTTTTTTTTGGTCCACACTGCAATTGGATTGCATGGGTGTTTACACCTACACGATGCAATTCCTGCACCATTTGACAGTTCGCACTGCGATCTGCGAACCAATCTGGGGGTGTCATTAACTTTACATTGACACCTGCAGTGGTTCGCAGATGTCAGTGTGAACCGCCGGCGAGTGACATGCGATGCGGGAATCGCGCTGGTTCACCCATCGCATATGTATGAACCGGGACTAAATCAAAATCTGCACCAGTTTCTCTCAGTACACCAAAATAGAGTTGGTCTTAATTAGCTCCACTTTTGTAACATACAAACTATCCTTATTTTATTTAGAATTTGGCACATTCAATGTGCCATAATGTAAAAGCGGCACATTTTAGAACTACCTGAATTAGGTGCATGAGTCACTGTCAGAACCAAAAGTGTTGCAAATGCTTCATGAATTGGGTGCATTACATTAACAAATTAATACGAGGGGTACAGACAAAATACCAAACTTTGTATTGTCACCAGAGCAGGCTTAGAGGGGAAAGTGAAAGGAAATCTCCCAAATGGGGCACAGATGGCAAAAAATTCAACAGGATCTCCCCTATTCTATCCAAAATAAATTAAGTTTGGTATTTTAGTTCTGCTTTAGGAATAAAATTTACAAAAAAAAACTGGAGGTGTGTTCTAATGCCTTCATAAGCATTCTATTTATCCGAATCCTACTTCTACTCTTTAACCACTTCCTATCCGGCCAATGCACATAAACGGCCGGGTGGGCACTTCCTTCTGAATGAACGTTCCTGAACGTCCCTCAGGAGTGGGATCATGCTGGCGTGCAAGCCGGATGCGCTCATGTCACCCAGACACGACGCATCTCGGATCGGCGGGGCGGGGGGACTCTGTGATTGGCACTCCTGATCACATGATGGCTGTGTCCAATCACAGCCATCATGTGATTTAAATAGAGAGTCGGTTGCTAGGCGATCGGCTCTCCTTCTCTCACAGGGCTTGTCAGTGAGGAGAAGGAGAGCGGATCTCTGCAGCCGACCGGTGATCAGCAAGTTTGAGCTGTTTTTTACAGCTTTTTACACACTGATCACCGGCCTAGTGTCCCCACACAGTAAAAACACCTGTCCCACATATGTAACAGTAAAATCATCTGTCCGTGATCATACAAACCTATTATCATACACAATTATTTTTTTTTTTTTTACCAAAGATGTGTACCAGAATACATTCAGGCCTAAATTTGACGAAATCTGATTTCTTTTAAACCAAATGAGAAAATATTGTTTTGTTTTTTTCGCTCTTTTTTTTCATTTATATTGCAAAAAATTTAAATCAAGTGGTGAATAAATGGCACCAAAAGAAAGCACTTTTAGTGTGAACAAAATTATAAAAATTTAATCTGGGTGCAATGTATCATGACCGCGCAATTGTCATTCAAAATGCGAGAGCACGGAAAGCTAAAAATTGGTCTGGCAAGGAAGGGGGTGACAGTGTCCAGTATTGAAGTGGTTAACACTACTTGTTTTAATTCCAACCTGGCTTTCCCTATCCTGAACTCTATTGGCTAGTGAGGTCTGCCTTCAAAGGGATGGGCCAATAGCAAGGGAGGGGGCATGCACGCTGGCTCAGGGCTAAACTAGTTAATGTCAAGGAGTGTTAGAAATTGCCTATTAGCACTTTGCCATTCTGAACACCTATAGAACTCATAGATGGTCCAAAGGTTCATGGACAGAGGTGACTTCATTCAATTCTTTTTGACAGTTTAATAGATTTTAAAATTACCAACTCTCATTTTAAACCTACATAGTGAACACAGTCTACCCCAGCAAAGTCCCTGACAATTTCCTTCTCTGATTTCATTGTCTTCGCGTCTGACATTCTCCAAATTTCACACAGGTTCAAGTGCTACAGGGAAAGGAGCCGCCATGTTTCTTGCAGTGTTTCGAGGGAGGAATGATTGTACATGCCGGGAGGAGAGAAGAGGAGGAAGAGAATGCACAAAGTACGTCCAAATCTGTCCTCGCGCTGCGATTTCCAGTGTGCCTGAAAGTTCCTTTATCACATTCTAAATCTTATCTGGATGCCTGGGGATTCATTCAGGGGTTGTATGGCAAAGAGACTTGGATTTATGTCCAGGTATCCTGGGCACCTTTAATGATAATTGCTGGCCCAAACAAATAAATTTCATGCTAGAATAGACTGGCTGCTGCTTAGGCTGTAAGTAGTAGCTTGTGCTATGTACAGTAAGTAGGACTGTGGCAGCAGTACTATGGACTTCCCTTTTTACTCCCAGAGATAGAGGCCACCGTAGCACATCTCCGCCATTTAGAAGAAGCATTGTATTTTTTTAGTGAATACAGGGCTTCTTCTGATTATCTGAGACGGAGAAGCAGACGGATGACATCACAATCTCCATTTCGGCCAATCAGTGAAAGCCTTGTATTCATTGAAAAATGCAAGGCTTCTCCTAAATGGCAGATATGCGCTGTGGCCGACTCTATATCTGGCAGTAGAAGGAAGGGAAGTCTGTGGTACTGCTGCTGGATCACACACAGCCTTCTTGTACACAGCACAGGCTACTACAGAATTTTACAGACTAAGCAGCAGCCAGTCTATTCTGGCAAGTAAATTATTCACCCTGTCTGGTCAAAACAAATATAAAGTGCCTGGAAATATGGAATTCTCTTTTTTAAAGGGTAACTCCACTTTTTGTGGGGGGGGGGAGATAAAGAAAATATAACGTGTACAATTGCGATACAAGTCCATATTGTACTTGAATGTTATTAAAAAAATTACCTTTCCTTTTCAATCTGCAGCCGCTGTATTTTCTATAAATGCAATGCAGTATGGCTACATGGAGTTGCTTTGTACACAGAAAGTGTACTGATCACTCCCCTGAAACATAATTTCCTGCTTGTGTGATTGGCTCACCAATTTTCCCAGAAGTCTGCCTAAGATACAAGTCAGATTTCAGGCATCCCTTGCAACAAAAATTTTATTTTCAGTGAGATATTTCCAATATTAACACATCTAATGGGATGCAGGCCCTGCCGATTTCCTCATTGGTGCTCTGCAGCTGTTACAGCTGAATGGTAATTACGAAACCACTCCCATTAGACCCACTCAGAACAGAGGCACAGACCAACACACATGGATTTCTTCTGAATACCAAAAGTTAGGAATCTACAACAAAGGTTGTTGGAATCCTTGCAATGTACATAGATCATCCAGGCAGAATGTTTTTTTCTCAACAAAAGTGGAGTTACACTTTAAGCTTTACCCCTGCTGTCCACAAACGGTGGCTTTACTGACCATTTAATGTTTCTTAATGGTTTATTGATGGATGATTGTTGTGGACTTCAACTCTGAAAAGTGAAGGGAACTTTTTAGTGTGCTCCCTGGGTTAGGAGGGGTCACCTAGTACACTAAGGAATCCTCCTGAAGTTTTTGCACAAATTTAATGCTGAGCTCCAGGCAAATGGCTAAATACGCAGATGAATTATTTATATAGGGGCTGTTTTAGCAAGGGATTTGTCTGTCCAGTTCTGATATTTGCTCAGTTCTGCCACACTGTACAGCCCTGTCTGCTGGAATAAGAGACCTGATTTTTCTCTGCTGCAGGTAACTAACACTGACAGGTCGTGTACCTCCCTCAGCCTGCTCTTTGGTATCACATGAGTCCTTTTTATCTTGCCTGGAGCTCACTTTAAGCTACAGTGTAATCTTAATGTTAAAACTCTAAGGCTGGGTTCATGCTTGTATGATGTTAAACATTGCATGTGATTCGCACCGAACTGCTGTGCAGATCACATGCGATGTCTGTGCGATGCAAATTCAGCCATACAGATTGTATGACTGAATTTGCATCGCGTTCACACCAAAATGGTGCAGGACCCTTTTTTTTTTTTCATCCACACTGGAATCGGATCACATGGGTGTTCACACCTATGCGATTCGATTCTTGCACCATTTGGCAGTTCGCACTGTGATCTGCGAACCGATCTGGGGGTGTCAACTTTGCATTGACAACTGCAGAGGTTCGCAGATGTCAGTGTGAACTGACGGCAAGTGACATGCGATGCAGGAAGCGGTACTTTTTTTTTTTTTCTCTTGCTCACACCTCTGTAATAAACTCTCTTCCTTACCCCTAAAGGTGACTGGAGGTTGTATTGTGTGAGGGGTGAGGTTCCTCTAGAGGGCAACCTCATAGAAGTGGCCTGCCACTGCAGCAGCCTGAGGTCCAGGACATCAATGATACTTCTTAATGTAAATAAGGCCGTCATCTATCTCTGGCAGGGCTGCAAAGCACAACCCCACACGAAGGAAGTGGGGAAGACCGCAGCCAACAAAATAAAGGAAGAGTAAGTACAAGAGCCACTGCATGTGCTTTATTCAATTTTTTTTCTTTCTGGATTATTACTAGTTTTATGTGGAGTTGTTGAATAGATTTACCATGAATAGGTGATTATGACAGCTGAAAAGGCCTTCAAAACCTCATCTAATGGTCTTTATATTTCAAGGGAGAGCTGTGCTTGTTTCTCCCAGCAACTGTTTTCTCATTTTAATCCCCCACAATGCATGGAGCTAACAAAATGGGAATCTGGACAGCAGGTACTGGCCCCTCCTTGAGACATTTATACATGTTTTTGTTATATGCAGTGAAGCCAGGTCTACCTGCAATAGTTTTTCCTCTGCAGGCTGGTGTCCATGCTGTACAGCTTTAGGAAGAGGGGATGGGGAGGGAGAGGAAATTACATGCATTTTCAACGCACTCTTTCAAAACACAGGGGCAAACGGAATGCTGCTCTGCAGGAAAATTCAGTTTTCTGAACATGCCACCTGCATATATCTGTTTGTCGATCTAATAGCAATGTGTGTGTTGGTTGTGTATTTGCTTATCTTTGTTTCTGGAAATATCCCTTCATACCCAGGGGGATCCCTGAACCTGGGTGCTCCTTATGTGCTTCTCCATTCCTGACTGAGCGGACTCGCATCCTCCAGTTTAAAGTGTGAATTTCCCACCTACCAGAACAATCTGTATTGAAACAGATGCTGTTAAAAGGATGGGGCTTGTCCATAAGCCTGGACTTGGGCTGGAAGTTGAGGTTTATGTATAGTCTGTCTGGAGTATGAATAGCCACTTGAATTGTTGCTATAAAATGCCACTTAAAGCAGACCTGCCATTTATTATTATCCTGGATTTATATAGCGCCAACAGTTTACACAGCGCTTTACAATATTAAAAGGGAGACCGTACAGTTACAATACTATAAAATACAAGAGGGTTAAGTGGGCCCTGCTTATAAGCACTTACAGTTACAACTGTGGGGGATGAGCTGATGGAAGTAATAAAAGTTGTTAGATGGAGGCGTGATAGGCTTCCTTGAAGAGAAGAGTTTTGAGGGTTTGCCTGAAGGCAGCCAGAGTAGGAGATGGCTGGACAGACTGCAGTAGATAGTCCCAGAGGATGGGAGAGGCTATGGAGAGGTCCTGGAGACGCAAATGGGAGACAAGGAAGCTTGAGAGGAGGGTAGAGGACAGTTTGGGTGTTATTTAGAGATGAGATTAGTGATGTAGCTCGGGGCAGATTCGTGAATGGCTTTGTATGTTGCTGTTAGTATTTTGAATTAAATTTTCTGGGCATTTGGAAGACAGTGGAGGGATTGACAGAGAGGGTTGGCAGACACTGAGCAGTTGGTAGGGTATACAAGTCTGGCAGCAGCATTCGTGATGGAATGAAGAGGGGATAGCCTATGGAGAGGTAAGGCTATGAGAAGGGAGTTGCAATAGGAGAAGATATAAGAAGTGAGTAAATGAGGAGCTTGTTGGTTTCATTAGTTAAAAGGTGGCGAATTTTAGAGATGTTACGGAGGTGAAGTCTACAAGCTTTTTACAACTATTGGATCTGGGTCTGAAAGGACAGGTCAGAGCCTAGGATTACACCTAGTACCCTTTAGCAAGGGTCTTCAAACTTTCTAAATAAAGGGTCAGTTTACTGTCCTTCAGACTTTAGGGGGGCTGGACTAGGGCCAGTGGTAGAAGAAAATGTCATGTCATCCAGTGGGAGTAAACAATGCCTTCTCTTTGGAGACAGTAGGACTAGTGCCCCAATTGTTGGTTTAAGTTGGGGGACTAGTGCTCCATTGTTGGTGTCAGTGGGAGGAATAGTGTCCCATTGTTGGTGTCAATGGAAGGAATTGTGCCCTATCGTTGGTGTCAGTGGAAGGAATTGTGCCCTATTGTTGGTGCCATTGGATATAATAGTGCCCCAAGGGCCTGATAAAAGAGGGCAAATGGCCACATATGGCCCCTGGGCCGCAGTTTGGAGAACATTACTTTAAACCTTTAAATGTAAAGGTTTCATAATATCCTTCTATCCTGTTTGATAATACTGTGTGCATGTACTATGCACTGCCATGTGCCATTTTACACCATGAGACTCCTGGAACAATAATAGTCCAATATCTCCAGTTGAGGTACATTTTTTATTTTGCGCTCAGGTGAATACAATGTCGTCATATAATCAGTTTTACATGGGTTACATGCGTTTTTTGTTCGGTTTGAGAGGGTTTTTTACTTTCTTGATAATGATGTAATCCACATTTACTTGAGCACACTTGGACGCGCATTGTATGATCTTTTGTGAAATAGTTTTGATTTGTATCCAAGATTGTTTTACTGCTTTATGAATGTATTTCTAGTTTTTATAGATCAGTCTCAATAAAAGGAGTTAAAGTCTTATAACAGCCACTAAAATGCCTGCCATTTCATATTTAAACCAAGAAACCCTCTATGATTTATTTTAACTTTGTAACAAGGGTCCTAACTACTGGGTTAGCCCTGTCCAATGAAAGCACCTTAGTGGTCCATTTTTTTTTTTCAACCTAAAATCCCCCAAAAAAGAAAATCAAGTGGCTTATATGTTTACTTTAAAACCCCTATTCTTTTTCTTGTAGATGTCCGTTGGAAGCTGGACTGCACAGCAGCAGTAAAGTGACGATATATGAATGTGATGAGGGATCTGAGCCCCTAGGATTCTGGGAAGCTCTTGGAAGAAGAGACCGCAAAGCATATGACTGCATGTTGCAAGGTAACATGCTGTTCACTTTTTCACATCTCTTATTCAATTTTTTTTTTTAATTTCTATAATCAATGCTACAAGTTTTGTTTATTCCCACTGCAGTTTTAGTTTAGTGTTTAAAGCGGAAGTAAACCCTTTGATTTAAATAGTTAAAAAAAAAAAAAAATGGCATGCCGGAAATGCTACCTGTCACATTGACTATGCTTTCAACCAAACTGTCAAACCATCCAATGGCTGGTGTCATAACTGATCACATGTGCAGCATCATGGCAGTTGAAGATTGAACAGAGGCCAAGATGGCTGCTTCCTTGGCTGAAAACGATAGGAGGGTTTACTTCCACTTTAAGAGAAAAAGAAATGTGTAATGTCTTCTTACCGTGGGTCATTATAGAATTAATCAAATTATTGCTTACATAAGAATTTATTTTGTCTGGATTATTTTCCTTAAATGAAAAGGTCACGTTTGGCACATGTTAAATGTTCCCACCTGTATTTGGGGTGGAACATGTAACCTCTTCCAGCTTTTGCCTCCTCTCCCCCCCCCCCCCTCCTCCCTGTGACATCAGGCAGGGAATCCTTTCCCCACACTCAATGTCAGAATTAAAAAACAGCCCGGCTGTGCAGGGCTCCACTCGCATGGCTGCGTCATTCATTCAGAGTTGTGTAAATTAAAGGGGGATTCCACCCTAAAGTGGAACTCCCGCTTTTCGGAACCCTCCCCCCCTCCGGTGTCACATTTGGCACCTTTCAGGGGGGAGGGGGGTGCAGATACCTGTCTAAGACAGGTATCTGCACCCACTTCCGGGCATAAACTCCCACGGGAGTTTACGTCACCTCCTGTGCGGGCGCGCTGTCTGCCGGGACACACACGTGACCCGGCAGACGGCACTGAAGATTCTCATTGCGCGGCGCGACTCGCGCATGCGCAGTAGGGAATCGGGAAGTGAAGCCACTTCCTGATTCCCTCACCGAGAATGGCGCCGGCTACAGCAGGGAGCCGAGCGATCGATCGGCCTCTGCTGCCGACACCGCTGGACCCTGGAACAGGTAAGTATCCATTTTTTAAAAGTCAGCAGCTGCAGTATTTGTAGCTGCTGGCTTTTAAATTTTTTTTTTTTTCAGTACAGTCCCGCTTTAATGAGCTACATCTGCCATTGTCCTCTATTGCTGTGATGGCTTGTAACTCTCAATGAACTGCAAGGGCGTTGGTGAGCGCCCTCGTAGTCCTTGATTCTTCCTGTCATTCAGTAACTGTCTGCCCATATCAGAGTTACAGGCAGTGTACTGAGGGTCTTCAGGATGCTGGCATTGCACAAGCGATCTGCTGATCATGTGTGCAATGCCTTACAGGTTGCGGAGTAAAAAAATTCCCGTTTTTTTTTTTTCCTGCAAAAATATGTGCATTTTTTTTTTTTTTTTAAATGGTGACCTTCACCTTTTAAATATTCAATTACATGACCTGCACAGGCTGTAGTGATCTGTCATGAATCTTCAAAAGGTCAGTTTGTTCATAAATTGTGGAATGCAGGGTATAAAACAACAACTATGTAAAAATGCAACTAGCCAGCCCTTATATGTGGTGGCTGTATTCATTTTCTTTAAAATATGTCTGCAAGTACAGAAAAATACTCTTGATCATGCCAGAAAATCCTGCGAGCTTCCTTAAAGTGGAAGTAAAGTAAAAAATCTAACTTTTACCTACAGGTAAGCCTATAATAAGGCTTACCTGTAGGTAAAAAAAAATCTCCTAAACCTGTACGGTTTAGGAGATATTCCCCGTGCAATGCGCCGCTGACTGCAGCGGCGCATGCGCACGGGGGATTCTCGGCTGAAGGGCCGGCAGAATCCGAACCCTGCCGGGAAGAAGTCTCCCGTGCGCATGCGCGGGAGTGACGACATCGCGGCTCCAGCCACTCACATCGCTGGAGTCGCGATACCCGGAAGACACGCCGAGGCAACATGTCAGCGACCTCGGCGTGGACCAGGTGAGTTACCGACGCTTCGTTCTAAGGTAAGTATTTAATAATGAGCTAGTATGCGGTGCATACTAGCTCATTATGCCTTTTCCTTTACAGGTGTTAAAAAAAAAAAAAAAATAAGTTCAGCAGCTTTACTACCGCTTTAAGAATCTCAAACCGTAAAACAATGTGATTTGCGCTCTCCTGTTTTTTTCTTTTTTAAACTGCGGTACACCTCCCCCTATGTTATGACGTTGTGGAGATGGAGAGGTGTCCGAATTAGAAGAGCACCTTAGGGTTACAACCACTGCTCCTCCATAGACACAGTACAGTGAGAGTTGATGAGAAAAGGCCAAGTGAAGATGTAGGGGAAAAAATAATGCAGCCACTACATCGAAGGACTGTATGGTTCAGTATATCAACTTTTTATTCTTGGTTTTATATACAATTTATTAAGTCACCCTTACAGCCATCTCACTGAATTTGCATTGGTGGCAGTTGAGTCAATCACACTAGTGCTCAAAATAAAAAGGGTTGACAGCGCTCAGGAACTGAGCTGGAATTAATGAGTAATGGCTGCAATGAACCACATGTATACACAAAAAGATTGCTGGCGATTTTTATTTCAAAGGTTAAAACAGTACAAATTTGAATGACAATGTTTCCACAAGGCTGTAAGTCTGGCTTAAACACTGATGGATCACTAGGACCGGTTTCGGACTTGACAAAGCACGCAAGCGTGTGAAACTGGTAGTCACGGTAACAGACAGCTGGTTCTGGCTTGTCTTTGGTGACGCTTACCGCTGAGCTTTTTCCCCTGGACGCAGTCAGCTGCTTGGCTCTATTCACATTGCCAGTGACGCCATCTTCCCTTGCCAGCGGGACCGGCTCTACACGCCACACACTGCAGCTGGCGTGTCCTTGGGGCTTTCCATGGTCGGTGTCCCTTGGTTGATTGTTCCGGTCGATACTAGTGATCCACATTGTGGTAACGTTGTCATTCAAATTTGTACTGTTTTAATCTTTGGAATAAATTGCCAGCAACCTTTTTATAAATTTTTTTTGTCGCCAAGCAGCACCCAGGAACTATTTTGCATACCTAACGTCCTTATCTCAATTAGGTTTACACATAATGGTTATTCTAATCCAGACATGCTGAAGGATAGTATTTTATCGCCCTTTTCGTTAAGAAAAAATAAAATAAAAAAAATGTATTCCCACAAAGACATACATTCTGCTACCAGAAGTGATAGGTTAACAAATATAATGTATAACAAATTTATCAAAAATCAGAGGGCTTCTATTTTCAGATCTTGTAATACACAAGCAATTTATTTTCTTTTGACAGATCCTGGGAAGTTTAACTTTACGCCACGATTGTTTAGTCTCAGTAGCTCTTCTGGAGAATTCACAGCATCTGAATATATGTATCCATCCAGACTGACGAGCGTCGTAAACTCAATGCCGTTCCTGCAAGAGGACCTATACACAGCGTCACAGCCAGGCAAGATTACAGATCTCTTATAGCCACTAAAGGGCATGTTCATCAGTAGAGTTGTCATTGTTATACACGTTTGTCACAGGCATGGTTGGTGACACAGATTTAATAAATACATTTTGAAAATGGAACATTTAGATTAAAACATAGTGTCATTCCACCAACATTATTCCTTTTGAAACAAGACGTCTATAATAACCCCCTATGTATTTTATTTAATGTATACATTTTCTAATATTCCAGTTATTGAAAAAACATGGAGAAAAACACAGCAAGGCTTCCCATAGCAGTAACCATTCATACACATTTTACATCAGGGGTTCCTAAACCTTTTTAAGATTATTGCCACCTGTCCTTTTGGGTAACTGAAAGACTTGGAGATGTTAATAGTTTGGTTGTACTTTACATGGATAGCTAGAAACCGGACAGCTGAACTAAACTCAGATTTTATATAAAATGGGTAAATCACAAATCGGCTATTTTACAACAAATATGTTGTTTTTGTGCAATTGAAACATAGACTCGAGGTACAAATACTGACAGAGTTACTTGCGTGTCATCTGATACATTAAAGGAGAAGTATGGCCAAAGCTTTTTTTTGGCCATACTTCTCCTATGAATCACAGGAGTGCAGTTCATTCTGCACTCCTGTGACCCGGTTTCAGCCGACAGCGGACTAAAGCCCACTGTCGGCTGATGTTACTCGGCCACTCCGGGCTCAGAAAAGATCCCAATCATATGGTCGGAATCAACCCAGATGTCTGGACCTGCACCTGGCTCAGCCTCTTGGTTATCTGCTCCACGAACCAGCACTCCAGTGAGCACTGAAGGTAAGAACTGAGAGCCACCGACAGTCATGGCTCTCTGCTCAGAGCGGAGGGGGAGAACTGAGCGATGAGCAGTGTTAGCTCAGCTCTCACTGCAGAGACAGTGGGGAATGGGGACAGATGCAGGACCAGATTGATGCTGCATCCACCTGGGTGAGTATAACTGTTTTTTTTTGTTTGATTTTTTAACAATCCTGAACTTCACTTAAGTCGGCTGTTTCACTTGGATTTCAGGTTCAAACATGGGAAAATCCTGTTTGTTTTTTTTTATATTTTACTTTTTAGAGATCCAGTTCCATACCACCATCATTTTGTTTCGCCTGGGGGATGGATTACAACCCACCCCCTGTTAACACCTTTTTTTCTTTTTGAAACTCTTTTTGAGTAACTTTCCAGTTTAGCCTCAGTTTGGCTGGATAGAAAATCATATCTACCTCCATAAAGCTATGTGTAGGAGTGGCTCAAACAATCCAGCAGTGCTCAGGACACCACAAAAATACACAAAAGGTTTCCCAGCACACTTGCCAGCTAGCTGGCAAAAAGAAAAAAAAATATTTACATTAAACAGGTTTTAGTTACACGCATTTGCACATACAGTGGGGAAAATAATTATTTGATTTTTATTTCAGATTTTGTAAGTTTGCTCACTTGCAAAGAAATGAAGGGTTTATAATTGTTATCCTAGGTGTATTTTAAATGATAGCGACAGAATATCAACCAAAAATCCAGAAAAAAAAACACATGAAACAAATGTTATAAATTGAGTTGCAGTTCACTGAGTAAAATAAGTATTTGATCCCCTACCAACCAACAATAATTCTGGCTCCCACAGACTGGCTACAGTATGTGCTCATGTGGTACACAGATTAGTCCTGTCAATTTAAGAAGGTGCTCCTAACAACTCGTGTGTATAAAAGACACTTATCCACAGAATCTTTCTTCCATTCAAACCCCACCATCATGGACTTGACCAAAAAGCTGTCAAAGGACATCAGGGACAAGATTATTGACCTGCACAAGGCTGGAATGGGCTACAAGACCACCAGCAAGAAGCTTGAGGAGAAGGAGCGATTATTCGCAAATTAAAGAACTACAATATAACCATCAATCGCCCTTGGTCTGGAGCTCCATGCAAGATTTTGTCTCATGGGATAAGGAGTGAGAGAGTGATCAGGCCAGAACTACATAGGAGGAGCTTGTGAATGATCTCATTCAAACCATGGGTAACACAATACGCCGCCATAGATTGAAATCCTGCAGTGCCCGCAAGGTCCCCCTCCTCAAGAAGGCACATGTAATTTGCCTATGAACATCTAAATGATTCAGAGAAGGATTTGGAGAAAGAACTGTGGTCAGATGAGACCAAAATTGAGCTCTTTGGCATTAACTTGGCTCACCGTGTTTGGTGGAAGAAAAATGCTTAATATGATCCTAAGGACACCATCCCTACAGTCAAGCACGGGGGGTGGAAAGATTATGCTTTGGGGCTGTTTCTCTGCTAAAGGTAAAGGCCAGCTTTGCTGCATTGAGGGGCCAATGGACAGGCCATTTATTGTAAAATCTTGTATGAGAACCTTCTTTCCTCATCCAGAACACTGAAGATGGGTCGTGAATGGGTCTTCCAGCATGACAATGACCCAAAACATACCACCAAGGCAACAAAGGAGTGGCTCAAGAAGCACAATTAAGGTCATGGATTGGCCTAGCCAATCTCTAGACCCTAATCCTATAGAAAATGTATGGAGGAAGCTGAAGCTTCAAGTTGCCAAGTGACAACCAAGAAACCTTAAGTATTTAGAGAAGATCTGTAAAGAAGTGTGGACCAAAATCCTGCCTGAGATGTGCAAAACCAGGTAACCAACTACAAGAAACGTCTTGCCTCCTGTGCTTGCCAACAAGGGTTTCTCCACCAAGTACTAAGTCATGTTTAGCCTGGGGATCAAATGCTTATTTTACTCACTGAACTGCAACTCAATTTATAACATTTGTATCATGTGTTTTTTTGCTGGATTTTTGGTTAATATTCTGTCTCTATCATTTAAAATACACCTATGATAAAAATTGACACTTCATTTCTATGTAAGTGGGCAAACTTACAAAATCTGCAGGGGATCAAATAATTTCCCCACTGTATATTTGGAAGCCACAATGCCTTGCCAAGGCTTCCCTGTAAAGTACTGTACTAACTCTATATTTGAGTCTCTATATTGGAGCATATATAGCAGTGGAAAAATGTAGGGCCTGTGTGCCTGGAGTGAGCCCATGCCTCAAAGGGACAGGGACACAGTAAAAGCCCAGCAAGAGCACAGTGGCAGCTGAGGGCATCCAGTGTGTTCCTACGCCGAATCGAGCGAGCAAGCTATACAAAAAATCACCCAGGTTTCCACTCCCAAGGAAACCCAGAGCTGCAGAGCCCAGCATAAGTTCTGCTGCTAAAAATGGGATGACTCCTAGACCGTGGAGAAACGGGAACAATTGAGACAGGTTTTATGTCCTGTCCAATCTCTGGTTCTGCCCAGCCCTTCTTTCACCTCCAACCATTGGGTCCAAGGGTCACCCCCAGACACAAGATTGTCTGGCCTGATTGTTTTCAACTGTCATATCGGGTCTATGGGTACCCACAGTGTGGCAAAAAGTCTATCACTTGTAAGTATTCCTGAATACAATTTTAGAGATAATTTGCTTTGAATTATTAGACTTATTACAGATCTACACTGCTCTAATACTTTGGCCAAACTTACCAGCAGTATTAAATTTGTTTACCAACTTTGCCAAAATCCTGCTAAATCATTAGTTAACCTTTTACATATGCTATAATTTTTCCCTTATCTTGCAGCTCAGTTCCTCGTTGACAATCATCACGAGGTTTACCTCTGGCAAGGCTGGTGGCCTGTGGAAAATATTATCACGGGGTCTGCCCGAATACGATGGGACTCGGATAGGAAGAGTGCAATGGAGACTGTGCTGCAGTATTGTAAAGGTTGGAATTTTGTTTTTGCACACTTTAAGATATCAAACAGATATGCCAAACATGTTCCAAACCAGAGCAATATAAATTTTTCTTGCATCAAAAAAATCCACATGGACACTGACATAAACAGGGCTCCATATTAGTAAGTACCCTTTCTAAGATAGCGCTGTTTATTTAACAAGTCAAATCCAGTCAGTTCTTTTGGTGGATGTTTTCTGATTGAAGCCAAATGTCCCCTAAACTTGTTTTCAAATGCGTCTATTGATGATCTGACGCTTAGATTCAACCCCTGCATTATACAAGAACCTATACTCACTAGAGGGTGACTGCCCATTGCAGCGGACCTTCTGAAGGGATGAAAAAGGCCTTGGCGTTATCAGTATCAATACAGTACTGGCTGTGTGTGCACACTTTTTTTCTTTTTTTTTTTTTCTGATAAATTCTGTTTGGGTTCTGATTTGCCACTGTTTTGTTTCTAGGAAAAAATAGTAAAAAGCCTCCAAAGTCCTACCTAATTCATGCCGGGCTGGAGCCACTGACGTTTACAAACATGTTTCCATCCTGGGAGCACCGAGAAGACATCGCCCAGATCTCAGAGCAGGTGATCAAACAACCACTGAACTTTGCAAAAACGTATCACGCATGCACACTGCATACAGTTATCCTCCAGTCTATAGCCTTGTACACCTTGTATTCACTCCTGTAAAGTCATCCGGCCAGCCTATTGTCAAATGATGGCTGGGTGGGACCTTCGTCGCCCCCGGATGGACATCACTTGATGTCCTCTTGGAATGCACTTCGCGCTCAGCGCGATCTGTTATAGGCTCACACAGCCGATGACTGATCAGTGTACCGGCCCACTGCAGATCACATGACAATTGTAAACAATGAATGGCTTTTAATTCATGACATTCATTGTGTACAATTGTGTTGCTAGCTATGGTTGGTCACTGTGATCACATGGTACAGATAGGGTCAATCGCAGCCCATCTGCGCCATGTGATTAGGTGTGGCCAATCGCATCAATACACACTGAATTAATTTCATTCATTAAAAATGGTTTCTTATACCAGTGACATTCACTGCCACCCAGTTATATGATGACGCTGTACTGCACTGGCGTCAGTATGTTAACTACTTAAGCCCCGGACCAATTTGCAGCCAAAGGACCAGGCCCCTTTTTGCGATTCGGCACTGCGTCAATTTAACTGACAATTGCGCAGTCGTGCGAACAAAATTGGCATCCTTTTTTTCCCCACAAATAAAGCTTTCTTTTGGTGGTATTTGATCGCCTATGCGTTTTTTTTTTATTTTTTGCGCTATAAACAAAAATAGAGCGACAATTTCGAAAAAAATGCAATATTTTTTACTTTTTGCTATAATAAATATCCCCCAAAAAATATATAAAACATTTCAATTAGCGATTATTGATTGGTTTTGCGCAAAAGTTATAGCGTTTACAAAATAGGGGATAGTTTTATAGCAATTTTTTTCTTTACTAGTAATGGCCGCGATCAGCGATTTTTTTTTTTTTTTTTTTTTTTTTTTTATTGTGACTGCGACATTATGGCGGACACATCGGACATTTTTGACACATTTTTGGGACCGTTGTCATTTATACAGAAATCAGTGCTATTTAAATGCACTAATTCCTATGTAAATAACACTGGCAGTGAAGCGAACGGGGCGGGGAGGGGTTGCGTGTGTGTGTTTTTTTTTACAGTAGGGGGGCGTGGCTTTACGTCTGACATCACTGATCGGCTTTCCCGATGACAGGGAACAGCCGATCAGTGACAGGCAGTGTAGGAAGCACGGAGAGAGATTTGTTTACACAGACCTCTCCCCTTCTTCAGCTCTGTGACCCGATCGCGGGACACCAGCGGCGATCGGGTCCGCTGGTGCTGTGGTCACGGAGCTCAGGAACGGGTCGTAAACGCGCCGCCGGTGGCGCGCGCACGACCCACGGCTGGGCAATTAAAGGGGACGTACCGGTACGTGCTTTTGCCCAGCCGTGCCATTCTGTTGATGTAAATCTGCAGGAGGCGGTCCAGAAGTGGTTAAAAAATATATATTGTAAAAACATTTTTTTAATTCATTTTGCAAAAGTATGTGACAAATGAAAACTTCAAAAAAACTTGCCATGTCTTACTAAATACTGTCCTGGCATTTTTGAGCCTCAAGAAATGATAGGGCGCCAGAACATCAGGATTGGCCAATTTTCGTGTGTGTGTTTGTATATATATGTATATATATATATATATATATATATATATATATATATATATATATATATATATATATATATATATATATATATATATATATATATATAGTGTGTATATATACACACACTATATATATATATATATATATAGTGTGTATACACACACACGGGGTCCCCGACTTACGAACGCCCGACCTACGAACAACCCCTACTTGCGAACGGGGCGCTGCGGGGACCCTCCGCCATTTTTCGCCATCTTCCGGCCGTTCTGCGCATGCGCGGCCATACGGAGCCTCGGAAAATGCCGGAAATGTCCGTAATTTGCCGCGCATGCACAGAACGGCATTAGACGGAACATCGGAAATGTCCGTATTTGTCGGTCTGCGCATACGCGGCCGACTTACGAACATTTCCGACTTCCGTACAGGCGGGCAGTCCCTAACGAGTTCGTAACTCGGGGACCACCTGTATGTGTATATATATATATATATATATATGTATATATATATATATATATATATATATATATATATGTGTGTGTGTATTTATCTCTATCATACATACAACATAGTTTGTGGACTCTATAACTTTCCTACAGACTAAATGATAAACACTGATTTGGGTTATTTTCACCAAAGAAATGTAGCAGAATACAGTTTCCCTTAACTTTATGAAGAGAGATAATTTGTTTGCAAAATTGTTAACAGAAACAAAAGCATTTATTTTTAAAATGTTTGCCCTTTTGGATTAGCAAAGAATAAAAAACCCAGTGGCAATTAAATACCACCAAAGGAAAGCTCAATTTGTGTGAAAAAAAGATAAAAATGTGGGTACAGTGTTACAGGACCGTGCAATTGTTCAGAGTCCGACAGCGCTGGAAGCTGAAAATTGTCCTGGGCAGGAAGGGGGTGAAAGTGCCCTGTATAGAAGTAGTTAAAGAGGAAGTTAACTTTCATCACTGACTTTTTATCTATAGGTAAGCCTTTAATAAGGCTTACCTATAGGTAGTGTAAATATCTCCTAAACATGTACCATTTAGGAGATATTTACTGTACATGCAGTTAGGGACATCACTGCCACATGCGCTCTAAAGGAACAGCCACCCATGCTGTAAGGGCTTCGTTTTTAAGGGAAGTTTAACATAATGTGCTAGTATGCATTGCATACTAGCGCATTACGGCTTTACCTTACAGGGTAAAAAAAGTCCTGCGGTTTACAACCGCTTTAAAATGGTATCCATACCCAGAACTAATCCAGTAGAACCATTGGCAAAATGACCTGTTGATCCTGCCAGTATATCTATTTTTCCACTCCTTGTAATTGTTGGGTGAAGGCGCTGCTTGTCCGGCGGTGAGAGTGCACAGCACAGTCACCAGCCTACAGACAGGGGGTAGTCTTCGATGAGGAAATGGCATACAAATTAAAGCCCAACTCCAACTAATGCTTTTAAAGCCGTTACAGCAACAGTTTTTTTTCCTCCTCGAAATGAGGTTTAAAGCACATAAACCATTACGGATCATTGTTTTAGCGCCTCCTGTCAGTATAATAGTTTGTTCCAATTGTCATTTTTGCAGGACAACTTGGCCTGCATATGAGAATGGAGAAAAATATAAAAAGGCCTATGAAATAAAAAAGAAATTCATATACCGAATACTGTCATTACAGGTATTAACATTATTATCAGAATACAATATAAAAAAATGCATTTTGATTGATCAGACTGTTTGTCCTTTTGACAGGATGCTGATGTGTCCAATCAGATAATCCTGGTGGAGGATGTGTTGGCCAAACTGTGCAAAGAGATTTACCCTCTGGAAGAACTCCTGGCTCGACCATTGCCCGAAGGAGTGGACCCCTTAAATCTTGAATTGTATCTGTCTGATAAAGATTTTGAGGTAAGGCACCATGTGAAATAATTATAAATGTCCCCTTAAGGAATAATCAAACTAAATGGGTATTTATTGAAAATAAAAGTATAAAGCTATTGTACTGAAGAAGAGGGGGTGCTTTTCTCTGTATAGTAGAGCATGGCAGCTCTTTAGTTTGAAAAAAAGTTTCACAAACCTTTTAACATCCTCACCATCAAACGCCTGCAATTCTTCACCAGTGAAAACATACATTTTGTCATCGCTAGAATTTTATTCATTGCTCAAAGTAACACAAACAAGAGAATTTGTCAGCTAGGAGCTGAAGGATAATCTGATAATATCATATAGGTTGCCATTGCTTTCCTTCTTTTAAAACAAATGGGATGGATTTACTTCAAAATCATCTTGAGTCACCAGGTTAGAGCAACTGTGCAGCGAATTAAGTCAGAACTCCCGATCTGCATACTTTTGAAAAATGTCTAAATATACAAGGATATAAAGCACCACATCCCAATGAATTAAATCGTTTTTGATAGGAATGTTAAGAAGGGATTTTTAAGGTGCTAGAAACATCAGAGCAACGATATAATAAAATCAAGAATAGGGTTGAGCGAACCCGAACTGTAAAGTTCGGGTCCGTACCGGACTTTTGGGTGTTCGGGTGCCGGAAAAAAGCTATTTAAAATTACTCGCGGCTATATGAATTGTCGTCTCCCATAACACAGAGAACAGTCATTCATTGAAGGCCATTCATAAAAAAAAAAGTCATTGATAAAAAATAAAAAAAAATAAAAAAAAAAGCGTGGGGGTCCCCCAAATTCAATAACCAGGCCCTTCAGGTCTGGGATGGATATTAAGGGGGACCCCAGCAAAAAAAAAAAGACGTAGGGTCCCTCTCAAAATCCATACCAGACCCTTGAGGTCTGGGATGGATTTTAAGGGGAAACCCAGCCAAAAAAAATGGCGTGGGTCCCCCTCAAAATCCATACCAGACCCTTATCCGAGCACGCAACCTGGCAGGCCGCAGGAAAAGAGGGGGGGGACGAGAGCGCCCCCCTCCCGCCTGAACCGTACCAGGCCACATGCCCTCAACATTGGGAGGGTGCTTTGGGGATCTGAGACCCCCAAAGCACCTTGTCCCCATGTTGATGAGGACAAGGGCCTTGTCCCCACAACCGTGCCCGGTGGTTGTGGGGGTCTGCGGGCAGGGGGCTTATCGGAATCTGGAAGCCCCCTTTAACAAGGGGACCCCAGATCCCGCCCCCCCCTGTGTGAAATGGTAAAGGGGTACGTACCCCTACCATTTCACCAAAAAAGTGTCAAAAATGGTAAAAATTACAGGAGACGGTCTTTGACAATTCCTTTATTAAAATCTTCTTTCTTCTTTCTTCTGGTCTTCCTTTCTTCATCCTTCGGTTTCTTCATCTTCTCCTTCTGGCATCTTCTTCTTCCTCCGATCCGCTTCTTCTTGTCACGGGGAAAGCCATAGGGAAGTCCCCATGATGTCCCCATGCGTCAGAGGGGGGCGGGGTTACCAGGTGGCCCCGCCCTCCGTTATAAAAGACCTGTCAGCCGAAGAGAAGCCTCACACACCGGGAGCCTCCCATTGCAAGGAGTGGCCCAAGAAGAGACTGACGCCCTGGAAGAAGATACCGGAGAGAATCCTCACACAGCGGGAGCCTCCCATTGCACGGAGCGGCCCAGAAGAGACACCGATGCTGGACGAGAAGGCGAGGAAGAAGAAGATGGAAGAAGAAGATGCCAGAAGGAGAAGATGAAGAAACCCAAGGATGAAGAAAGGAAGACAAGAAGAAAGAAGATTTTAATAAAGGAATTGTCAAAGACCGTCTCCTGTCATTTTTATCATTTTTGACACTTTTTTTGGTGAAATGGTAGTACCCCCTTACCATTTCACACAGGGGGGGGCGGGATCTGGGGGTCCCCTTGTTAAAGGGGGCTTCCAGATTCCGATAAGCCCCCCGCCCGCAGACCCCCACAACCACCGGCACGGTTGTGGGGACGAGGCCCTTGTCCTCATCAACATGGGGACAAGGTGCTTTGGGGGTCTGAGACCCCCAAAGCACCCTCCCAATGTTGAGGGCATGTGGCCTGGTACGGTTCAGGCGGGAGGGGGGGGGGCGCTCTCGTCCCCCCCTCTTTTCCTGCGGCCTGCCAGGTTGCGTGCTCGGATAAGGGTCTGGTATGGATTTTGAGGGGGACCCCACGCCATTTTTTTTGGCTGGGGTCCCCCTTAATATCCATCCCAGACCTGAAGGGCCTGGTTATTGAATTTGGGGGGACCCCCACGCTTTTTTTTTTTTTTTTTTTTTTATATCAATTACTTTTTTTTTTATGAATGGCTTTCAATGAATGACTGTTCTCTGTGTTACGGGAGCCGACAATTCATATAGCCGCGAGTGATTTTAAATAGCTTTTTTTCCAGCAAAAATGACACTTTGTGCAGGGACAGTTCTAAGCACTGGAAACATGCGCCCCTTCACATGCATACTATAGACACCCCCCATGTACGAAATTTAAAGGAATATTACACTTTTATTGTTTCACTTTAAGCATTATTGAAATCACTGCTCCCGAAAAAACGTCCGTTTTTAAAAGTTTTATTTGCATTGATACATGTCCCCTGGGGCAGGACCCGGGTCCCCAAACACTTTTTATGACTAACTTTTTAAAAATAAATGACTACAATGACTGTTCTCTGTATTAAGGGGGACGGGAGCCGACACTTTATTATAGCCATTCGGGTCCCCATTGACTTCAATGGTGTTCGGGGTCAAGTTCGGTCCCGAACCCAAACTTTTTTCTGAAGTTCGGCCGAACCTGCCGAACCCGAACATCCAGGTGTCCGCTCAACTCTAATCAAATGTTATTTATGCATATTTCAAAAATATTTTAAAAACAAACAGGTCATGTTTCATAAAACCAAAGTAACAGTTTCATACAGTCATCATGTGAGTACAGTGGTTTCTGCTCAACATGTTTCACCAGGGAACAGTGGCTTCTTCAGGAGACTTATGAACCCTGTGCATAATCTCGCATGTTGAGGCCGCTCGCTGTAGTGGATGCCTGGAGGTGCCTATCTGTGAGAAGCTGGACATAATGTCTCAACGTCCCCCCGTGACAGGATTTCCTGCACTTGTTTAAGGTGACTGAGCTCCGTTTTCCTATATAGAGGAGCTTATTCAATTCAAGTTCTGATTTCAAAGGCTTCCTTTTTGTGCCTTTTTGTCATACCAGTCACGGATTTATACCACTTTTTGCACATTGATTGTCGCACAACTTGATGCACAGTTTAGTAGGCATTTATGCACATGACACTTTAGATATTTGCTATATTTTAGTCACTTAGATGTGTATATTTATTTATATGTGTAATTTACACTGTTAGTCACGCATATTTATATTTATTTTATCCTATATCCATTGATCGATCAACACCTCTCACTAGTACCAGTGCCGACTACTGGTCAATACCCATATTGCTTTTTAGATTTATTTATATACACCTTTAGCTATTTATTGCGCGAAATTCTTTTATATTCATCTCTATTTTTGTGTATTTGTGAACACGCCACATTTTGCCGCACAGTATCACCATTTGCTTATTTTAGACTATCTGAATACTCCAAGTAGCGCGAGGGACACACATTTACATATTCCTTTTTGTGCTGTTTGTAATCTAAGAAACCTGCTGCCTCTTAAAGCATTTTGGAGGCTAGTTCTATTATGGATATCACATGCAGCTGTAAAACCCTTTAAGAGCTTTTCAACCCCCCATACTAGCTTCCATTGACACGATTGTGGTTACCACTTAGGTTCTATTGTTGGGTATACTCCTTCTATGACACACTAATGCTCCACAAAGAGTTTCTCCATCCGGTTTAAAACTGTGTCTCCCTCCAGTTAATAATATGAACAGGGCTTCATAAGTCTCCTAAAGAAGCCACTCCTGGTGAAACATGTTGAATTAAAACCACTGTACTCACATGATGACCTTATGAAACGGTTACTTGGGTTTTATGAAAAATTACCCGTTTCTTGTGTTTAAAATATTTTTGATATATGTATAAATAAAATGTATTGATTTTATTATATCATTGCATTGATGTTTCTAGCACTAACTTATTTAAGTCAGTGGTCTGGAAAGCTAAGTTACCCTCATATTCTTCCTCTCCAACCACCCCACCCCCCCCAGCTTCTAAATTGCAACTTCTGTTTTTTGGAGAGCAAGTACCCTTTTTACCAGGGGGCTACAGGACCAGGCTCCCCTTGGCCATCGATCTTGCACATGCTGTGGCTTTGCGTCATCAGGAATTGACAGCTTGCTCTCAAATCCAAGATGGCGATGCTGAAGATCTGAAACATTGAGCAGAATCGCTGCAGGGAAAATGCTGGACTGGTATCGTTCTTTTAAGACTGGGTTCACACAAAGCAGACCTGTTGGACAGACTCGGCTAGCTCAGCAGGTGATCGCTCTGTTGATCCCCGCTAAACAGGTGGATGACAGGTCCATCTCTGCTCACTGTGCATGAACCTGTCAGAGCTCTGATCTCTATGGCAAGATCGGATAAAAACGGACAGCCTGTCCATTTTCATCCGATCCCCTGGAAGGCTGGTGAATGTATCATATCATTTTGAGCGGGTGGCAGGCGGGTGTTGGCGGACACATCTCTGCTGACATGCGCCTGTCCATAGAAGTCAATAGGTGGCCCGCTCGGATCCGTCTGAAAAACGGACAGGCAGATCCAAGTGGGCCGATCGTGTGAAAGTCAGCAGCTTCCTAAAAGTCAGCTGCTACATTGTTCCTCTTTAAAGCTATTGGATCAGCATGATTGCCAGATAACCTGCCTTTTCAGTAGGGGAGGCCAGCAACTACAGCCTTTCTCTTAGTACAGTTTTCTATTAAACCTGAGAAAAACCTCAAATGCTAGCTTCCTGGCTGCATGCTTTTGCATCAATACTCTTCTTCATTGGCTCAGAACAAGGGTTTGGAGCACAATTAGGGAGAATAATATGGAATCCCCCACAATATAGAAATATGGGTTCAGGTACACATGAAATTACACACTTAGCACTAAAAATTTGGGATTACATTCACGTACAAAAAAATGGACATATAACTCCCCACTAATATATTTGAGTCAGAATGATTTTTTCACACCGGGGAAAAAAGAAGTGGGGGGAAATTGGATAAAAAATGAAAAAGCACAATTAAAGGATATAATTCACCAAGGAAAAATTAAAACGTTTCAAACACTGAGCAGGGACACTGGTTTAATGAAGTTAGATGTATGGCGGTTCCTCCAACTGAGTCACTTCATTGAAAAATTGCCCCATCCATTAAGAGTCAAGGAGAACTACAGACCATTAGAGAAACTCTGTTTGAAAGCACATTCAAGGAAGAACATAGGGCGAATATATAAAATACAAATGGAGGGAGATGACTTGGAGGACCCGCCATACATAAAAAAGTGGGAAAGAGAATTAGGAGCACGTTGTAGCACACAGAAAGTGAAGACAATTTTAAAATTACTACACAGTTCAGGGGTGGACAATAGGTCGATAGAGACAAATTTCAAATGCCTCGCAAGGTGGTACATCACACCCGAAACAAGCAGTAAATACGCAATAGACCAATCCGCAGAGTGCTGGCGGGGGTGTAAACAATTGGGAAACACAGCCCATATTTGGTGGGAGTGCCCCGTTATTAAAAAATATTGGAATGAAGTCCGTCAGTTAATAAAGGAGATCACGGGGATAGAAATAGCAGATGATCCATGGACATGTTTGTTCCATGGTACAGATCTCCCTGTTAAACAATATAAAAATTCGTTAATTCCTATTGTTCTAAATGAAGCAAAAAATCTGATCCCAAAAAACTGGAGAGTGGTAGAGAGCCCGAGAATTAGGGACTTAATTTTCCAGATAAGCAAAATTCAAAACCTGGAAAATATAGACGAGAAAGGGGAAGTGAGTGAACCGAGCGGAGTTGTGTGGGATAAATGGAAAGCTTGGAAGGAATTTAAAAACACATGGAAATATGTTGAAGAGGTTACACGAGGTGGTGTAGTATAAAGATCCTATCAAATATACGGTAATAGAGTAAGAAGTAGCGGCCTAATCACACAAAAGGGGGAAAAAAAAAAAAAAAAAAAAAAAAGATTGCAAGGTGGGGGGGGGGGGGGGGGGGGGGGGGGGGGGGGGGGGGGGGGGGGGAGGGGGGGGATGTATGATTTGTTTAGATATTAAAAAAAATAAAAAAATAAAAAAATAACTCCACAATGATGTGACTCTAAGCAAGAGACAAAAATGAACGTCAAGTTGAATAAAAGTCTCTTAAACGTTCGCTGAGGTGGAAAAAAAAAAAAAAAAGAAAAAAAAAAAAAAAAAGAACAAGGGTTTAACCCTGGCGTTATGGGTCAGTGAATAAAAGTATTGTAGTAAAAGGGTCACAGCCATGCAAGGTGGTCAGTAATGGCAGCCACCAGACTTTAATCACTCCGACACTGGACCCATATGACATTTTTATCATTTTTTTTTTCAGTTTTTTTTTGGGGGGGGGTATTTATTCAGCACTGGGTTTTTTATTTTTTGCTGAACAAACGAAAACGATCCGCTGAGCTTGGACACAACTGATCACGTGGTAAAGGGCTGCTGTGATTGGCCCTTTACCCCAATCTGTGATTAGCTGTGTCCTAAGGACTCGCAGAACTAGACAACCGCACTGTAACTGTCTTTTGGCTATAGCATGGTCGGAAGGAGGTTAAAGTGGTTCTAAAGGCTGAATGTGTTTTATCTTCATGGATGGAATAAATCATAGCCAGTGAGGAGGGAGCAGGGGGCGGAGCCGAGCCCCATTCTGTGTCTCTTATGGACACACAGACCGGGGCTCAGGAGCGAACATGCATGAGTGCCCACATAGCAGTTTATGGGGGCACTCGGGGAAGGAGGAGGAGTCAGGAGTGCCAGTGGGTAACCCGAGAAGAAGAGGATGATGGCTGCTCTGCGCAAAATCATTACACAGAGCAGGTAAGTATGACATGTTTGTTTTATTTAAAAAAAAAAATAAAATATTAAGGTAGATTTTAATCACTTTAAGACTGAGCTGCCACTAATCCAACTTCTTTTTTTTTTTTGCAGATCGCATTAGAGATGACCAGGGAGGAGTACAGCATTTTGCCATCATGGAAACAAGTCAACGTAAAAAAAGCCAAAGGACTTTTCTGAATGGAATTTTCCCCTCTCTAGACTTTGACTCCTCTGGCTTGCTGGACGGTGTGCAATCCCGCTGACCTTCCAGCTGCCTCACCACTAAAGAAACACTGCTGCATTTTGCACCTGTTGTGTCATGACATCTCTCCGTGTTTCGTGTACTGTGTATCCGCCTATAGCCCGTGTGGCTCGGACTGTAAACAAAGGGCTTTACCCACCTCACGTGTGAAGTCTGCTCGTCACGCTGCCTGTTGACCCGTGTCTGTCGTAAATGTATTAAGAACCTTTCAAAACTCTTAGCAATTTCTCAGAGGAATTTCACGAACCTCTACCGTGCACTTATGCGGAATGCAGATATTCCCTCGCTGCAGACATATCGTTTTCCGATATTTTGTAAATGTCTTTGTCCAGTCCCATAGATTGTATTTATGTAAACACTGTATTTAACTATGCAATATTATTACACAAACTGTTAAGCATTAATGCCAATCATGTGCGAACAGCTGACACCTGAAAGTTATGCATTTGCGTGTGATGAATTTTTTTATTTTTTTTTTTTGTATCATGTCCCATGGCCAAGCATGGGATCTTCAAACCATGTTTGTATATTCTGCACTCCACTGTGCCCTCTAGTGGTACATGAGTAAAAAGGCAGAGATGGCCATCCCCTTAACAAGGATTATGCCTCGATGTGTGCAAATATTACATAATACTGTGTTCCAGAACATCAGGTGACCTGCAGGGGCTCTCCCGAGTAAAAAAGCACTGCTAGAGTTACTTCACGTTTTTGTTTTTGTGCTTACATGTTGAACTGAAAGGGTTCTTATAACGGTGTATAGTGCCTTGTTTTTGTGTACAGTTTATATACAGGAAAAATAGTCTGCATTTTGGAAGCAGTTATTAAAGCATCAATATTTGTACTTAATAGAAGACATCTCAAGTTTCTAATACCTGATGTAAACTTTAAACATGTATTTTGTGATATAAGAACATGAATTAAAAAAAAATGCTTCAAAATCTTCTTAGTATAGATTTCTACAGCAGCACCAATATTACAGAAACCCTTTTATTACCTTGCTTTCTACATATTTAATCCTTCTGCCCATTTCAAGATTCCTCACTCTGCAGTCTTCCAGCTTCAGTGATTTTCCTCAATTTGCTTGTTGTCATGAATGGCTTGTGTTCATGTTTCCTGAAACTTTTTTTTAGGGCTGAAAATAGCACCTGTAAAGCGCCTGAAAAAACGCCTCCCCTGCAGCCCCAGTGTGAAAGCTTTCACACTGGGGCAGTGCGCTTGCAGGATGTTAGAAAAAGTCCTGCAAGCAGAATTTTGCTCCTCCACCACCCCTGCCCATTGAAATGAATGGGCACTGCTGCCAAAGCGCCGCTTTTCGGGAGCATTTAACACTTCGCCCCACTAGCTGCCAAAAAGTGCCACTAAAGCGCTGCTAAAACTAGCGGCACATTACCGCTAACACAAAGCGATGCCAGTGCGAAAGGGGTCTAAATGCACATGCTGTGTAAGTGTGAATTTAGGGCTGCTTCATATATACAAAGCATCAAGCTGATCATTTATATCACATTTTCTGAAGCACTTTAATTTTTATGTAGTGTAACTATAAAGATCAGGTTTTTGGTTTTACATGTTATATACAGTACAACCTCAATTCCAAAAAAGTTGACGCCATATAAAATCTACATAACAGAATGCAATGATTTGCAAATCTCATAAACCCATATTTTATTCACAATAGAAAATGGTAAACCTATGAAATGTTTTAACTGGGAAAATGTACAGTCAATGAAATTGATGGCAGCAACGCGTCTCAAAGTTGGGACAGGGCCATATTTACCATGGTGTAGCATCCCCTGAGACCAGTTGCTGGAGTTTTAGGACAGGAATGTTGTCCCATTCTTGCCTGATATAGGATTCTAACAGCTTAACAGTCTGGGTCTTATTTGTCATTTTTTCTGTTTTTAAGATGTGCCAAATATTTTCAATTGGTGAAATGTCTGGACTGCAGGCAGGCCAGTTAGGCACCTGGACTCTTCTACTGCGAAGCCATGGTGTTGTCATGAATGAAGTATGTGGTTTAGCATTTTCCTGCTGAAATATGCAAGGCCTTCCCTGAAAAATGTCTGGATGTAAGCATATGCTGCCCTAAAACCTGGATATGTCTTTCAGCATTGATGGTGCCTTTCCAGATGTGCAAGCTGCCCATACCATATGTACTAGTGTACCCCCATACTACCAGAGATGCCGGATTTTGATGTGAGAGCTGATGGCAAGCCAGAAGGGTCCCTCTCCTCTTTAGTCCAGAGGATGAAGTGCCCATGGTTGCCAAAAAGAATATTAGATTTGTCTGACCACGGAACAGTTTACGATGTGGCAGCTTCTTTGCATGATAGAGCTTTACTTTGCATTTTTGGATGGCACGGAAAACTGAGTTCTGACAGTGATTTTTGGAAGTTTTTCTGAGCCCATGCGGTGATGTCCATGACAGAATCGTGTCCGATTTTAATGCAGTGCCGTCTGAGGGTCCGAAGATCATGGGCATCCAATATTGTGTTTCCGCCTTGTCCCTTGTCCGTTGCAATTTTACATTGAGGAACATTATTCTGAAATTGTTCTAGAATTTTTTTTAGATGCAGCTTTTAACAGATTGGTTGAACCTCTGCCCATCTTTACTTCTGAGACACTCTCTAAGATTCCCTTTTTGTACCCAATCATGTTACTGACCTGTTGCCAGTTAACTTAGTTGCAAAATGCTTTTCCAGCTCTACCTCATTGCTGCCACTTACTTTGCCAACATTTTGTTGCCCCAGACAACCTTTTTGAAATGTGTTGCTGCCATCAATTTCAAAATTACCAATTTTTTTATTAAAATGGTACATTTTCTTTGTTTAAACATTTTGATATGTTTTCTTTTTTCTATTGTGAATAAAATATGGGTTTATGAGATTTGCAAATCATTGCTTTCTGTTTTTTATGTAGAATTTAGTTTTCCAACCTTATTGGAATTGAAGTTGTATATACTGCAGAGAAGACTGTATATAAAGAAATGTGCCTGTGGCTTCAGCCAAAAGGTTCAGTTTCATTGTCAGAACAGGACTTTTAGGTGGCTGAGAGCCAGTAAGTAGACGTGCACTGCTGAAAAAATGTTTGTTTTCGTTTTCATTAGTTTTTTGTTTTTGTTCGGAAATTTTAAAAATTTGGAAATCCGAAAGGAAAATCAGAAAGTTAGAACGAAAATCCAAAAATTCGAAACTAATAACTAATTAAATTATAGGTATTGGAATTTCCTTTCAAATTTGGCTGTTAGTGAACGTAACTAATACAAATTTATCTGAAGTTACAAATTATCCAAAATAAAGAATAATATTTTATTTTATTATTGTTTATTATTAATTGCCTTCAGTTCATTTAGATATGGCATTCTTTATTACGGATAATTTGTAACTTCGAATAAATTTGTATTATATTCACTAAAAGCCAAATTTGAAAGGAATTTCCAATACCTATAATTTAATAGTTAGTCATATTTAAGTTATTAATAGTTCAGATTTTTGAGTTTTCGGGCTTTTGAATTTTCAAATTTTTGTTCTTTTCGGATTTTCTGTCTTTTGAATTTTTGGATTTTCGAATTTCCAAATAAACAAATTTTGTCTAAATTCGTTAAACGAATTTGGAACTAAATGGATTGCACATGTCTACCACTAAGGCTGTGGCCATACATGGTGATTATTATTATTTTTTATTTTTTTTATTTATTTTTTGTTCAGCCAGCAAAATGCAAACGAGCTGGATGGAGGAATATCCTCGCTGAGACACTGTATTCTGACAAAGGCACCCCTCCACTGTCAGAATACACTGATCAGTGCCTGCAGCTGCTGATCATCAGAAAATCTTCCAACATGTCTCCAACTCAAGTTGATTAAATAATTAACTTCTCTCTGGAGCCCACGTTCACATCGGCCCGTTTTGACATGCAATTTGACAAATTGCCCGCTGTTTCCGGCAACGCCACGGTCCGAATCGGTGCGACGCCGACTTTGCAGCACCGCACAGATTCCCAAAAGTAGTTTCTGTACTACTTTTGGCGACTTCGGGGGCGATTTTGAATAGACATCTGTGCATGAACCCACACAGATGTCTGTCAAATCGCCCCTGAAGTCGGATCGCATTGCCGGCTTGAAATAGTGCAAGTTCAGCTGAACTCGCCCGATTTCAAACCCACCCTCAATGTAAACCTGGGTGGAAGGAAAGGCTACACACTGATCAAAATTTAAATTTCAAATTAGTGTATTGCCAGCTTAACACTTGCCAACAATAACCTAGTAGTACTGTTTTACAAATGTACAGCATCTTCAATTTGTCTGCTGCTAATGTGATAGACTAATTATGCCCATGCTTCTTCCTCTTTTTTTTTTTTTTTTTTTACATCTAACCAACCTCTGCAAGTGATGAATCTTTAGCAAAAATAGCTTCTATAATAATAATAAAAAAAAAAAAAAGTTTTTAATAAAATTTTTGAAATATTTTACAATGAATAAAATGCATGAAAACGTCCCAAGGTGCAGAACTAAAGACTTATGTACAGTATTATAACGCTTTGTACAATTAACACTCCAAAATTTCAAAGCCTTTTTCCTAAAATGTGACGTAAATGTGTTCAATTTATTTTTTTGGGTGAAACTTATCGGGTACATATGTGGCTCTTATGTGCTGCCAAGTATATCCTTCTGACTGACCTCTGTTAGCAGGCTTGTTTGTCAAGCGCAGCTCCTGTGCAAATGGAAAGTTATCTTCGGCTATGATCACGGTATATGATGTTCAAGTTCTCTGTCCATTGCCGGGAAAAATGAAAGTGATCGGACGTCGTGTAGGGAATGCATTAGTGATCAATGGAATTTAAAATATAGGGTTAAATGTTTTTTTGTTTGTTTTTTTTTTTTTTTTTTTCAGGAAAAATAATTAAATCTAATGTTTTTTTCCAGGAAGCAAATGTTTTATTTATTTTTTGGTGTCTTTAGCACTATAAGGCCCCTTTCACACTTGTGTGACTTGGGGCTGCAAAGTCACATGACAAATTGTACCCTATGATTTCTAATGAGTACCATTCATATCTGCAACTTCAAAGTAGTCTCTGCGCTAATTTAGTCCGACTTTGATGCGACTTGACCTCAAGATTACACAGGCATTGCTTCAAGTCATGGCAAAATCCTGCCACATTCAGGTCGCACAAGTGTGAAAGGGGCCTAAAGGACCTCAAATTTAGGTTTTAGTGCGGAGAGCTCTTATTTATATACAGCAACTAATCTGATTCAAACTTTAACCCTATTGCTATAGGGAAAATGGGTTCTTAGAATTTACCTTTTAACCCCTTCCTGACCGCCGCACGATATATGTCAGCAGAATGGAACGGGTGGGCAAAAGGGCGTACAGGTACGTCCCCTTTAAGATGCAGCATTGTGGGCGTGCATGCTCCGTGACCACGGGTCCCATGGACTCTGTGCGCCGGGTGCCCGCGATTGTGTCTAGGAGCAGAAGAACGGGGAGATGCCTTTGTAAACGAGGTATTTCCCCGGTCTGCCTAGTAATATGATGGAGATCACTACTCCCTGTCATTGGAAGCAGTGATCGCTGTCATGTAAGTAGTAGCCCATCCCCCCCACAGTTCGAATCACTCCCTGGGAAAACACTTAACCCCTTCATCGCCCACTAGTGGTTAACTGCTCCCCTGCCAGTGTCATTTACACAGTAATCGGTGCATTTATATAGCACTGATCCCTGTATAAATGACAATGGTCCCAAAATAGTGACAAAAGTGTCCGAGGTGTCTGCCATAATGTCGCAGTCCCGATTAAAAATCGCAGATCACCACCATTACTAACAAAAAAAAATTTATAATAAAAATGCCATAAAACTATCCCCTATTTTGTAGACACTATAGCTTGCGCAAACCAATCTATATACCCTTTTTGCATTTTTATTTTTTTTTACCAAAATATGTGTAGAAGAATACATATCGGCCTAAACTGAGGAAATATTTATATTTTTGGGGTATATTTATTATAGCAAAAAGTTAAAAACATTGTTTTTTTATTTTTTTCAAAATTGTCACTCATTTTTTTGTTTGTAGCCCCAAAAATAAAAACCGCAGACGTGATCAAATACCACCAAAAGAAATCTCTATTTGTGGGGGAAAAAGGACATCAATTTTGTTTGAGTGCAACATCGCTTGACCACACAAATTTTTAGTTAAATGTCAGTGCCAAATTGCAAAAAGTGCTCTGGTCAGGAAGGGGGTAAGTCCTTCCGGAGCTGAAGTGGTTAATATGAAACCCATCGTTGCTTTACCCTGCAGCATAACACCAGTTTCTGAGTCTAGTTATTTATGTCTTTCAATAATGTCTGCTGAAACATGGTGACTATGACTGCATTCACTACCAGTGTATGATACGTTAGAAGGCTGGCCTTTATTTGTGGGAGGAGTCTGAGGGGTACATGGGGATACCTCTGCCTGATCCTGCGTCGGCTTGTATTCAGGGTCACAGAATTTGTGGCGATTCCTCTCCCGGTGCTCACATCGGGGAGACCGCTCACCCACTTATCACAGTGCTCATCCAGCATCATCGAGGGGCCTCATGCCGGGGGGGGGGGGGGGGGGGGGCACCGCCACCGCTCACTTTTCCAGTGCATTCGGCATCACGAGCAGGCCACCCACCTGCTTCTCCCGGTGCTCACACTGGGTCGGATCGGCCACCCACCCACTTCCCCCTGTGCAAAATCTGGCATCAACGAGGGGGCTGCCAGTCCGCTTCTCCCGGTTCTCATGCTGGCATCATGGAGGGGGCGCCCACCCGTCTACAGACCTCTCCCAGACTCACGCTGGCATATGGGGGGCGTCCTCAACTTCTCCTAGTTCACGCTGCATGATGGTGTGGGATGACAGGTTTCAAAGTTTATCCTGGCAATGCTACAGACTGGAGGCTGGCTGGGATTCAAGGGTGGGAAGCAGTGTTTCGCACTGTGTGCCAGCCATGCTGCTGACCGGGAATGGGTAAGTCATTGGTCACCATACACATGCACACAGATTTGTCCAATCTGCAGAGCATCATCGATTCCTGGAAGAACATGATTGCTTTAAGGGGTAGTCGTGTAGGGATACTTCAGATACAAACTCGAGCAACTATTTTTCAGTGTGCTTCGGTCATAGCAGGGCTGTCATAGTGTGCTCTCTCATAGGGTGTTCTGTCACAGTATGCTCCATCACAGTGTGTCCAGTCATAGCGGGTTCAGCCATAGCATGTTCCAGTCATTGCGTGTTCAGTCACAGCATGTTTCATCATAACGTGTTGCAATCTTAGCGTATTCCAGTCATGGCATGTTCCGGTCATGGCGGGTTCCGGCCTGGCGTCTTCCAGTCATGGCGGGTTCCGGCCTGGCGTCTTCCAGTCATGGCGTGTTCCAGACGGGGCACGTTCAGTCAGAAACGTTTCAGTCAGAACGGTTCGGTCATGGTGGGTCCGTAATAGTGGGTTCAGTCATAGCGTTTCAGTCACAGCATGTTTGGGCTTGGCGTGTTCCTGTCACGGCTTGTTCCAGTCGGGGCATCTTCAGTAGGAACGTCTCCAGTCAGAGCAGTCCAGTCATAGTGGGCAGCGTGACAGCGGTTCCTGTCATAGCGGTTGCTGTCTTAGCGGGTTCAGTTACACCAGGTTTCAGTCATAGTCGGTGCTGTGACAGTGTTCGGATATGGCGGGTTTCGGTCATAGCGGGTCTGGTCATGACGGGTTCAATCTGAGCGGTTTTGTCATAGCTGGTTCTGCACGCGATTCTGTCATGACATGTTTGGCATGACGTGTCAGCCACATCGGTTTCTGTCTTAGTGTGTTCAGTTCTTATCGTGTTCTGTTCTCAGCGTGTTCTGTCTTGGCAATCATGTCGTAGCATGTTCTGTCATAGCATATCGTGCCATGCAGTTACGACATGCATCAACAGCCATTTCATCTTGTGTCCATATCTCATCGTACTTTTTGTTCAAGTTCTTTGTATACCTGGTTTAGTCAGCCAGGGCGCACATCTCAGGATCTGCCACGTCTACAGATCCATACAGGCTGAGGTTACGTTTTTTAATGATTGTTGACCACAATCTTCTCGCCCGTTTACACGTCATACGATGCACACATTCATCAGTACACTTGTACGATTACCCACCATGGTCTGTGGGTACACTAGCCCGGAGTGTTTAGTTAATTTACCTGTCTCTGCAGGTTACTCTGGATCACTTACCACATACAATAGGGTGGGGTGCCGTCAGGTTTCATTCCTGCGCCATGGTCTGGTCATCACTGCTCACATCCTCATACTCAGGTAGGCACAGATGGGTGGTGTTCTCATGTCTGCTTGTCTGTTGCCTTTAGTTTATGTTGCTTGGGGTTTGGGCATGTCGCACGCTTCACAAGCAACAATTGATTCATCCCTTCATTTACATTGATGGTGACATGCGCTAAATATGCTTTCCACACACTGTTCGGTTGCAAGTCAGGATGGAGGTGATTGAAGCTTGCGTGGTCAGAGCAGGGTGTCAGCGCACCGCCAGCTCCTGCTCTTCTTACATTCCTGCAGGCTAGGTCAGGATCCTCTTCGTCCGGTCTATTGGGCCTTCTGGTTAATATGTTTGAGCCAAGCAAAGTTCCTTGTCAGGGGCTGTGTTGGAATCTCCCATCCCCGGTCGTCAGACAGCCCTGCTGGAATGATTTTTCTAGCCTGCACGCGGGCCTCGTCACCACCTCGTCAGATTCTTTGTAGTATCGTGGCTTCAGGAGACAGTCATGCTTCGTTGCCAATTAAGGTACTGGAGGCAGTAATTTCTTAGGGGTGCTCGGTCTGGTCCTTTACCTTTGTTTTGAAGGTGGGGGTTGGATCATCAGGGTGCCAACGGCAAGTGTCCAATAAGATAAATGGTGCAGATGTCATTTCACCACTGGGCTTACCCTTGGGTCAAAAGCGGTCCTCGCTTCAAAACCTTGCCAAACACTCCATTGGGTCTTGGGTACCTGCAGGGGGGTCAGGGGTTAATTCATTCAGTTGATGTCCTGTTACATGGAGACCATAGTCTCTCTTAGGGTGTGTGCTGAGCCAACGTCCCCTTGACGGCCCACAAAGTGGTAGGTTCGGGCCAAACGTCATCATTATTCTGGGTTTTAGGTATCCAGTACTTCAGACCCCTGCAAACTCCTGTCAGGTCCTCCATTTTTAAGGCTCACCCTCTCAAACTTCCCTATACCAAGTATAGACATGCCAGGGGTTTGTGGGAATTTCACGGAGCTAATTAACTGGGGTCCGTTTGAAGCGTTCAATCTTCTCTGCTCTTATTTCACAAGGGATCCTCGGGTCAGCCCTTGCTCCCTTTCCCCCCCAAGCATCCTCTCGTTACAAGCAGTTTGTTCTCATGTCTGGGTTTTCTCGGAAATCTGGCTCAATCCAAATCATTCACAGGTTACTTATTTGGGTTCTGGGCAGTTGCAGGTTCCAAACAGGGGGTCTCTTCTTATCAAACAAATGGGGTGTTAGTGTTCATCCTGTTATAGCTGATACATACTGGATCTGTATACTGAAGCCACCCGGGCGTGCGCTACCCTATTTAGATGGTTTGTTACCTACCTTTCATCTGGGTCTCCTATTACACTTACTTTCGTGTCTTTTTGCCCTCTTTTTCAGGTCTTCTTTTTCCAAGTGAAGACTCTGACTACAAGTTAGAAGGCTGGCTGAAGGCTAGCCTGTATTTGTGGGAGTAGTCTGAGGGGTACATATCTCTCCTCCTCTGTCTGATCCTGCGTCGGCTGATATTCAGGGTTCCCACCCACCCGTTTTCCCCAAACCTTCATATTCTTACACATCATACCTTTTTTCATATTCATACATTCAGGATATGCCCTCTTTTCTTAGGCGTACTGGCCAGCTAGGCCAAGGCACACCTCAGGCCTTGGTTGTTAGGGTATCGCATTTCGCAAGTGAAGACTGACTACAAATTAGATATTTGGAGCTGCAGGTGTTGTCGAGTGTCTATAGACAGCTATTTCTCATTGTTACTTTTTTCTCAGTTCAGCCACCATTGAAAAGTATGTCTATTGTAATCCTGATAGGAATTTCTAATTGCTGTGTAGGGGATGAAGAAAATGTAATAAAAAAAAAAAAAGGAAAATACACCACTGGGAGAACCTGTATAATTAAAATCTATCCGAGTGCGCATGCGCGTGGAACCCGGGACGGTCATGCTGTAACCGAGCTCCGCACACCGCCGGCACAAACGAGGCTATAATTAGCGAAGGACAACAGCATAACGCCACAGGCAGGCACAGCAGTGGACCGGAACACGGAGGGAAGGCGATGAGACGCCAGAAGAGGCAATACAAACAGGTTATCAAGAAAAACCAGCCGAGACAGCCTCCCGCAGCACAATCCCCCATATC
The DNA here is from genome assembly GCA_028564925.1 of Lithobates sylvaticus. Classification (NCBI taxonomy): domain Eukaryota; kingdom Metazoa; phylum Chordata; class Amphibia; order Anura; family Ranidae; genus Lithobates; species Lithobates sylvaticus. Next base: position 466,462,354 of record CM053030.1, on the reverse strand, counting down.
CAAGATGGCGCCGGGTAAGCAGGACACACGAGGCAGCCAGGGCCCTGAGCAGCCTATATCCCCACAGCATGCACAACCTTCGCCACAGCGCTCACAACCCTCACCTTCAGGGGAGATTAGAGACCCCTTCTCCTCCCAATCCTCGGGGGAACTAGAAGATGACATGCAGGGAGCGATCTCACCCTCCCCATCCCCATCCACAGACGCATCCCAGGGGGCCCAAGAACAGGCAGGATCCCCAGGCTCATCCATGGATAGAAACATGGTAGAACTAGCAGACACTCTATTCAGCCAAACCAGCCAAACCAGCCCTGCCCCAGCAGACTCTCCACCCCAGCAGGCCCCATACACAGGAGATGCAGCCTTATTGGCAAGATTTTCAGCCATGCTGCAACAGGAACTTTCCAAAGCGTGCAACATAATCACACAGGACATCAAGCAAGACATACAGAGTTTTAGCATGCGAATAGATACAATTGAAACCAAGGTGGATAAATCGGTGCACCGCATTAATCAGAATACCAGAATGACAGCTGAAATGCAGGACAGATTGGACGAGGCCTACGCTAAAATCGAGGACCTCGAAAATAGGTCCCGCCGCTACAATATCCGCATAAGGGGACTCCCTGAGACCCAAACAAACCTGGAGGGGGCCATGCATACTCTGATGCAAGAGTTAATACCCGACATAGCACCGCAGCACCTGGAGATTGACAGGATCCATAGGGCCCTGACAGCCCCAAGATCAGACGGGCTCCCCAGGGACATAATAGTCAAGCCTCACTTCTACAAAGTAAAAGAAAAGTTGATGTCGGCTGCAAGATATAAACAGGACCTGACTTTATTGGGCTCTCCGATACAGCTATTCACTGACCTGGCTCCCTCAACGGTGCAAAAACGCCGCACCCTGAAGCCCCTTCTCCAGCAATTACAGAACTGTCAAATAAAATACAGGTGGGGGGGCGTGCCCGGAAGTGAGCTGCAGCAGACGTCTTTGTAAAGAGCTCCAGAATACTGAATGACAATCCGCCGTCATCCGTGGGTTTACTAACCTGCAAAACGCCCAAAAACCGGTCAGGACAGCACCCAACACTAGCCAGACCACCAGCAGGTAATATCCTGACTTGGGACTGAGGACGACTGGAGGACAGGCCGCGGCTCCGGCCTAACTCCCTGCACGGCGGCCATCTTGATACACCCGGCCGCGGCTCCGGCCCCCAATCCCGACTTCCCAGACCCCCCTTGAACCGGCTCTCCCTCCCCACGATAACCGGAGACCACCCTCCACCTGGGACACCCTTCTGCACCCCTGCACAGCGGCCTGTTAACAAAAAAACGGCGCCGGCCCTGTGATCGGCGGCCATCTTGCTACACCCGGCCGCGGCCCTGGCCTCCAATCCTGGCCTCCCGGACCCCCCCTTGATCGGCTCCTTCTCCCCACGACAATCGGAGACCACCCCCCACCCGGGGCACCCATCCACACACTTACACAGCGGACTGAAAACAATAAACCGGAGCACCCCTGTGATCGGCGGCCATCTTGCTACACCCAGCCGCAGCCCTGGTCCCCAATTCTGGCCCCCTGGACCCCACTTTAACCGGTTCTTTCCCCTCCTTCAACTGGAGACCACCCTCCATCCGGGACACCCACCTACACTCCTGCACAGCGGCCTGTGAACAAAAAAACAGCCCCGACATTGGGAAAGGCGGCCATCTTGTTACACCCGGCTGCCACCCCGGCACTTAATCCTGGCCTGCAGGACCCCCTGTGGCCCAGCTTCCTCCCCCACACAGCACCCGGAGCTCACCCTCCATTAGGAGGAGAACTAGCAATGGCCGAGTAAAGACGAGCACCGACAGAGCTCCCGGCCTAACCTGATCCACTATGGCCAGTACCTGCCATTTAACTTACGTGGGCACGGCATGAGCACCCCAAATCAATACAGGACACGCTCGACCTCAAGAGGGACCAGATCCCAGAACTCGCAGACCAGTATCCATAACTTTTTCGGAGGTACACCGAGGCAAGCAACAGGCGCCATAGAAGCTGCTCCACGCGGGCCGCATATGGAACGGAACCCGGGCTCACCCCAAAGCCATACGCCAACACTACCGGAAAACCCGGACTACCTCGCAGAGACACCGGCAGCATTCCGTACAGAGATGTCGGACACATCGCAAGGCCGATTAGACGCAGACCTCCGCGCCATGCTACGGGCCCTCCCCACCAGAGCCGACATTGAGGCCTTACCGACAAGGGCCGACATAGAAGCGTTGATCCTAAGGATAGAGGAGGCGCACAGCAGGGACATCCAGGAGGTGAAAGCGGAGCTGCATACAGTGTCGGATCGTGTGACATCTGGAGAGTCACGGGTCTCTGCACTGGAGACACGCATACAGGCCCTGGAGCAGGCACAGGTATCACAAACGATGGACTCCCAAGACATGCAATTGCACCTGGAGGAAATGGAAGACCGCAGCCGCCGCAACAACCTGAGGCTGCGGGGGATGCCTGAAGCCACGGGCCCGGAAGACCTGGCGGAGACAGTGACTGCAATATTCCACAGACTGCTGGAGACCCCTCCGCCGACGATTGAAATAGACAGGGTGCACCGCACATTGGGTCCCAGATCCGCCGACCCAGCCAGGCCACGTGATGTGCTATGCCGTCTCCACCGCTTTACAATTAAAGAAAACATACTACGAAAGGCCTGGGAAGCAGGCGATATCGAATTTGATGGGGCCAACATCCAGATCTTACCGGACTTATCCAGGGCAACCCTACAGCGCCGGGCTATGCTAAAGCCGGTATTGGAATCAGCGAGGAGACGAGGATACACCTACCGCTGGGGATACCCCCTGGCGGTAATCTTCCGAACGGCGCAGACCTCCTTTACCCTGAGAACGCCTGCAGACCTGCCGGGATTCTTCTCCTTTATAGGCACAGAACCAGTCCAGGTACCCAATTGGCTAATGAGACTACCAAAGGCACCGGGTCGCTCGGGTCCAGCAACGGGCAGATACAACCAACCACCGCGCTCGCAGAGGAACCGAGGCCGATCCCGCTCCAGCGCCGCCGTAGTCGATGGTACACGTGAGTCCTGATTACAGCAGAGCTGCCTATACCTGTACCCACTGTTTGTAACGCATAGGCCATCGAACTTACCTTGATGCTGCCCCTTGTTCTCTGCTCCCCCCCCTCGCTTGCCACGAAGGACCCGCCCGGAGTCCGGTTTTGTGTCCGGGCCACCCCCACGCCTCAGAGTTTAAATGAGAAGAATGGTCCGCCATGGTGCAACGATGCACACCTACACCCCCCCTTTTCCCCCAACACTTTGCATACTACAAACCGAGACTCCCACTAAGAGAGACGCTTTCCACACCACAGACCCCCCCAAAACTGAACACAAGGGTTAGTCCGGGGTTTACTATAACCTCCCGGAGTTTTTGCCCTTTTTACCCTTCCTACCCTTTTGTTGTCTGGAGAGGAGGTGCCACCAAGGAAGAGAAAGACAATACGTCCCCCGCACCCCCCCCCCCCCCCCCGGTGACACATGCAGATGATTATATTCTTGCAGTACTACCCCAGGTGGACTATTGAACCCCAACCTACCTAAACACCAAACTGGAGCACCACCCCTACAGGCATCACCCTTGGCTTCACAAGTTGAGAACTGCACATGTACTTACCTGGCTCCCCCGTCATGTCAGCAGGGTCATAGACAACTACCCAGAAAGGAGCTAACAGATGACAGATGCCAAGTCACTCCTTAGATAACTAGACCCACGCCCACAGATGTGACTCGTGGGGGATCACAGGGGAGCAGTACACATACTGGGTGGCTGCTTGGGGAGGAATGGGGTCTGGACCCCATCAGAAGACAAGACGCACCCATGGAGGGTATCCGGGGGTGGGGGAGGGGCGGTGCCAGATGGAAAGGGGAGACATAAATGGAGGGGGGGGAATATTGGAACCGCACCAAGTTACTCAGGACCATAAATCGTTGTGGGGAATTTCTTTCTCTGGCATGGGTGGGGGGGTTGGATTATGTTGGGGAATAGTTAGTTGGCAGATGTAACCTATGCAGTTAAGCTAAAGCTGTTTTGTTGATACCGTCTTTCTGGTTAGAGTTTTTTTTTTTTTGATAACTAGAAAACGAGCAAGTATTGAATTTACATATTCTTGTGTTATATTACATATTATAGCCTGAAATGTACAAACCACTCTATGACACACCATTGAGCACGCATGCCCACACACTTTTATACAAGCAGAGGCCAGGTGGACAGGGAGGGACCGGGAGACTCTCAGGGACCCTCACTGATTTCACCCCCACATAGGACGACGCACGATACCCAGGCTAACTGGAGAGCGTCTTTGCAAATATTTGCACGCACATTAGAACACCAGCTAAATAGGTAGGCAACCGCTAGAGGCACTAGGCTCCCGGCGGACGCATTGCATACCCTTTTAGTACTGGTTGAATATACTTACCTTCAACTACTACATTCTTAACTCCTATTCTATACCTCTCTCTAACTCTTTACTGTACTTCCCTACCCCCCCTCTACACTTCCCCCCCCCCACGAACATGGACGACATTACTATTGTCACTCTAAATGCAAAGGGACTCAACATCCCAGAGAAAAGGAGAATGCTACTTAATGATATGAAACACCTAAAGGCAGACATTGTTCTCTTGCAAGAGACACACTTCCGAGAAAACACACTCCCGATCCTCAGGAGTAGATACTTCCCAACGGTGTATCACTCGACCTATAAAGAATCCAAATCACGAGGAGTTTCAATATTAATTTCAGCCAAAATCCCATGGTCCCTGACAGACATACGGACAGACCCGATGGGAAGATTTCTATTCCTCAAGGGCCAAATTGGTGACATCAAAATAACACTCGCAAACCTTTACGCCCCAAATACCCAACAAGATACGTTCCTTACAAGACACTTGATCAAACTACAAAACTTTACTGAGGGGCAACTGATAGTGGGAGGAGACCTGAATATCCCCCTAATTCCCGAGGAGGATACCTCAACAGGGAGTTCATCAACCCCGAGAAACACACGCAAGGCCATCCACATAGCACTTCAGAGATCACAGTTAATAGATACATGGCGCCTCTTTCACCCAGGCGAACAAGATTATACGTACTACTCACGCCCCCACAACACATATTCACGCATTGACTACCTGTTGATACCACACAACCAACTTCACGCCGTTAGAAACACCTCACTAGGATCAATCACTTGGTCCGATCACGCCCCAGCTATCCTGAGTTATGCCCTGACAGACTTCCAAAAAAATCAAAGGAAACCGTGGAGGCTTAATGAAAGCCTTCTGAAGGACCCAGACACACTAGCAGAGGTGACAAGGGAAATAACGAACTATTTTCAAACCAATAGCGACTCAGAAAGCGACGAAGGCCTAGTATGGGAAGCGCACAAAGCGGTGATCCGCGGAATACTCATAAAACACGGCGCAAGACTAAAAAAACAAAGGACAGCCCAATTGACTTCTCTCCTCAGCAGACTTCACACCCTAGAAATCAGGCACAAGCAAACCTCGACTGACCAGATAGGGAACGAACTGGACGCAGTACGCACGCAAGTAACTGACCTGTTAAATTTTAGAGCAAAGACGGCATTACAAATAACACGTAAAAGGATTTACGAGTCGGGCAATAAATGCGGCAGACTACTAGCACAGTCACTACGGGACCAAAGAACAGCGTCGTACATACCCTCCATACGCTCGCCATCGGGACAGAAGATAACCTTACCACAACATATAACACGGGAATTTAAATCCTACTATGAATCGCTCTACAACCTGTCCAACACGCCACCATCATTAGAACACATAACAGATTATATCACTACTTCCCGCATGCCCACCCTCTCCACCGACACCCGAGATCTGTTAGAAGCCCCCATCACATTATCGGAGGTACAACTTGCGCTGAAAAGCACTAAAATCGGAAAAGCCCCAGGGCCGGACGGACTCACGCCACACTACTACAAGACACTACTACCAGTATTAGGAGGACGTTTAGTTAATGTGCTTAACGGCCTCACTAAAGAAGGGAAACTACACGCCACCACATTACAAGCACAAATATCTGTTATCCCGAAGGAAGGCAAAGACCTGACCAACTGCGGAAGCTATCGGCCTATCTCCCTACTTAATTCGGACCTCAAACTATTCACCAAAATAATAGCGACAAGAATACAGACACACCTGCCCATCCTAATACACTTAGACCAGGTGGGATTTGTCCCCACAAGAGAGGCAAGGGACAATACCACTAAGGTCTTGAATCTACTACATAAGGTCACCCGCACCCAAACGCCCAGTGTTTTTATAAGCACGGACGCTGAGAAAGCGTTTGACCGGGTTAGTTGGGCCTTCATGTTTGCCACGTTACGGCATATAGGACTGGGAGACAACATGCTAAAGTGGATAGCCGCAACTTATGAAAAACCATCTGCCAGAGTGAGGGCTAATGGAGTACTCTCAGACCCTTTCCCGATCACAAACGGGACAAGGCAGGGGTGTCCGTTGTCCCCCCTTCTATTCGCACTCACTCTGGAACCATTCCTATGCCACATAAGACAAAACCCCAATATCTCAGGAGTGAAAGTACACCAAACGCAACATAAGGTATCGGCGTACGCCGACGACCTCATGTTCACACTTACCACCCCCTCAATCTCCCTCCCCAACCTCTTACGAGAATTTAAGATATACGGAGCCCTCTCCAACCTAAAAATTAACTTTACTAAATCTGAGGCGATGGGAGTAGGAATACAACCCACACAACTTACACAATTACAATCCAGTTTCCAGTTGAAATGGACACAGACAGCCCTAAAATATTTAGGTACTTACATCCCTCGCACACTCACAAGACTATATGAGCTGAACTTCCCACCACTCCTGAAAACAATCAAAATATTACTTAAAAAATGGCACACCGGACTACACTCATGGATAGGTCGTTGCAACATCCTCAAAATGATGATACTCCCAAAATTCCTCTATCTTATGCAGGCGTTACCTATTCACATTCCCACACTCTACTTCAAACAAGTACAAACCATGTTCACAGACTTTGTATGGGCTAAGAAAAGACCGCGACTCTCTTATAAATTCTTAGTTCTACCTAAACAACATGGGGGACTCGCGTTACCTAACATCCGTACATACTACCAGGCAGTTCACCTGGGCAGGCTTATAGACTGGTGCCGTCACCAGGAGACTAAGCTCTGGACACAACTGGAGCAACATCAAAGCGAAACCCCACTTAGTAGGGCTCCCTGGTGCTACACGTCTCTGCCAGCAGAAATTAAGCGACACCCGCTAATAGGAACCACAATACAGGTCTGCGCACGTCTCATCTCGACGACCCCCATATCATCCCCAACTCACCCCTCTTCCCCATCCTGGGAAACCCTGAATTTGCACCAGGATTAGAAGACGCGGAATTTAAAAGACTGAAAGACGAGGGCACACACCAGGCCTCCCACTTTAACACCAATGGTCGTTGGCCCACAATAACAGAACTCTCAAATACCACAGGGCCATTTCGGCTGGACTTCTTGAGAGCCAGCCAACTGAGCCACTTCTTACTCTCACTGAAAACCCCTCCGACAACACCCCCTCCCCTCACAACACTAGAAGAACTCTGCAACGAATCGGGTACCATAACGCACACACTATCACAAACCTACAGCCTGCTAAACATACCACAAACAGACTTTACCCCGCCAGGGCTGACTAAATGGGAAACAGAACTGAATTGCCACTTTAGCACAACTAAGAAACAAAGAATTATTAAATACACTCATAAATCCTCAATATGCGCCAAGATCCAGGAGACCAACTATAAGCTACTGTCAAGATGGTACAGAACTCCAGACCTGCTCCACAGATTCTTCCCGACAACGCCGGACCTTTGCTGGCGGTGTCGAGCAGAAAAGGGAACACTGCTGCACATATTCTGGTCCTGCCCTTCACTACACCACTTCTGGAAAGTGGTCCGGGAAGTTGTACAAAAATTTACAGACAGCCCCATACCAATAGACCCCGCTTTCTTCCTTCTTCACGCATCAGACACTCCCGAAAAAACGTACAAAAAATCGGTGATCAGACACTTACTAGATGCAGCCAAGGCCTGCATACCGATAATGTGGAAATCCACAAGCCCACCTACCATAGCATCATGGATAGCGAAAGTGGAGGAGATAAGATATATGGAAGACCTCGTCCTCACAGCCCAGCATAGACAGGAAACATTCTCTAACACCTGGCAGTCGTGGATTATCTTTATCTACTCGGCAGAGGGCCAGGCGCTTAAGGGAACCACAACAGACACACAAAGTTGCACTCCGCCACCGCCAATCCCATCTGACACACATGTTTGAATGACTAATGACCCATGTTCGTGGGCCCGAGTACCCCCTTACCCCCACCCCCTATCCACCACCCACCCATCCTCCCACTTCAGCTCCCCCTCCCCTCTTCTTTCTCTCTTTTCGTACTACTCTCTACTCTAATATCCTACCTTTAACCAATCCCACCCTAAACTGGGGGGGATCTACTTCACTAAATTTCCACTTTTTCTTTTCAACATAAATAAGAAAAACCAAGGAACTGGGCCCATGTCCTCGGTACTACACAACACGAAAACCTCAAGCACGAATACCCTAAGGGAGCAAATAAAACTAACAGTAGCTCAGGCACACTAAGTAACAATACACCATGGAGAGCAACCTCTAACAATTTGTCCACACTTAGATATTTTTAAACACTGTTTCTCTTCCCCTTTCTACATTAAGACTGTGTAAAGTAATGTATTCAGAATGTTTTGAATAAGTTGTTTGCTTGTAATGCATACTATTTTGTAATGTATCGACCCGACAGGGTCCCTTTCCTTGTTATAAATAAAAAATTAAAAAAAAAAAAAAAAATAATAAAATACAGGTGGTCCTTTCCCTTCCGCCTATCCTTTACATACAAAGGCAAAAATTGCTCATTTTCTAACTATCATGATGGGGAGTGCCTACTGCTTGAATTGGGAATCATTTCCAGGGAACGACCATCCACGCCACCCCCCAATCATAGAGACAGGGCTCTGTCTCCCATATGGTCATCCCAAAGACACAGAAACGATCGACGGACCCCACCACCAACCTGAATTTTATAAAGAAGGAAAAAGGAAAAGAAAAAAAAAGCTGACCCCGAATCGGGGAATTGTATTTCCTAGAGGGTGAGACCATTTCCCCTACCCCTGATGGAAGCTAGACCTGACTACACCCAGTCAAGCCCATAAAAGACGACATCGTCTCTGAGGGACAAGTTTGTGGCTCAAGCCCAGAAGTTATTTTCGGTTATTAGGAATTACAGGTTATGCCAAACTTTGTTTATTGGCACAATATGAAGAGAAGAGAAACGTAACCCGTGAGTCCGGTCTCACTAATGAACATCAGACTCAGAAGGGTCGACTGACCCGTAGTAATCCATTCATGAAGGACACCTTTCCCCCCCCCCTTTTTTTTTTTTTTTTTTTTTTAGGAGGGGGATTTTTTACTCCCCCCCCCCTTTTTTTTTTTTTTTTTTTTTATTTTTTTAGGAGGGGGATTTTTTACTCCCCCCCCTTTTTTTTTTTTTTTTTTTCTTGTTATTTGGCGACTATGCGAATATGTTTAATGCCTGGACTGCCACTTCCAACAATTTTATGTCCTACATTTGTTGAAGTAGAAAATAAGTTTGATGCCGGGGTGGACACGCGTGCCACTCCAGTGAACTTGTTCTTATCCGCGGACGAGAACAACTTCACCTTTCAATCCCAGGGGATACCTGGAGAGGGACCTGCCCCTATAAGACAGGATTGATAACTGAGATGCAATATGGTATACCTATGGAAGCGAATAACTGCTTCTGTCTAAGTCTACTAACTTTCTCTATTCTCTCTTTTTCTCCCTTTCCTTTCTCTGAAGAGTTGACCGTCCCTCCTCCCCCCCCCCGGACAAATGGGGCCCAGCTGGAATACTGGATTCCTCTCATCCCGAATAACCGGAAATACGGTGTTGGGCAATCTGGATCAGGGTAAGTGTGCTTTGCAAAACCATGATGGCGAGTGATCACCGAACCAAATACTCTATAATCTCACACAACGTGCAAGGCTTTAATTCTCCTGTAAAGAGAACGAAAGCCTTTACATACTATCACAAACAAAAGGCCGACATATTAATGTTACAAGAAACGCACTTCTCTAAGACATCTACCCCCAAATACCTTAATGCAAAATACCCACAATTCTATACGTCATCTGGCCCGGGGAAAAAGCTTGGAGTGGCTATATGTTTTTCTTTTTTTTTTTTTTTTTTTTTTTTTTTTTTTTTTTTTTTTTTTTTTTATTTCTTTATTTATTCAAAAAAAGAGGCAAAACATCTAATATAAAGTAAATTCAAATTTCCAAATATATAACATTACACATTTTCTTTGACAGCTATTCATTTCATACTGGCTTAGAATTCCATAGTTGTCTAAAACAAACTCATATACGTCTTCATTACCTATGTAATTCATATGGTACCTATGTAATTCATTACCTATGTAATACCTATGTGCATGTCTCCATAAGGAAAGAGGGAGAAAGTAGAGCATCTCCATCATCTCTTCAACCTTCCCCTTAATGGACTCTTTAAACCTCTTTTTAATTTTATCTTTTACCAAACCCATTCCTATCGAAAACTAAATAAAACAATATACCCTAGCCAAAAAAAAAAAAAAAAAAAAAAAAAAATTAAATAAATAAATAGATAAATTTAACCTATCTCTTACCTCCCTCCCTCCTTCCCCCCCCCTTCTGTTCAACCCTATAGATGGAGGGATTTGGTCTATATACGTACATGTGCACGCACTTCACCCATGTATGTACACAACTGCATGTACACATAAATGCACAGATATACATACATGTATATATATATATACACACACACCCATACATGTATACACATACATACGCATATACATGCACACCTACATACTCATATACATACATACTCATATGTACATACACAGACACACATACATACATATACATATACATCCTAGATAAACTCACAGACAAGCCTCTACTCCCCCGAATCTTCTGTCAATCTCTTCTTTCCTTCCTCTGAATATATAAATCTATTCCATTCTGACCAGGTTTTATTATATTGTTCTTTCTTGTCTTGGGCCGAGAGGACAAGATCCTCCATGGCCCCAAGCTCTCTGACCTTATTCAGCCATCTTGCAATAGTGGGCGGCCTAGAGTCCCTCCAGCACAAGGTGATACAGGCTTTGGCTGCATTTATCAAGTGGCACAATTCTGTACCGGAATTTGTGAACTATGTAGTAAAAAGAAGGCGGGGTCTGTTGGTATTTCAAAATCGGTAAATTTTTGAGAGATCAACTGAACATCTGTCCAATACTGTCTAATCTTAGGGCAGGTCCAAAAGATATGAAACAACGTCCCACGTTCCTCCTCACATCGCCAACAGCGATCTGAGGCCCCTGTCGAGAATCTACTCAGTCTTGATGGGGTAAGATACCATTGCGTCAATACTTTATAATTGCATTCCTGGACTCGTGTACATATTGACGTATTTAGTGTAAGGTAGATAATGTTCTTACGCTGCGCCGGGGTAAAAATCTTGTTAAGGTCTCTTTCCCATTTATTAATACTTTCCATTACGTAATCTTCTGCGGGGGTATTTAAAAACATATACATTTTGGAGATTATCCGAGGGAGTGGTTCTTTTCCTTCAAAACATTGTTCAAATATGGTTAATTGACGCCGATAATTTATCGGCGTTCCCAATGATTTCAAAAAATGGCTTAACTGTAGCGCCTGCCAAAGTTTTATTTCGAAAGGCCCTCCTGGTTGTGTCAAATCTGCAATTGTAGGCCAGGAATCTGAGGAAAGGAAATGTGAAACCTGGAAACATCCCCTTTCCAACAAATTCCTGAAAGCTCCTGGCTCCGTCCCTGGCGGAAAGTCAGGATTTCCCAGAATAGGGAACAATGGAGATTGTCTTGATGAGTATTTAGGGTTACAGCAAATTTTTGCACTTATTCGCAGCGTAGGGCCTATTGTAGGATGTTTTTTAAGAGAGGCCGGTAATGCTACATAGCACCACGGTGCTCTTTGCAGAGGTACTGGACTAAACTGTTGCTCCATGCCTATCCACCGTTTAAACTCTTTGTGTCTACACCAATCTACTACCCTGCCCAGATGTACTGCTTGATAATATTTCGATATGTCTGGGGCTGCTACTCCACCATTACCTTTGGGCATCGTCATCAGACCTCTACTAATCCTTGGCCGTTTCCTTGCCCATATAAATTTAGTAAAAAGTGAACCAATTTGGCGAAGAAAAACTGCCGGGATCTTAATCGGTAGTGCCTGAAAAAGATATAAAAACTTTGGTAGGATGCTCATTTTAATAATACTGCACCGACCGAACCACGAATGTAATCCATGATGCCATTTCTCTAATAAGGACTCTACTATTTTATATAACGGTGGGAAATTTATTTTAAAGGTGTCTCTGTCATTCGATGGTATTTGGGTACCCAAATAATTTAGCGCCGCCGCTACCCACTTAAACTTAAAATTCGGTTGGATGGAGTTGCGCAGACTGGGATGTAATGAAACCCCCATCGCTTCCGATTTGGTATAGTTTATTTTCAAATTTGATAGGGTGCTATAGATTTCAAACTCCTTCATAAGATTGGGTAATGACACGTGTGGATTAGACAAGGAGAACAGCAAGTCGTCTGCATACGCTGAGACTTTATAGTTATGATCTCCCAATTGTAACCCCTGGATATCCGGGTTTTGTCGGATCTTACTTAATAATGGCTCTATCGATAAAGAAAAAAGCAACGGTGAGAGAGGGCAGCCCTGGCGTGTACCGTTCGAAATCTCAAACGGTTTCGAAAAGACTCCATTTACTCTCACCGAAGCATGTGGGGTGGTGTAAACACTTGAGATCCACTGAATCATATGTTCCCCTAATCCCGCATGCCTTAGGACTTCAAACAGAAAACGCCAATTTACTCTATCGAACGCCTTTTCGGCGTCTGTGCTCAAAAAGACGCAGGGGATTTTTATTTTATTCGCATAATGGACCAAATTGAGTACCTTAATGGTGTTGTCCCTCGCTTCACGCGATGGGATAAATCCTACTTGATCTAAATCTACCAATTGGCCCAGCAGTGGTTGCAATCGTGAGGCCAATATCTTCGTAAAAAGTTTCAGGTCTACGTTTAATAGAGAGATAGGCCTATAACTGCCGCACTCCGCCGGGTCCTTCCCGCTCTTTGGGATCACCGTAATATGTGCTAAAAGCGCGTCTCGGGGGAATGCGGCAGTCTGACCCATCTCATTAAACATCTTTATCATCTGAGTACCTAGCAGTGGGAAAAATTTTTTGTAATATTGTATGGAAAATCCATCCGGGCCTGGAGCCTTCCCGGGTTTTGCTGTTTTTAGTACTACATTTAACTCCTCAATGGAAATTGGTGCTTCCAATTTTAGCCGATCTAATGATGATATCCGCGGTAAACGCGTTGTACGAAGATATTCCTCTAAAAATGCCCTAGGGACTGATGATGGTGCTAGATTATATAACGTGGAATAATATTCTCCAAATACTTGGGCTATTTCTTTTGGCAATGATGTTAATCGGCCGTCTTTCCTCTTTATTTGGGGTACATACACTGTAGCATTTTTTCCCTTAAGTTTCCCTGCCAGTAATTTACTGCATTTATTTTCCCATTCATAGGATACCTTTCTACCCAGTTGTAGTGCTGCTTTCGCTTTAAAACGGAGAATATCTGTAATCTGTCGCCTCACATGTGCCAATTCTATCCCCAAAGCGGGTGCCTGTGTCCTCTTGTGCTGGAGCTCCAATATTCGGACCTCTTCCAGTAATTTCCCTATCTGTCTTTCTCTATCCCTCTTCAATCTGGATCCATGCTTAATCAAAATCCCCCGGATCACCGCCTTATGTGCCTCCCATATCGTACCCGGGTCCATCCCCGGAGTGTCATTCGTCTGGAAGTACGCTGTCATCTCTTTTGCTACATCTTCCCGAATATCGGGGATCTGCAACAGGCTCTCATTTAGACGCCATCTTCTTTCCGGGGAATAGACCGCGTCCGACAGAGAGAGGCACAGGGTGACCGGGGCATGGTCTGACCACGTTATACTCCCCACATGAACTTCCAGTACTGAGGTAAGTAAGTAGTGTGGTATCAGGAATAGGTCTATGCGGGAGTATACTTGATGAGGATTAGAAAAAAAAGTGTAATCTCTTTCCTTTGCATGCATAATCCTCCAAACATCTACCAATCGTACTTCGTGCAGCTTCCGCAATATGCCCTTCCTGATACCCCCTGCTACCGCGGAAGTCCCTGAGGAAGTGTCTAGACTTGGATCTAAGGGGATATTTAAATCTCCCCCTAGAATCAATTTCCCTTCTGTAAAGTTTGTTAATTCTGACAGTACTTTCCTCATGAAGGCGTCTTGATGGACATTTGGTGAATACAACGTGGCCAGAGTTACTTTAACACTTCCTATGGATCCTTTAAGGAAGAGAAATCGACCATTTTTATCTAGACGTTTGTCTATAAGTAACCAAGGAATCCGATTAGAAATTAAGATCGATACCCCTTTGGATTTTGCCTCTTGATTACAGGCGTGATATACACATGGAAAAAATCTATTCTGTAGGAGGGGGAATCCACCCTCCCTGAAATGCGTCTCCTGCACAAATGCTATGTCTGTACCCCATCTTTTCAGATCGTTTAGAAGCATCCTTCTCTTCTCTGGGACATTTAGTCCTTTAACATTTAGTGAGGTCACCTTTATTCCCTCCATCTCTTAAGGGTTGAACATATGACCACTAACAAAAAAAAAAAAAAAAAAAAAAAAAAAAAAAAAAACAAAAAAAAAAAAAAAAAAAGGGTTTCCCTTACCCAAACACCCACCTCCCTCCAAAAAAAAGGAGCACCCACCTCTATGCCACTACCCTGTGGTTTCTGTGGGTGCTAAACTATATGGGGTACTAGATCTGAGTTAGCGGAGGCGCCCTGCTCCTCCCGTCCATCCCCCCGACTGTCTTTATAATCTCGTAATACTACCGCAGCGTTCCCTTTTCCCCTTCTCCCCCTCTCTCTTCCTCACATCCCCCTCCTCTCTCCCCCACCTCTTACCCATTCTTAACTCTCAGTCCCGTCTCACTTCCTCCCATTCCCTCCTCTTCCTTCTCTACCCTTGAAAGATTTATCTATCTGTCTATTTATTCTGCCCCCTCCCCCTCCTCTTCCCCTCCCTCCCTCCCTCTCCCTCCTTCGTTAAACCGTTCCCTTCACTTATACATAATATTTCTTCTTCTCCCATTTTCTTCTCCTCCCCTCCTCTCCTATCATTTCTATTGTTCTCTCAACGAGATTCTATTCTTACTCTCCTCTCATGTGTCTCCAAAAACCCTTAATCCTTTATAGATCTTACCCAATACCTCAGTTTAACTAATACCGAACTTTAGTATTATATTCTTAAAATATCCATTTATTGACTTCATTGGGACTCAATATTTTGGGGTCCGTATCTATTTTACTATGTCTACTGTCCTGAGTTTATCCCCCTAAAAAATGACCTACTTTAAATATCCTCGGCTCTCAGCGTCGGTCTGCCAAGCCATTGGTGCAACCACAAAAAAAAAAAAAAGGAAAAAAAAAAAAGGAGGGGTGTACTATGTATTACACCTAGAAAAAATGAATAAATAACTGAATAAGTTGTGAGTGTTTCTTTAGACAAAGAGACCTCCAAAATTCTATTTACTTGGGGGGTAATTCCCCTATTACATACTCCTCATTTTACGTCTCGTTATCCACAGAGTGCCTTATTTCTTACCTCTTGTATCTTAAGTGATTAGTGATTGAAATTTTTGCAAGCAAAAAAAAAAAAAAAAAAAAAAAAAAAAAAAAAAAAAACACACATCAACCCATATCTGGGCAACTCCAACCCCACCCTCCCCTCCCCTCATGCCCCTCCTACCACCGCATCTACCTCTAAAAAAAAAAAAAGCATTCACAACCATTTCGTGACGGTTATAAATACGTGTCACTCATTTGTACATTATCTGTGATATCCATACTTAAACAATCTTATTATCTATTCCACCGTGTAATATGAGGCCTTAACAGTCCGACATTGGGAGCCCAAAAAAAAAAAAAAAAGGGGGAGATAGAGAGAGATCAAGATCAGACTGCTCCACCTACTCTGGGGGGAGACCTGGGGGGGGGGGAAGGATGGGGGAGAAAGAACAAACAGGCAAACAAAATAAACAAAAAAAAAAAAAAAAGAAGGGGGAGGGGGAGCAGACGAAAAAAAAAAAAAAAAAAAAAAAGGGAGGACCTTGGGGGGACATGGGGGGGGGGGGGAGCATTTAAACGTCCTGTCAATTAGTTAGGTCCAGTCTATTAACCATCACTTTGGGGTGCAGTTCCCTGGGCCCCCCCATCTCTTCTTCTCTGTGGCAATACTTCCTCAGTCCTTGGGACCCCTACTCGTCCTCTCGGTCCCTGAATATGCTGTAACCAGTTTGGGACCTCCATTGCTTCCATCTCCAAAAAAAAGAACAACTCAGGAAGTTCCGAGGGGTGTCGTAGGACAAATGTCTTTTGATCTTTCTTTATTATTAATGCCATAGGGTATCCCCATCGATATGTCCCCCCTATCTTCTTAATGTTATCCAGAAATGGACGCAGCATGGCTCTTCGCTGTAGGGTAGCGCGAGATAAGTCTGGGAGAATTTTTACTTGCTGTCCCTCATAGGCAATCTCTCCTATTTCCCAGGCCTTACGGCTTATTAGTTCTTTATGGGCATAGCGATGAAAACATCCTATCACATCTCTAGGTCTATTTAGGTGCACTGAGGGGGGTCCCAAGGCTCTATGTAGCCTCTCGAATTCTAAATCCTGTGAGGGAGGGGGAATAGCCAACCTTTTGCAAATCTCCATTATTGTATGCTGTAGAGCATCCCCTCCTATTGCCTCAGGCACCCCTCTGAACCTCAAATTTTTACGCCTGCTGCGGTCCTCAAGTTCCTCTAAACGGAGCTGCATAGGGGAGACATAAGGGGTTTGTACAGTTTGTGTTGTCTGTACCTGTTCCAATTGCGCAATTCGGTCTTCCAGGGCTGCCAATGCTGTTTCATCCTGTTTCAATCTGTCCGACAGGCATTGCACCTCCTCTCGCACCCCCTCCACCTCCCTTCGGTGTACCTCTTCCATGCGGGCAACTATAGCTTCCATATCTGAGCGCGTCGGTAGGGTCTGCATTACCCTCAGAAGTGTCTTAATATCAGGGTCTCCCAAGCCCGTAGCCACCTCATGCTGCTCCTTTGAACTCTGTGTCTGCTCCTCTGCCGCACACTGCATTTTTGCTTTCACTTTCGCTGCTTCTAGCCGGGTGGGTGTAGCAGGCTGTGCCGGTTTTCTGGGTACTACACACAGCGCCGCCCCTCGTGTCTCCAGCTCACGATCTCGGGATACCTCCGCTCTCGTACGGAGAAAGTATTGTGGGATTTCTAACTGCTTTGGCGCTCGCTGTATTTTATTTTCTTTCTTCTTCATTCCGGGCTTGATTTCAGGATGAGGATAATCTGCCTAAGCATATGGGAATACAGCCGCAATATCTATCATAATCATCCAGGTGGGTGGACGGAGCTCCACAGACTCATGTGTCTCTACTCCGCCATCTCAAACCACTCCCCCGATGGCGGTCCTTTTACTCAAACGGTTTGTTCATATTCCCTTATCAGCTTTTATTGCCCCCCTCTATACTTTTAATGTTCTACTGGTTAAAGTTTGGTTTGGTGCCTCTTTATCAACATGCATTCAAGGCTCCATGTTCAGTTACCTGGGCTCGGCATACGTGCATAAAAATTGGGGTATACCTTCCCCTCTTTCCCGTATAACTTTATAGTATACCAGCAGTTCAATACTTATGCAATAAAATAGTTTAGTTTGCCTCGTGTTGTATACTGAAATTAAATGCTAATTTGTGCGCAGAGTTTTGTCAGTACGTGCCGCATATGTCCTTTTTTTTTTTTTTTTTTTGTTTAGGTGTAATTTCAGTTGCTCTGGCTTCCAGTGATTTTCAGCTGCGGGCTGTGTAGTAAGGATGGATCATACCTTATGGAGTCCTGGAGTCCGTTGGATATTTCCCCATATCTTACAGTGCTGCTCCGGGGGGTTCTGGTCCTTCTGAGCACTTTCTCTGCTCACTGCTCCGGTGTATGACTGGGGTGCCTCTCGTGTCACAATGGGCGGTGGGGCGGTGGAGCGGTGGGGGGATGGGGATGGTGTATGTCAGCTCCGCTGACTCACGTCTCCCCCGGCAGCTCTTCCTGTATTGCTGTGGCTTGCTATGTCTTGCTACAGGCTACTGACTCTAGACCCCGAGCTCCCGGCTATAGAAGCCGGCTCTCAGCGTGCCTCCGCCTGCTTAGGAACGCCGAGTGAGTGCGGGGGTTTCTCGTGGCTGGGAGCCGGGAGCAGGGAGCTGTATCTTCTGCAGCGTGAGACGGGTCTTGCTCGGGCTATGCCGCATATGGGAGTGCAGCCGCGATATCCATCCTAGTCAGCCAGGTGGGTGGACGGAGCTCCGCAGACTCGTGTGTCTCTACTCCGCCATCTCCGGCTATATGTTTTTCAAGCAGGGTACCGTTCACACCCACTACCATTCTCAGAGATAAACAGGGCAGATTTGTCATGGCAGTGGGGCACATAAATGACCAAGCAGTATCGATAATCTCCTACTATGCCCCAAACACAGGTCAAATAGATTTTTTTCAGGACATGCTTAAGATACTACTCCCAAAAACGCAGGGACAGGTAATACTGGGTGGGGATAGTAATATGCCGTTAGATCGCACACTAGACAAGTCCTCACACAATAAGCCAATGTCGAGAAGTATACCCAAGGGTAGCAATAAACTGGCGAAGCTGTTGCATGGTAATGATCTCATAGACGCATGGAGAGAGGACAATCCCTCAACGAGGGATTATACTTTCTACTCTCATGTCCACCGTACTTATTCGAGAATAGACCATCTATTCATAAAAACCCCGCTGTTGCCATATGTCACCTCTGTTGATATAATGAACACCCCTTGGTCAGACCACTCGCCAGTTAAACTTTCCCTATCAAGTTTATGGACAAGGCCTTATCCGTCCCCATGGAGACTCAACGCCACTATGCTGAATGACCCAATAACAGTTATAGAGGTAGAAAAGGAAATAAGTCTATTTTTCAAGGAGAACCTACCAGGAGACACTTCTCCGGTAGTAAACTGGGCAGCACACAAGGCCACAATAAGGGGCAAAGTGCTTCAATTAGCAGCACGGAACAAACGGTCCAGGGATAGCACGGTAGCACAACAGGAACAAATACTGAGGGAGACACTAGCGGAACAAAGGTTGAATCCCCAAGTGGATATTAGACACAGAATAGACGAGGCCAGATTGGCGCTTAATCTAAGTCTCACTACTCATGCGGAAAAAAGAATAAGATGGACACGACACAGGTATTACACAATGGGAGATAAACCTACCACGTTATTAGCAAGGAAATTAACACCCCGCCCTTATACGCCAGCGCTACCCAGATTAAGACTAAACAACGGACAACTTAGTCAAAATCCAGAAAAAATAGTAAAGACATTCACCGACTTTTACACTAAACTCTACAAAACTTCTGATAGGATAGGAAATGACAAAATGGACGAATTCTTCGAACACATTTCCCTGCCAAATATACAAAAGGAACACATAGAGCTTATGGAACAGTCAATTACAGAAATAGAAATAACACAAGCAATTAAAAGTCTCAACCCATCTAAGGCACCAGGCCCAGATGGGTTCTCGGGCCTCTATTATAAAAAATTCCAGGAAATTCTGACTCCACACCTCTGTAGGTTCTTTAATGCAATCAGACAGGGAGCAGCTCTACCGAACCAAGAGAATAAAGCATTTATACATGTTATCCCCAAACCGGGAAAAGACCATAGCAGCTGTGAAAACTACCGCCCCATTTCACTGATCAATCTAGACTTAAAGATCATGACAAAGGTACTGGCAGTCAGAATGAATTCCTTTTTAGCAAGGTATATACATCCTGATCAGGCAGGGTTTGTACCGGGGCGCCAAACGATGGATCAAACACGGCGGGTGATAGATATAATATCAGCGGTCCACTCCGACTGGGACGGAGGTGGCCCGAGGCAGGGGATGTTACTCTCACTAGACATACATAAGGCATTCGATTCCCTGTCTTGGGACTACCTAATGTATGTACTGACTCGACTGGGATTCGGAAATTACTTTTTGTCCACATTGCAAGCACTTTATACTTCCCCGACTGCAGCTCTAATGGTGAAAGGCTACTACTCAGATCCTATCGGTATCTATAGAGGCACGAGGCAAGGTTGCCCTCTATCGCCACTACTTTTTGTACTGGCGATGGAACCATTAGCCATTAGGATTCGGTCTTCACAAGATGTCAAGGGTATAAATTGTGGCGACATGGAACATAAATGCATATTATTTGCTGATGATATACTGATGGCAATTACATCCCCTATCACATCACTTCCGAATCTATATGCTATACTTAAACCGTTCTCCATGATTTCTGGTTTAACCATAAATCATGAGAAATCGCAGGCCATGAATATCTCCCTGAATGAGACCACAGTTTCTACGCTACAACAATCTTTTAAATTTGTGTGGAAAACACACGCCCTCCCATATTTGGGAATAAACCTCACCCCCTCATGGAACACGTTGTATTCCCAGAACTATCCTGGGCTATTTAAGAACATAGAGTCAGATTTACAGCGGTGGTCGCTCCACCCGCCGTCATGGTTTGGAAGACTACACTCGGTCAAAATGAATGTATTGCCTAGAATACTGTACTTATTTCGAACGCTACCATTAACAGTTACCAGGGGTGACCTGAAAATGTTGCAGACTAAAATCTTATCTTTTATATGGGGAAACAAGAGACCCAGGGTGAACATTCGCACGCTATACGCTCCAAAGAATGGAGGGGGACTAAGTTTCCCGGATTTACTAAAATACTATCAGGCAGCGCAGTTAGCGCACATCACCAGATTCCATAGCCTAGGACCTCATCCAGTTTGGATGTTGATAGAAGCCAAAGCATGTAAAACGCACCTGATTTCCTCTATTCTTTGGTTGCCCCCCAAACAAAGACCCCCGATTCTATGCCCAGCACTTTCTATCTCTCTGAATATTTGGGACAGGCTACGTAAATCGCATGGATTTCAATCCCAGCATGCTCCACTAGCACCGCTACTAGGCAATGCGGACTTCACCCCAGGTCTCACCCCCCGAGCATTTGATTGGTGGACGAACAAGGGGCTAATGAGAATAGCAGACTTTTGTGACCGAGGAGGAGTCCTAACTAGGAAAAAGCTGGAAGAGATGTATCAGTTGCCAGCTTCTGAGCTGTTTAGGTATGGTCAGATCACGCATTTTTTGAGTGCCATATCTAAAAATATAAAAATACAGATATTACTGCAAGGACCCCTATGGAAAACTTATGTGCACAATATGATAAAATTAAAGGACACATCTCAGCAATATATGTAACACTAACGGGCTTCAAAGGGAAGCTTGAATATATGAAAAGATGGGAGGTAGATATTGGGGAGTGCACTGAGCTGTACGAGTGGCACAAAATAGCAGAGGGAGCGACGAAATCCATCATGAATACCTCATTAATCGAGGCCAATTTTAAAGTAACAATGAGGTGGTATATGGTCCCGGTGAGGTTGGCAACCTTTATACCTGGAGCATCCCCGCTTTGCTTTCGCGAATGTGGACAGATAGGTACAATGTTCCATGTATGGTGGCAATGCCCCAAGGTGCGGCGATTTTGGATCAGGGTTTATAATTTTATCTACACACTCACCCAGGTGAACCTAACCAAATTCCCGGTCCAGGCTCTGCTAGGAACTGAAATAAAAAAAGTATCAAACCCCCTTAAACATCTTATAAGAAAAATATTTATAGCAGCCAAAATTATAATAGCAAAGGCATGGAAGAGAACCATAGTGCCATTCGACCAGCTCAAATACAAACTCTCTTGGATTATGCTAAACGAGAGGATGACAGCATCACTCAAAGATAGAATGCCCCAATTTGAGAAAATATGGGAGCCTTGGATTAAATACGTGTCGGAGGGTTCCAGGGCGATACAGCTGTAAAGGGTCCGGTGGGGGGGACAGGGTAAGGAAACTGGATTGTACGAGTCTTCTCTCTTCACACTACCTTCTCTTACTTTCACTAACTTGACTTCTAATCTCTATTTTCTTCTCTTCTTTCCAAAGTGCCTTCACGGGTACAAAAACAAAAAAGAATGAAAAACAGGCTCTGCAACCTTTAAACCTGATATTGAGTGATACGGCAGGAAGCCAGTTAAATATAAATGACACAGTTGTAATAACATGTTTTATTATGTTAATGTAATGTTTTGGAAAAAATTTGAAATAAAAACCATTGGAAAAAAAAAAAAAAAAAAATCTATCCAGTCTCTGCGCCAGATTTTGCACTCTACCAGTTTTAGTAAATCAACCCTATTGCTGTGCAAGTTTTTTGGGAAACACTGCTGCAACACCATTGTTAAATGTTGAGTACACCACGTTGGCGCACCCGCACCATATTGCTTGTGTGCACACATTTTCCCTTTACCTCTTCTGCCCCTTACCCTGAATGGACGCATAAATGGCTCCCCGTGAGGGCCCAGGGTCCGTCCTCTTTGGTCTGCTACCTATAATGATGCAGTGACAGGTCGAGTATAGGCCGACCCGAATATAAGCCGAGGCACCTAATTTTACCACAAACAACTGGGAAAACGTATTGACTCGAGTATAAGCCTAGGGTGAGAAATGCGCAGCTACTGTAAGTGGAAAAGAGGGTCAATGATGCCCATTTGCAGCCTCACTGTGCCCATGCAGATGGACACAGTTGACCGATTTGGGGCCCTGTATCTCAGGGTCACTTAGTGCTAGGAACCCCATCTTTAGATATGTTGTAGTGCTAATTCCACTGGGTTGGAATACAACATTTGGGGTTCCTAGCACCAAGTGTCCCCGAGATATGGGGCCCCAAATTCGGGTCAGAAAATCTCATGCACTTTTCTGCAGCAGAGAATGACATTTTCTGAACCGAATTTGGGGCCCTGTATCTCGGGGCCACTTAGTGCTAGGAACCCATCTTTGGATATGTTGTAGTGCTAGTTCAACTGGGTTTGAATGCCAAATTTGGGGTTCCTAGCTCCAAGTGTCCCCGAGATATGGGGCCCCAAATTCGGGTCAGAAAATGTCAAGCACTTTTCTGCAGCAGAGAATGACATTTTCCGAACCGACTTTGGGGCCCCGTATCTCGGGGCCACTTAGTGCTAGGAACCCCATATGTTATAGTGCTAGGTCCACTGGGTTGGGACTCCTAGACCCAAGTGGCCCCGAGATACCGGGCCCCAAAGTCGGGTCGGAATTTTTTTTTTTTTGCTGCAGAAAAGTGCTTGACTCGAGTATAAGCCGAGGGGGGCACTTTCAGCACAAAAAAAATGTGCTGAAAAACTCGGCTTATACTCGAGTATATACGGTAGGTGGGTGAAAACTGACACAATTCAGTTTACAGCCGCTGCTCCATAGAGTAGAATGGAGGAACAGATCGGGTCCAACTGAAAAACAGATGGGCCAACTTGATCGGAATGCTCGTGTGAAAGGGACATTAGCCTACTTTTTTTTTTTCTTGCCAATTTTTTTGTCAGATTCTTAAATCAACCCCTCACTGTCTTCTAATGGACAAATAGAAGCAGTGTATCTGGATAAAAGCAACTTCGGGAATGCCCCAAACCCCATCTTGTGGGGATGGCATGTGCTCTTCCTTTGGGCACTGAATCCTGCATGGGCACTCATCTTCACGCAGTGCAATGCGTGTGGTCAGCCGCAGGGTGCTATACAGGTCCAGCGCCGTGATCCATTTCTTGGAACCCATTCCCTGAAGACAGTTTTGCAGCATCCCCATCTAAATGGTCGAAGCCTGGACTTTATTTACAGTTCAGCATCATAGACAAGAAGGATAGGGTCACCCTGTATGCTTCTGACCGTTACTGCAAAGAGCGAGGAAATATTTGGATTGTATTCACTACAGAACAGGTCGCACATTTTACTGACACCCCGGAGTCCTTATAAGATGTTCAGGCACTTCCTTCTAGCCTTTTGCCACGAGGATTCACTACATGACATCTACACATGGGTTGTCATGTTCTTTGTATAGACATGCTTAGCCTGTATTCCACACCCTACTTTGTGAGTACCCTAACAGGTAGCTGTCCATAGATGTCCAAGACCAGGTGAAAGGGAGCCATTGCAAAACAGGCAAACATTTGCTCTGCCACATGCCTGCACAACACTTTCAGTGACAATGTCAGTGACAGTGACAATATGCTCCTTCCACTGCAGCAGGAGCCAGTTTGAACACCGGTCCCTGCATCCGATTCTAGCTCAATTTCAGGAACACAACAAGCTGACCTACCTGACAAAAGCATCTGTCACAATTATTTGAACAAATCACAGCTTTATTACAGCCATCTTTTCGAAAGGGATAAAAAAAAAAAAAAAAAAAAGCCATTCCTCTTCTCCTACTCTTGTTTCCCTACCTGAGTGAAAGAGAAGCACTTGACCAGTTCATAAACATGTCACAGAAAGGTTGGTTTTACTTCCACAGTGGAAGATGGAACCCGTTTCCTCAGGAGCCTCCACCTCTGCAAGACACAGAGCACATCATTGCTCTACCTAGGTTTCAACTTCCAAACCTAACTTCTGCACCTCCTCCTTGTGTGAAAAAGTCTTCCACAAAACTTTCTACCAAATGAAGGGATGCCCTCACCCCTAAGAGAAGGACATTCTGGGGAGACTCCTCACACTAAACTGGCCCAGATGGGTACAGTACTTCAACCTCATCATACCTGGCAGATCTTCATTCGAAACTCTTGTTCCTAGAACCAGTTTTTTACTGGTTTTAATGACATGGCTACTAAAGCCCGGGTGCCCTTTAGAAGATTTCCTTCCATCTATGATTACAAGTGACAACTGTAAAATTTTACATTTCCCATGATTTTCGGTCTAGGTGACAATGGTCACAGGATGAATCGAGAGCAATCAAACCTGATATAGGTTCTAATTCGTGTTATTACTATACAGGATTTATATAGCGTCAACAGTTTGTGCAGCACTTTACAACATGGGGCAGGCAGTACAGTTACAATACATGCACAATGTATTTTTTTTCTTTTACCAGTAGATGGAGCCTGAGCCTCGTGGAAATGTTTCCATGATGAGAGTTTGCCCAGAATAAAGATTCCCATGTACGTTTTATGTACTATGAAAACTGAAGTAATGATGGAGACATAGCCAAATGGGCAGAAAGCTTTATAAAGTGATGTGATTGTACAATATGAAGTAATGCATTTGTTTTCTCTGAGCCAAAATAAACACTTACCTGATCAGAATTATTATTATTTTTTTTTTACGTATATAGGATGCACGTTATGACAAATAGCGGCATACAATGCATATTTAAAGATCTGAGGATACAGACTGGATATGTAAGGTTGGCCTATAATGGCTGCAAATTGAAAGCTTGTCCTCATTTTGCAAGGCTTGAGGAGATGTGAAGTGTTAATAATGGAGGACTGGTTACTTTTAACCCAGAGAATACATTTAATACCTACAAATAATGAAGAATTACAGGATAGCATGAAAAGATAGTTTACACAGACGGTTAAGCAGTGTAATTCACTTGCCTATGGATTTTCTCTCCTTGAAAATTAAAATGAGTTAAATGACAGGAGATGAGCGAATCCTTTAGGATTTCCACTGCTGGCAATCTGCCAAATCCAGCTCCAAGATTCACTTTTCAAAGCCAGATATTTGGCCTGTGATGTGAACTGAACTCTTACCTAGTTAAATTCTGAAACTGGAGAGGCAACCTTGAGAAAACAATTAAATCAGTGCCCTGTGTTGCATTGGTGGTGAGGTGCCCCCTTTTATTGGAAGTCATATGGTCAGTCAACTGTCAGAGAAGACTCATCCCCTTACACTGGGGGTCAGTGCCAAAGTGCCCCCATTACAATGGTGATAAGTACAGAAGTGCTCCCTTTGTGGGTGATCAGCTTCAAGCAGAGAGCTTGCACAGAGGTAATCTATATGCCAATGTGTGTTTAAAGTGGAATCCCAGGCTTTTCCAAACTATACCTTAACCTGTTCGCACCCCTTCTAAATCCTATTCTATCCTGTGAAAGGAAGATGCTTCTACTAATCTATGAGGGTGCTCTGGTCTGCATCATAAAGCTCTATCAGCAAAAAATAAGCCATATCTGAATATGATCCCGGAGTGCCACGTCTTGTCTGGGCCAAAGCTCATTTACAATGGTCTGTTGCAAAATGGAAAACTGTTCTGCGACCAGACAAATTGAAATTTGAAACTCCTCAGCTTGTTTTCAAGGCACCATCAATGATGAAAGATATATTCAGGTTTTAGAGCAGCATATGCTTCCATCTTTTTCAGGGAAGGCATTGCATGTTTCAGTAGGACAATGCTAAACCACATACTGCAGCTACGACAACACAGGGGCGCATCCAGGGGGGGCAATGGGTCAATCCCCCCCTCCCCCCCTGGTGCCCCCCCCCCCCGAGAAATTAGTGAGCCGTCTGTGCTGGGGAAAAACGCCAAAACTGACAGGCTCTGTGAAGGGAATGACACAGGCAGAGCGGCAGCTGCAGGGAATTTCTACCCCTCCTTCTCCTCCTTGAGCCAAGCCTTCACCTGGCAATGCCCTCCTATTAGCTACATTCAGGGCCAATGGCTGGGAAACTAGCAGCTGGGGGATCATGGGACATGTATTTACATCCTACATCTACCCTTTCCTCCCCTCCACCTGGCTGCTCCCAACCTGTCCTCCCCTCCACCTTGCTGCATCCACCCTTTCCTCCCTCCACCTGGCTGCTCCCACCCTGTCCTCCCCTCCACCTGGCTGCTCCCACCCTTTCCTCCCCTCCACCTGGCTGCTCCCACTCTGTACTCCCCTCCATCTGGCTGCTCCCACCCTGTCCCCCCCCTCCACCTGGCTGCTCCCACCCTGTCCTCCCCTCCACCTGGCTGCATCCACCCTTTCCTCCCCTCCACCTGGCTACACCCCACCCTGTCCTCCCCTCCACCTGGCTGCTCCTACCCTGTCCTCCCCTCCACCTGGCTGCATCCACCCTTTCCTCCCCTCCACCTGGCTACACCCCACCCTGTCCTCCCCTCCACCTGACAGCTCCTACCCTGTCCTCTCATGCACCTGGCTACACCCACCCTCCCCTCCACCTGACAGCTCCTACCCTGTCCTCTCCTGTACCTGGCTGCATCCACCCTTTCCTCCCCTTCACCTGTCTGCTCCCACCCTGTCCTCCCCTCCACCTGGCTGCTCCCACTCTGTGCTCCCCTCCACCTGACTGATCCCACTCTGTCCTCCCCTCCACCTGGCTGCAACCACCAATACTTTTTCAAGACACTGTGTATTTATATGTGTGTGTGTTTGTGTATATATAATTGCATTTTATAGTTGGCCCCCCTACTTTTGTCCCTGTCCCCCCATGTGCCCCCCTAAATATAAAAGCTGGAGATGCCAATGTCTCTCACCGCCCCCCGGCATAGCCGCATTTCTGCATCTAAAAGACTGCCATTACTGTGCAGGCCTCATTCTGGGACCATAGGGACACTGTCACTGGCCACTGGCAGTGACTCTCTGCATCTGATAACAGGCGACGTAGCAAGTGACAAGCCCCATCTGAAGGCAGGTGACGGTGGCAAGCGACACACTCAGGGCTCCCACTGTTTCTGCATTATGGTGAGTTGAACTATTTCATTTTATATTGCAATGTAATAAGAGAAATGCGCTTCAATCATCTTGACACCATGGTGCCATGGTGATTGAAGCGCCAACACCAGCTATTTCCCCTACAAATTCCCCGCAAAATTTTTGGCAGTGTCCCTCCCGAGATTAGACTCTGGATCCGCCCCTGTGACAACAGCATGACTTTGTAGCAGAAGAGTCTGGGTGCTTCGCTTGCCTGCCTGAGGATTGCCTTTCACCAACTGAAAATATTTGGCGCATCTTGAAACTAAAAAGAAGACCCAGGACTGTTGAACATGTTGCTGCCATCAATTTCAAAATTACCTTATTTTTTTCTTAAAATGTTACATTTTCTCAGTGTAAACATTTGATTTGTTTTAGGAATTAAGTTTAAGGGGTTAATGATTAGGGATACAGATTAGATGGGTAGGGTGGGTTGGGGATTAAACACAAAAGCTGGATATATACTGCAGGCTGAATAAAAAAAAAACATTACTCCTTCCACACTATACAGAACGGATGGATGATTCTCCTGGTGGGCCACCAGCTGTCAAAATACCAAAATAGAAGCCACATCTGATTGGCCACTATTCATCTGACAATTTAAAACCTGTCTCCCTTGCTTTTTTTAACTGCTTGCCACCAGTGTGTCATATGACGGCGTCCCAGAACGGCCGATCTCGCACACCGGCAGGGGGCGCGCAGTATCCTAGCAACATGGTGCGACCCGATCTCTGTAAAGAGCCGCGTCCGCGGCTCTTTAACCATGTGATCGGCTGTGTCCAATCACAGCCGGTCACAGGTAAACAAGGCTCTCCTCGCCTCACACTGACAGAGTGTGTGGTGAGGAGAGCAGATCAGCGGCATCTCCACGCAGGGGGACATCTAGGAATGTAATTAGGGCACTGATTATCAGTGCCCTGATTACAATATTGCCAATTAGTGACACAAATCAGTGCCCACCAATGCCAGCTATCAGTGCCCACCACTTCCCACAAGTGCCACCAATCAGTGCCCAATAGCGATGCCAGTCAGTCCTGACAATCAGTGCCGCCTATCAGTGCTACCCATCACCGCTGTCAATGCCCATCAGTGCCACCGATCAGTGCTCATCAGTGCCACATATCAGTGGCACCTATCAGTGTCCATAAGTGCGGCATATTAGTGCCTCCTTATCAGTGCCCATAAGAGCCACCTCATCAATGCCTACCAGTTCAGCCTACGAATGAATGAATGATTTGTATTGTGCTGCAAATGCGAACTGAATCGCTTCAAGGCGCTTGACTGCTCTTGTTGTCATGCAATATTTAGAAGAGGTGGGTCTTAATTTTTTTCCTGAAGGCCTGATGGTTTTCTTCCATGCGGATGTTGTTTGGTAGAGCATTCCATAGCCGAGGTCCCTGTACTGCGAATCTTCGTTCTCCCTTCAATTTGTAGCGGGCTTTGGGGATGAGAAGGCGGTTTAGATTTGTCGATCGCAGGCTGTGATTTGGTATGTATTTTTCGATTTTCTCACAAAGGTATTGAGTACATTTGTGGGTGAGGCAGAGGGTTTTGAATGTGATCCTGTCTTTTACCTTGAGCCAGTGGAGGGTCCTCAGGGATGGGGAGATAGATTCCCAAGGTTTCTTTCCGGTGACTAGTCTTGCTGCTGTGTTTTGGATGACTTGTAGGCGTGCAATCTGGTAATTCGGTAATCCTATGTAGAGGGAGTTTGCGTAGTCGAGACGCGAGTTGATGATGGTTCCTACTACCACCGCTTTTTCCTTTTCCGAGATAAATGGGATAAGTCTGCGCAGCATGCGGAGGAGATGATGGGATCCGCTGATTACCGATCCTATTTGTGCCTCCATGGTCATCTCTGAATCAAAGATTGCTCCGAGGCTTTTCGCTTAGGTGCTTGGGAGGATGGCCTGTCCAAGGATGGTTGGTGGTGTCCATGGGGTCTTCGTCTTTTTCCCTTGGTTTGTGTCGAGGCTATCAGTGCCCATCAGTGCCACCTCATCAGTGAAGACGAAAAATTACTTAGTTACAAAATTTACTGACAGAAAAAAAGTAAAAAAATAAAAAACCCAGCAGTGATTAAATACCACCCAAAGAAAGCTCTATTTGTGTGAAGAAAATTATAAAAAAATGTGTTTGGGTACAGTGTAGCACGACCGCGCAATTGTCATTCAAAGTGCGACAGCGCTGAAAGCTGAAAAATGGCCTAGGTAGGAAGGGGGTGTAAGTGCCTGGTAGGCAAGTGGTTAATAGAGGGATGTCAGACAGGTGGCAGAAGTCAGGGCTAACCCCTAAGCAAATTTTGTCTGGTTCTTCGGGAATCAGCCAAAGTACAGTGTATGACCAGCTGATGTTTTCTGCATATTTTGATGCATTCATCTTGGCTCTAGCTTGGAACTATCTCCTATGTTTCATTGTTGGTCAATGTGAATCAGCCCAGATCATGAGCAAGAACAGGGACAAAACTGACTTTACTGGAAAAGTCATAATTTACATATAACTACTGCAGTCTGTATCTACTTATCATTTTGCATAGCTCCCAACTGCCTCTGATTTGGGGCAATGTCCCTCTGTCCCTCATTCCTCCTCATTTGTCCCTCATTTTTGTCTGATCTATATAGTTGTATATAAAATTGACTTTTTACCTTTCAAAAAGTTCTTCAGCCCTAAACCTTTCATCTGATTTCTAAATTGCTGCATTTGTAAATTCCAAAAGCCAATATAAAGCAAAAGTAGTTACTAAATAAAGCACTTGTGGATTTAACCAATCTTGTTTTTTTGTACAATTCTCCTTTAAGGGGGTGTGACCAGGGTGTGGCCTATGCCTGCATACTTTTGCTGATAGGTGTCCCTCATTCCCATCTCAAAATTACCAGATGAAAACAGAGGGGAAAAGCCTACAAAAAGAAACTAATGCAGCTACCAGACAGACATAGAAGGATCGATAAGCTGCAATATATTACTTTTTTGGTTTGGGGTTTAATAAAATTCACAGTCTTAACACAGCAAGATATGTGCTTTGCTTCAGTTCAAAGTACAGCCCAGAAGGCAGCCGGGAGATGGAGTCCAAGATATGCAAGTCCTTCAGGTGGCTCAGTGTGGCAGCTTTTAACTGGGATCCAGTCTGCAAACAGCTCCCTCCTCTTCACACACCACCCACTGTCACTCTAAACTCACCTGTTTAATAGTTTAATAGGCAGAGAAGGTTCCTGATAGGGGAACTATCTGCCCCCTCCCCCATGAACCCCAGCTGAGCCCTCCTCCAGGCTTACTCTCCTCATCAGCCGCACTGCATTGCAGAAACGCTATGTGCTAAGAGCTGAAAATCCATCCAGAGCTACTTAACCAGTTGCTGACCTACCTATAGTAATTTTACTGCTACAGGGCGGCCGCATTGCACAGGATCACATATATATATATATATATATATATATATATATATGATCCTGCACTTCCGGGTAGTGGGCGCGAGTGTGCGCCACCGGAGGCTCATTTCTGTTATGATTCTACACAGTGGGAGATGATCAGCGAGTCCCGCGGACTCGATGTCTGCCGGCCCCCGCTGATCATTTGGTGCACAGGCAGAACGGCAATCTGTCTATGTAAACAAGGCAGATTGCCATTCTGTCATTACAGAAGGCATAGATCCTGTATTCCCCCAAAGCAGGGAATCTGATCCATGCCTTCTACTAGTAAAAAACACCACCCCACACTACACTAAAACACTGGCTAACCCTTTGATCACCTCTGATGGTAACCCCTTCCCAACCACAGTCATCTGTACAATGACAGTGCATTTTTTTTTTTAGCACTGATCACTGTATTGGTGTCACTGGTTCCCAAAAAAGTGTCAAAAGTGACAGGTGTCCGATTTGTCTGCCGCAATATCGCAGTCCTGCTATAAGTCGCTGATCACCACCATTACTAGTAAACAATAAATAAATAAAAATTCCATAAATATATTCCATAGTTTGTAGACGCTATAACTTTTGCACAAACCAATCAATATACCCTTATTGGGATTTTTTTTAACCATAAATATGTAACCGAATACATATTGGCCTAAATTGATGAAGAAATTCGATTTTTAAAAAAAATTTTTATTGGATGTGTTTTATAGCAGAAAGTAAAAAATATATATTTTTTCTTTTTCAACATAGTCAGCCTTTTTTGTTTATAGCGCAAAAAATTGAAACCACAGAGGTGATCAAATACCACCAAAATAAATCTCTATTTATGGGGAAAATAGACAAAAATCATATTTGTTTGCAGTGTCGCACGACCACGCAATTGTCAGTTAAAATAACGCAGTGCCGTATCGCAAAAAAAGGCCTGGTCATGAAGGGGGTAAATCTTCCGGAGCTGAAGTGAGGCAATCTAGGTAAGTGTCAAGGGCCTGGTGGATGATCAGGGGGTCCAGATAAAACCTTGATGCTCATGCAGTAAACCAGGGGGGATAGTATTATTGGTTAAAGCTGTGCCATTGCCTGCCATAGAGCTGGCTGTACTTGGTGTCGGTTGATGTCTGATAGGACAATGCAAATGATGGGGGGCTTCTCTGTACCTATTGCAGTCCTTATAAAGGTCAATCAAAGGTATGAGTGGGGTAATTGGGGCAAAAAGGCTACAATACCCGAGCTCCATTCTGCCATAATCAAGCTCTCTTTAAATCCAGTGCAATATAGTAAAGATCCCCTATCCTAGGTGACCTTCATTAAATCAAGCATGAAATAGGTGACCCCCTCACCTTTGCCTTGTTTGTCTCTTCTACGAAAGCAAACTGTTGCCATAAATCTTTGCTGCAATGTGCTGTGTTTTCCCAGGAGTAACTCCCTTAACATACTGCTGACAATATTCAAATGTGATGACCTGGATTGATTATTTCCCTGTGGAAGAGTGATCACTGGGAAAATATGAGCTGCTCAATAAAACATATCCTGAAGCTGTTAAGAAGTTATGTGACTGAGTAAGCAGGAAGCATGTCATGTGAATTGTGATCACAACATACAAATTCCTGAGCCTGAGCACAAATAATGGCTGATTTCATTTAAGCTGGTTACACATTTTACAATCTGATTGTGCAACCTCCGTGTAGCGCCGGTACCCATGAATGAGCAGGTGTGTTGATTGGGTTCTTCTGTCCTGATCCAGTAATAACATGCCCAGAACTGACTCAAGACTCATCCACACAACTTGTGACTTAGAAAAGGGCAAAAGGCCTATGAGAGGAAATTCGGTTAGGCAACACCCCAACGGTAATAATAACATCAACAAGGGAAATAACACAATAGAGTAAGTCCTCTTCATACGAACATTGAAAATGCGTTTGATGGTCCAATCCTGTAAAGCTGGGTATGCACACTTTTTTTTCTTTAAACCCAACAGGCTAAACAAAACAAAAAAAAATGGCAGATCGCTGTACCATCACAAGTAGTGTTGGTGCAGTGATCTCCCAGGCTGTGCCTTTGTGTTCTGACAATGGGGCTCCCCCACCTTTGTCTGCAAGCGCTGATCTTTGCTGGACTTGTGAACAACCTGGACTTACAAACGAGCACCCAGAATAGAACTCGTTCATAAGTAGGGGACTTACAGTAGTGTGCACTATACTGTTGTACAGTCTGTCTAAAGCCCCATACACGCGGTCGGATTTTCCGACGGAAAATGTCCTATCAGACAATGTTGTCGGAAATTCCGACCGTGTGTAGGCTCCATCGGACATTTTCCATCGGATTTTCCGACGGACAAAGTTTTATCTCCTGCTCTCAAATTTTCCGACAACAAAGTCCTATCGGACTTTTTCCGATCGTGTGTAGCGAATTCCGACGGACAAAGTGCCACGCATGCTCAGATCACATTACAAGACTAAAGCTATTGGCTACTAGCCTCTACGTAGTCCCGTCGTAGGCAACAAACGTCACCACGTTCAGAATGATCGGATTTTCTGACAACTTTGTCCGATGGTGTGTATGCAACACCAGTGTCGGACTAAATCCGTCGGAAAAAATCCGATGGATTTTGTGGTCGGATTTTTCGACCGTGTGTACGGGGCATAAGACAATACAAAAGTCCCTGATTACTCCAATGCCAAGTATTACTAAACCCAGTCCTTGGAACCCCTGATATTTAGGTGGAGAGCCTTGTAACAGGGTAGTTTTGTAATCCAAAAAGGGAAAGGGTTCAAGAACAGAAAAGGGGTCAGCACTAACCTATTAAACATGCATAAATAATAGTTTGTGACCAAGAGACCCCTCGCCACTCTAGTGACCCAGGAAGACCCATGATGGGCAGTAAAATGTCCTGTGAAACTCATTGAGCTCCCCTCTCAAAACAGCATCTAACAACAACTCAAAGAGTCCTCGCCTTGAAGGTCAGGAACAGCCGCTGACTCCCACTGGATCAGGATCGGTCACAGTCTCTAACGGACCAAGCGCAGTCCCTCACCAGATCACAGCTACAGCCTTTCACTGGATCCAACCCATGGCACACAGGTTTCCATCATCAGCTCTACCTCTGGACAGCAGTCTCTTTGTCTCTCTTTCTCTGCACACCGGCTCTCTCAGCAGCAATGTCCACACACCGGCATTCAAGACAGGTCACTGCAGCAGCCAAATGCACCAAAGGAACAGCAGTCTCTGGCAGCAACCTGTGCAACACTATTTAGCATCAGAAATGCCTCTCCAAGGTTGCACTGCCCAGCACTGTAGCATATGGCTCTCTGAATTACACACACACAGCCCAGCTCTGTCCTGGGTGCTGTCCCTGCACTCACTCTTCAGAGACTGCCAGCAACCAGGGATACCCTTCCTCTTATTTTCAGGTTTGTTGCAGCACAGAACTCGCCTCCCTGCTTGGTACTATTCTCCCTTACCCAGTAGGACAGCATTGTCTTCCCTCTAATCCCCAACCTTGCTCTTACCACAGCACAGGATTCTTGTGAGTCAACCTCCAGGCTTAGTTTCCTAGTTATTTGAGTCCACAATGTGCCCTGAACTCTGGCTTGTTTTCTGGTTATCTGTGTCCACAATCTGTTGTGACCTTTAGCTTTGTTCCTCGATATCCAAGTCTACTGTTTGTCCAGACCTCTGGCCTGTATCCCATTTACCGTGGCTGCAGCCAGCTCCAACCTCTGGACTGTTACCCGCAGTATACTACCTGCTCCAGACCTACTTCCTGGAACCTTCCTGTTTTGTGGTACGTGGTGTTCAGTAGGATTAACCAGGAGATTATGACATGGGGACAGCACACAATACTCCTGTGACGGTGTTCCTATTGAATACCTGCAGGCCTTTAGGTTCTGCACCTTGGGGGAATCCTGCATCACCTGCTCACATGTGAAACTATCTTTACACTTTATCATCAGTCCTTTATCCACTTCTCTCTTATCTGTTCCAAAGTGACCCAGCCTGGTTCCTACTCCACAGATCCAGCTCTCAGCTCTAATGTGCCACAAGTGGCTTTGTCCTACTCGCTGTTGACCTAC
This sequence comes from Lithobates sylvaticus, assembly GCA_028564925.1. NCBI lineage: Eukaryota > Metazoa > Chordata > Amphibia > Anura > Ranidae > Lithobates > Lithobates sylvaticus. Next base: position 466,426,794 of record CM053030.1, on the reverse strand, counting down.
ACGTCACAGGTATGTCTACTGCCATTCCTAGGCTATCTCTTATTGTGTAGTAGGAAGGTCAACATCGACAAAGCCCTCTTTTTGACAACTTTGTATTCTGTGAATGGGTTCATAAAATACAAAACAGTGGTGGGGCAAATGAGAAAAGGAGGTACATTCATGGGGCAGATGAGCAGGGGGTTTACAGTGGTGGGACAGAAAAGCAAGGGGGTACAGTGGTGGGGCAGATGTGCAGGAGGTACAGTGATGGGAGGAATGAGAAGGGGGTTCAGCGGTGGGACAGAAAAGCAGAGGGGTACAGTGATGGGGCAGATTAGCAGGGGGGGTTCAGTGTTGGGCCAGATGAGAAGGGGGTGCAGTGATGGGGCAGATGAGCGGGGGGTTACAGTGGTGGGACAGATGAGCAGGGGGGTTCAGTGTTGGGGCAGATGAGCAGGGGGGTTCAGTGTTGGGGCAGATGAGAAAGGAGTTCAGCGGTGGGACAGAAGAGCAGGTGGATACAGAGGTGGAGCAGATGTGCAGGGAGGTACAGAGGTGGGGCAGATTAGAAAGCGGGAACTTTGGTGGGGCAGATGAGCAGGGGATTGCCGTGGTGGGACAGAAGACCAGGGGGTTACAGTGGTGGGGCAGATGAGAAAAGGGGTACATTGGTGGGGCAAATGAGCAGTATGGTACCGTGGTGGGGCAGATGTACATTGGGTTACAGTGGTGGGGACGATGAACAGGGGGGTTATAGTGTTGGGGCAGATGGCCAGTAGGTTGCAGTGGTGGGGCAGATGAGCAGGGGGGTACAGTGCTGGGGCTGATGAGCAGGGGGGTACAGTGGTGGGGCAGATGCATGGGCATCCACAGGTAGGGACAAGGGGGGGGGGGTGAGCAACCCCCCCTGGAATTGGCAAGGGAGTGCAATTATCATTTTGTTTTTGTGAATTGAGGCTACTGTGTCACTCCAACCCAGTCCCCCTTTGTTCGTTTTACTTTATACATTTATGTAGTTTGTGTATTAAATTTATTGGCTTGACATTGACAGCGCTGGACCTTGACAGATTACATTTATGGTCCTCTTCAGTTCATTAAGCTTTTACCATTGCTAGTCAGTAAAAGAAAGGCAGAGCAGAAATGTTTAAAATGTATTCTTAGATTTTTAATAGGCTGATAAAGAATTATTTGGGGTGATCTCAAACAAGCATTTTGAACTTTTAGTGTAACTCCAATGTATTTTATTTAAATTACAAGAGACCAGCATCATAAAAAATAAAAAAGACGCCTTTACTCTAATACTCATCCTTAACCTGAAGCTGTCCACTTCAAACCTATCCTAGACTCCTCTTGGCTGCCAGCATGGCAAATGTCGGATGCCATCCTTTGACAATGGCTATGTGGTCTGCAGCCCTGACTATGCTCAGGTGCTTTAGGCCAGAAGCAGCCAGGAGCTTCTATTAGGTAAGTATAACAAAATCTGTTCTAGCATGTAAGGTTATAGGACAGTGGGAATAAGGGTAGGTTGATTATACTTTAGTACGTCTTTAAAGAGTACTTTAAAGGCTGCCCAACTCCACTGGGTAATACTTACCTTTACATCAATCCAAAAAATGAACCCAAGGGCAATTTTCATGCAACCCTTTCTGTGTTCTAAAATATTTCTATCAGGAAAAGAACTGAGAAAATAAGACTCTGTAGATGATCTCTACCTCCCCAACCCATTTAAGGGCAATTCAAGGAACAATCCAATCAACGACCTGCTAAGCTATCTAGGAAACGTTACCACTTAACTGTGGTAAGCTCCACTGACATAATCTGAGTTCAATTAAATCTATTGAAGCCGAAATCCACCACACACATTAGGGGGTAGGTCTGCTTCCTGAAGCCTGCAGTGTACAACTCACTCTGTTTCTACATTAAGTATCAATCAGATTTAACCTTCCAAGGCAAGTGTGAATCCGATGACTGTGAGAAACTTTGAATTACTGACAATTTGATACAACACACATTTGGGATGACAAGCATCCTTAATGGGGTGTTTTTAGGAATATTTCTCATGCACTAAAAACAGGTAAGTAAAAGAGGTTTCCAGATAACAGGTAAACAGAAGTCTATTGGTCTGGCGTGCTACAGCAATGTGGAAAAGTGTGAATTACTGCGCTGTCCAAAGATTGTGGTGACCCAGTGTTGAATAGTGCACAACATAAACAAAAAAAATGCTAAAGGAAAAGCATATAAAAATGGCTGCTGCAATCATAAATGTGAGATACCCACACTAACAAGACTAAAAGAAAACAAATGACTGCGCTGCAAACAAGGATTTAAATTAAATGATGAGAATAGTGACTAGACCGCATCAGTGTACCAATTAAGTAGTGAACTTAGAAGTATATTTGATACAGTAAAAACAGTATACACCTATTATGGCATGAAAGAGGAGGGTTAGCTCAATAACAATAGTCCATGATGAAAAATAAACCAAAAAGTTCTTATATATTGGTCGTTATCCAAAACGGCTGTATACTTCAGCAATAGCATATACACAGAAGCTCCAAAAATTCCACAGTGACATCAATCCAATAACACCGAGATGGAAGTAGTGATCTGGTAAGAAAAAAGAAAACACCTCCACCAGCGAACACACTGACCCTTACCAGAGTGTGAGACCTCCTGTTACAGAGGTCCCACTAGCTTGTGGCTTAATCCCGGCCAGGGGCTCCAATAGACAGTAGCTGGTTGCTCAGGATACAGGACACACAGGCTCAAGGGCGGTCAGACGGATGACATGGAATAAAAAAGGAACTCCATAGTGTATCTCTTTAAAAATTTATTTAAATAAAAGAAGGGGTTTAGTGCCCCTGGAAGACGTCATTTGTGACGAAACGGCGTAGGGAGGAGCGGCGTGCTGACGTCACCACACTACCACGCGGATCCTGGAAGTTACGGGCAGCGAACTTGAGCTGGCCGGCTATCTACATGTTTTTATCTACCTGCATTTTGTAAGTGCAAACCCCTTCTTTTATTTAAATAAATTTTTAAAGAGATACACTATGGAGTTCCTTTTTTATTCCATGTCATCTGTCTGACCACCCTTGAGCCTGTGTGTCCTGTATCCTGAGCAACCAGCTACTGTCTATTGGAGTTACATTTATGGATGAGCTCCATGTTGGACCTTCTCACTTTCTTCTCTTTTCCCCACATAAAATTTGGGGAAAATTGGGCATGGCGATAGGCCTAAGAGGCCTGCACACCGAATCCTAGGAGGAAGGGTTAAAGATCACGAGCTCCATATACCCAGAAACACTGACGATTTCTAACAGAGTGGAGAGAAGGTGATCATGAGAGGTGGGCTGTCAAGTGAACCTGTCATGTTGCCCTCAATGGGCAAAGTAACAGATTTTGATTAATCTGTTAACTGGTTATATTAAGTGAATGCATCATCCTCTCTTTGTAATCAATAGTCTGCATTTCACTGGGAGTTTTTCTTGAGGAAACCCCTGCAAGCCACAATTATACTATACATTCATCCACAGTATGTAATACTCTGCTAGTTAGTAACATTTCCCCTAAATGCAATTTAATTTCAATCTTTGAATGACAAGCTATAACAATTACAATCCATTAAATAAAATGCCTGAATAAACTTTTTTCAAGCTGGACCCACATTTTACAGACAAATGAAACCTATAGTAATTATAATGTTCTAAACATCTAAAATATAATTTCAGCAGAAAGCTATTTATCATTCATAAAGAAAGCAGCGCTTCATGTCCCTTGAGCCTGAAGGTCATATGGTTTTTCCAGAGAGCTTAAGGAACCGATTCTCAGGTAAATCTGATGATTGTCTTTTTCCAGCTGTCGCCCCCCCTGAGCCATGACATTGATAACATGACCTGCTGCCATAGTGGTCTTGGATTTTCAGCTGCAATTGTACTTTTTGTGTATATATATAATCTATATATCTATATAAATATATAAATATATATATATATATATATATATATATATATATATATATATATATATATATACAGGGCTCAAAATTTCAAGTCCTGAGCTACTAGCCAGGTCTCAAGGGTTACTCGCCACCAAAACCCCACCCAACCATTACCCTGCCCTGCCCCTAATCACGCTATCAGAAATGATCTCCCCTCAGCAGTGCCTCAACAGTGCCCATCAATGCAGGCTCACCTGTGCCCATTATTGCAGCCTTACCGTGCCCAACATTGCAGCCTCACTGTGCCCCCTTTGCAGCCTCACGTGCCCCACATTGCAGCATCACCGTGCCCCACATTGCAGCCTCACGTGCCCCACATTGCAGCCTCACCTTCCCCCAAATTGCAGCCTCACCATGCCCCACATTGCAGCCTCACGTGCCCCACATTGCAGCCTCACCGTGCCCCACATTGCAGCCTCACCTTCCCCCAAATTGCAGCCTCACCATGCCCCACATTGCAGCCTCACCGTGCCCCACATTGCAGCCTCACCATGCCCCACATTGCAGCCTCACCATGCCCCACATTGCAGCCTCACCATGCCCCACATTGCAGCCTCACCGTACCCCATATTGCATCCTCACCGTGCCCCAAATTGCAGCCTCACCGTGCCCCCATTTGCAGCATCACTGTTCCCACCAGTGCAGCATCACTGTGCCCCCATTTGCAGGATCACTGTGCCCCAAATAGCAGCATCACTGTGCCCCTATTTGCAGGATCACTGTGCCCCAAATAGCAGCATCACTGTGCCCCAAATAGCAGCATCACTGTGCCCCCATTGCAGCCTCACTGTGCCCCCATTTGTAGGATCTCTGTGCCCCAAATAGCAGCATCACTGTGCCCCCATTTACAGGATCACTGTGCCCCAAATAGCAGCCTCACTGTGCCCCAAATAGCAGCATCACTGTTCCCCCAATGCAGCCTCACTGTGCCCTCATTTGCAGGATCACTGTGCCCCAAATAGCAGCATCACTGTGCCCCAAATAGCAGCATCACTGTGCCCCAAATTGCAGCCTCACTGTGCCCCCATTTGCAGGATCAGTGTGCCCCAAATAGCAGCATCACTGTGCCCCAAATTGCAGCCTCACAATGCCCCAAATTGCAGCCTCACAGTGCCCCAAATAGCAGCATCACTGTGCCCCAAATAACAGCCTCACAGTGCCCCCATTGCAGCCTTGCCAGGGCGGAGGAAGTGAGAGGGTGGCCGGATCATGATGAGTTAGAGGAGAGCCGCGGGATCGCCGAGCGGTAATACACGCCGTAACAGCTGACATTGAAACTGTCTCCGCTCAGTCTCACACAGCCCCGCCTCCTCCTAACCCTGCGCCTGTGATAGACAGAATGCATCCCCTCATTGGACCCGCGTTCTGTCTATTACAGGTGCGGGGTTAGGAGGAGGCGGGGCTGTGTGAGACTGAGCGGAGACAGTTTCAATGGCAGCTGTTACGGCGTGTATTACCGCTCGGCGATCCCACGGTTCTCCTCTAACTCCATGGCACTCTTTCACCGTTTTTTTCCCGGTCAACTCCGCCCCCCCCCCCACTGCCCCACATTGCAGCCTCACGTGCCCCACATTGCAGCCTCACCGTGCCCCACATTGCAGCCTCACCTTCCCCCAAATTGCAGCCTCACCGTGCCCCACATTGCAGCCTCACCGTGCCCCACATTGCAGCCTCACCGTGCCCCACATTGCAGCCTCACCATGCCCCACATTGCAGCCTCATCATGCCCCACAGTGCAGCCTCACCGTACCCCATATTGCAGCCTCACCATGCCCCAAATTGCAGCCTCACCGTGCCCCCATTAGCAGCATCACTGTTCCCACCATTGCAGCATCACTGTTCCCACCATTGCAGCATCACTGTGCCCCCATTTGCAGGAACACTGTGCCCCAAATAGCAGCATCACTGTGCCCCCATTGCAGCCTCACTGTGCCGCCATTTGTAGGATCTCTGTGCCCCAAATAGCAGCATCACTGTGCCCCCATTTACAGGATCACTGTGCCCCAAATAGCAGCCTCACTGTGCCCCAAATAGCAGCCTCACTGTGCCCCAAATAGCAGCATCACTGTTCCCCCAATGCAGCCTCACTGTGCCCTCATTTGCAGGATCACTGTGCCCCAAATAGCAGCATCACTGTGCCCCAAATTGCAGCCTCACTGTGCCCCCATTTGCAGGATCAGTGTGCCCCAAATAGCAGCATCACTGTGCCCCAAATAGCAGCATCACTGTGCCCCAAATTGCAGCCTCACAATGCCCCAAATTGCAGCCTCACAATGCCCCAAATTGCAGCCTCACAGTGCCCCAAATAGCAGCATCACTGTGCCCCAAATAACAGCCTCACAGTGCCCCCATTGCAGCCTTGCCAGGGCGGAGGAAGTGAGAGGGTGGCCGGATCATGATGAGTTAGAGGAGAGCCGCGGGATCGCCGAGCGGTAATACACGCCGTAACAGCTGACATTGAAACTGTCTCCGCTCAGTCTCACACAGCCCCGCCTCCTCCTAACCCTGCGCCTGTGATAGACAGAATGCATCCCCTCATTGGACCCGCGTTCTGTCTATTACAGGTGCGGGGTTAGGAGGAGGCGGGGCTGTGTGAGACTGAGCGGAGACAGTTTCAATGGCAGCTGTTACGGCGTGTATTACCGCTCGGCGATCCCACGGTTCTCCTCTAACTCCATGGCACTCTTTCACCGTTTTTTTCCCGGTCAACTCCGCCCCCCCACTCCCAGGCAGCCCAGCTCCTCGCCAGCCCTCATTTTCTACTCGCAATATGCGAGTAGGCGAGCAGAAAATTTGAGGGCTGTGTGTATATATATATATATATATATATATATATATATATATATATATATATTATGAAGTTACTGGTTGTATTAGTCTGTGGGGTACAGATTAAAAAGGGGAAAAAAAAAGTGAAAAGAGCAATGATGATGCACAGACACCAACACTCCCAACAGCTACAACCCCATTTCCAAAACAGTTGAGACGCTGTGCAAAATCTCATAAACCCATAGATTATTCACAATGGAAAATAGAAAACATATCAAATGCTTAAACTGATAAAATTTAAAATATTTTGAAAAAAATAAGGCGATCTTGAAATTGATGGCAACAACACTTGGGACAGGGCAATAAAAAGCTGGCAAAGTAATCGACACTAACAAGGAAGAGCTGGAAGAATATTTTGCAACTAATTAGGTTAATTGGCAACAGGTCAGTAACATGATTGGGTATAAAAAGGGCATCTTAGAGAGTCAGAGTGTATCAGAAGTAAAGATGGGCAGAGATTTGCCAATATGCAAAAAGCTGTCTACAAATTGTCAAACAATTTCAGTATAATGTTCCTTAATGTACAATTGAAAAGACTTTAAATCATCATCTACAATACATAATACATCAAAAGATTCTGAGATTCTGGATACGTTTCTGTGCACAAGGGACAAGGCCAAAGCGCAATATTGGATGCCAGTGATCTTCAGGCCCTCACGTGGCACTGCAATAATAACAGGTGTGATTCTGTGATGGACTTTACTGCATCTGCTCAGGAATACTTCCAAAGATCACTGTTCGCCGTGCCATCCAAAAATGCAAGTTAAAACTCTTTCATGCAAAGAAGCCATATCTGAACATGATCCAAAATCACAGCCGTCTTCTGTGGGTCAAACCTCATTTAAAATGGTCTGTTGCAAAATGGAAAACTGTTCTGTAGTCAGGGCGAATCGAAATTTGACATTCTTTTAGGGAACCATGGGCATCGCAGCCCCTGGACTAAGGAAGAGAGGGACCTTCCAGCTTGTTATCAGCGTTCAGTTCAAAAGCCTCCATCTCTGATGGTATGGGGGTGCATTAGTGTGTATGGAATGGGCAGCTTGCATATCTGTAAAGGCACCATCATTGCAGAAAGATATACCCAGGTTTTAGAGCAGAATATGCTTACATCCAGACAACATCTTATTCAGGGAAGGCCTTGCATATTTCAGCAGGACAATGCTATACCGCATACTGCACCTATGAGAACAGCATGGCTTCATAGTAGAAGAATCTGGGGGCTTAACTGGCCTGTCTGTTGTCCAGACCTTTCACCAATTGAAAATTCTTGGTGCATCCTAAAACGAAAAAAAAAAATGAAAAAGAAGACCCAGGACTATTGAGCAGTTTGAATTCTGTATCAGGCAAGAATTGGACAACATTCCTCTCCCAAAACTGGTATACTCACTTCCCAGACATTTACAGAGTATTGGTAAAAGTAGAGGGGATGCTGCACCATGGTAAATATGGCCCTGTCCCAACTTTTTTAAGATTAGTTGCTTTTAATATTTAAAAAAAAAAAAAATATTTTTTCTTCTTTCGTGTCCATTTAACATTTGTAATGTTTTCTATTGTGAATAAAATATGGCTTTATGAGATTTGCAAATCATTGCATTCTGTTTTTATGTAGAGTTTACACCGTGTCCCATCTTTTTTTGGAATTGGGGTTGTATTTGCTTTAGTCAGATTAATTAAAAGGTAAATTATGATTGGCTGGTAAGGGTATCTGAGCTTTGCGAATTACCCTTTACACTTCCTTACTGGATAATCCTGCAGAAGTAGAATGGAACATGTGCTAGTTGTCAAGTTACAGACTTGTACTATAACCTCTAAATACCTTCAGATACAACCAGCTCGGCTTCTTAATAAATCAGCTTTCAGTAAAGGGAAGCAGCTCATTAAGCTGGCAAAATGACATGTATTATGTATATATATGCAATATTTCATCCAGATTTACAAGACTCCAGCCAGAACCTATCTATATCCTGGGGACTTAGTTCAATACATTGGCTAGTAGAGAGTGTTGTAATAACTCAGGAAACTGATAAATGTCAGGTGGCAATATGGCACTTATAAATCCTATGAAACGTTCTCGAAGATTTGAATTTTCATTTCCCCATTAGTTTCCCATTTAACTGTCCCCTGTTATTTTAGAGCCTTTTGAATTTTCATTTCATGAAATGCAGCACCATCCTTTGTTCTAAGCCACCAGCTATGAACACATTTAATAAGTATTATGACTAAACGACGAGGCTGGGGTGTCAAAATGGCAGATTTAAAAGGGTAGTATATTTAGTAAATTTTCAGGGAGTGCATATTTTGAGTTATTGTAACATTTACCTGGAAATATAAATGTGATCTTTACAATTTCAGAAGCTTTTCTATATTTTTCAATAATCTCTTTATAAATTTGATCTAAGACTTTTAAGTTTTTCAAAAATTTGTTTAAAAAAAGCACATTTTACAAAACCGGGGGGATGTGCTGGTATAAATATGTTGATGTCTCAAGATACATGAGATACGGTGAGCCACACATGATGAACATTTATTATAATGTGGAGGCACATTCTTTAACAGAGGTGGGTCAGTCATTAGCTAAGGGCTTTCTATCCATTTTTATTCATGAAGCAATAAGCCTCTTCCCACATGTAGGTATGTTCAACATAACCAACATAACCAAACTTAAGCTTAAAGTAGAAGTCCAGGGTAGAGCTAAATATGCTTAAAATGGCTCCCACCCACCATCTTATTCCTATATTAACTGCCCTGCAAAAGAAAGATGCATATACTAACCTATTCTTAGAGCACTCCAGTCCCCAGCAGCTGACTTCAGAGGAGAGAGTGCCAAAAATGGATGGAATGCCAGAGCATTGCGCAAGGAGCCCAACCAGGTAAGAAAAGCAAATTAATATTTGCTTTTCTAACTATGAACCGCCTCTCCTCAAGAGGCAAGGGTCTAATAACCATCACCTGATTGGCTGAAGGCACAGGCGATCCTATTGTACGTCTAGCAGAAGGGAAGAAGAGACGCACAGGAAGCATGGAGGACACAGGAGCCATCGCTTGACCTGCTACCCGTCCCACAGCTCGCCGCCATCACCGCTGTCTGACCCGCCACAAAGGTGGGGTAAGTGCTGGTCATACAGTGAGCAGGCACAGGTGGAGGGGCCACAGTGAGGCTGCATTTGATGGGGCAGAGTGGCTGCATAAGATGGGCACAGAGGCTGCATAAGATGGGCACAGTGGCTGCATTTGATGGGCACAGTGGCTGCAATTGATGGGCACAGTGGCTCCATTTGATGGGGTCAAAATAAAAGGGTAGTGGGGATAGGACCCAAGGTTTCCTTGCTTTCAATGAAGGAAAAGGAACAAACTGTGGTTTAACCTGATATAACTTTATTATAACATATACGGTAGTATAAAAAATTATCATTGAAAGGAAAGTATAAACAATAGGAAATGGCACAAGGTAAAAACTGACAATGTTGTCACTTAAAAACGCATGCCCATGAGCTCAGCCATATCCCAGTCATCCACACGTGTCAATCATCTCAAGTTATTAAGTATATAATAGGCATATAAGGAGTCTGGAGGTCCATGGTTAAGCACAATACGGCTACCGACTTGTGCTATCAAGGCCTAACACATGTAAGCGTTACATATTAAGTCACACTTAATAACTTGAGATGATTGACACATGTGGATGACTCAGATATGGCTGCAATTGATGGCACAGTGGCTGCAATTGATGGCACAGTGGCTGCATTTGATGGGCACAGTGAGGCTGCAATTGATGTCTTTTTTCAGTATTTTTTCCAATTACGTTGGCACCATCAAGGACCCACCTGCCTGATGAGTTGCATTTAAGTTGTAACACACCTCCATCTATCTAAGTATCGGGGGAGGAGGGGGTTGCCATAATGCGGGACTTTGACTAGTCATCCTGAGCAGTAGGAGTATACACAGTTCCCTTTGGTGTGTTATGTCATCCAGGGGGCAGACCACTTCCAGTCACCTCCAGGCAGCAGAATCCTAAAGCTCTATAAGATATACAGTAGTTCCCGATCTAGCTTTCCCAACTCAGTTAAAAAAAAAATTATGAATTACCTTTTCGCTTTAGAATATTAATAGCACTTATCCCAGTGTTTCTCATCTGGGGTGCCCTGGCACCCTGGTGTGCTGTCTGAAGATGTTAGGAGTGCCACATTGCATTTGCTAATTTTGCACACTATCATGCATTTCCATGGTGCAGACGGGCCGTCCACCAGATCCATGGAAACGCATGATGCTAATTCAGGGTGGGTGGCATTCAGGGCAGCCCCAGCATTCAGAAGAGGGTTAAAGTCTGTCTCCTTTTAGACCCACTCTGCCTTTTGCAAACTGCCATTCTACCACAGAAAAGCTGTGGTGAAGATCGGAAAGGAAGGTTTCTTTGTGAAAAGGTGGGGTGGACTAAAGACTCAGATGTCCAAGGAAGGGAGGTGGTGAGAACTTTGATGTGAAAGGGAGTTGGGGGAACTGATGACTGTGATGTGAAAGAATGGGGGGCTTGTGAACTCTGCTGAGAATGGGGGGAACTGAAGACTCTAATGTGAAAAGCAGGGTTACTGAGAACTCTGATGTGAAAGGAAGGGATTGAGATGGATGGAGGATTCTTATAACAAGGAGGGGGGGAGGGGGGTAATTTAGGAATCTGATGTGAAAGGGGAGAACTGAGGACACTGATGTGAAGGAGGGGACTGAGGACTCAGGAGGTGAAAGGGGGGATTCTGATGTGACAGGGGGCCCAATTTAGGACTGGGGTGCCTCGAGATTTTGCATACTTTCAAGGAGTGCCTTAACTGAAAAAAGGTTGAGAAACACTGGCCTAGCCAAACTCTTTACTATCTTGGAAAACATTTGCTAAACAAAATAAAAGCTTTTTTTTTTTTTTTTTAGTTTTCTCTGGATAAATTGGTGTACGATGAAACTTTTGACAGTTTTGGCATTAGAAAAAGGACATGTTTGCAGTTGTACTTGTGTCTTTTCCATCTCTCCTAACACCAGCAACATGATGGTGTCTATAACAAATAACGTAATGTGTTCTACTATGCATGTATCAGGGGAAAGATGAAAAATATTAATGTGTGAGTGCTTCTAATCATTTATTGGGTTCTCAACATTTCTGTTTTCTTCTTCGAAGTTTAAAACATTTGATGAAGGGCTCTATGCAGCTTGTATCAATGAGGTCAATTAGATGCTTTCAGGAGAAATTTAAATGATTTTACAAATTCTTTTTTTCTCTTTATCAGAATAATCTACAAAGTACAAAGAAATTAGATCTCATGAAAGCCTGTCTTGTCAGCTGTTAGTGGCCATCTTTACATTTTCTGTTGACGATGACGGTATGGATAAATAGGGGGTACAGCAGTGACTTCTTTTTGGTGCAGTAACCAGTAAGCAGCGATCCGACCTCTATGCATTTCGCTATAATAGCATCATCAGGACGAAATGCATAGAGGTCGGATCGCTGCTGATAAATCCGTGGACCGCAGGTGACATCACATCCGTTTGCCAGTGGAATGCACGCCCAGGCTTGGTAAGGGAGAAGGCGGGGCTGGTTGAACTACATGGCGGTTCGTATGGATTGACTACACAGATATGCTGATGGAGCTGGTGCCGGTCTGGGCACTGTAATGTGTAAGCGCATATATTGTGGGAAGAGTTTTTAAAGGGGGTTTTTCAATAAAAATGTGTTGCACGATTACCTTGTCATTTCCTTTTTGGGTGATTGGTGTACATCCATCGGGGGGAGAACATACCTGTTGGATAAAGAAATGCTGATTTGGAGTTCCATGCTGGTTATCCTGATTGTATAACAAACGCGTGTTGGTTCAGAGGGCCTTAGGGCTCTGGTGAGTGCAATAGTAGTGTCACTGGCTGTGAAGCACTTTCTTGCATTGGCGTTTAAGGAACACTTCACATAAACTTCATCCCATCCACCGTGCTGTTTAACAAGTGCAAATACACAGAATTTTGTGTTTGAACAGTTTGATAATGACTTTTTTCTTTTTTTCTCTTTTTCTCTTTTTTTGTTTTTTGGCATCATATGTTTTTTCACAAATGGGATATTGATTTATGATTTATTTGATGATATTGCAGGTTTATGATATTTTTTTTTAGGTTATAATCATATATTGATGTCGACACAATGTTTTAGGGATTAATGCAGAAGAATTGCGCCTGCTTTATTTATAACAATTTTAGAGGCGTGTGTGTGTTTGTGTGCATGTGTGTGTGTGTGGGGGGGGGGGGGGGTGGGGGTGTGCTGAGGGTTACAAAAGCTTGCTGGGTGTACAATGGCATACTGGGGGATAAAGAGGATTCTAGGAGGTGCAGAGGTGTGTGTATAGGCGTATGCAGAACTTTTTTCAGGGGGGGGGGGGGGGGTGGTAATGTCACCCATGCAATATAAAAAGATATACATTCTCTAGGCTATATTTATATGGGCATGGTATGGCATGGTAATTTCCAATACAAAGTGACGCTGAATTATCTCTTATATAACACCTATATCTTTCCAGTGGAAAGATATAGGTGTTATATAAGAGATAATTCAGCTTCACTTTGTATTGGAAGTTACTCAGGCCAGGCGTACCCCCAGTCCATGCCCATATACATATAGCCTAGAGAATGTACATCTTTTTATATTGCAATGTATTGCAATACATCTGTTGTGGCCATACTTTGATCTTGATGAAAACCTATACAAAGTGAAGAAGATGGATTATCTCTTAACATACACAGACATATGTTTCCAGTAATAGCTGTCCAACTTTCCAGCAATATATAAATCAAAATGCTCCTCCTAACTGCTGTTACCTGTGGTTCTTCTTTTGTGGCTTGCAACTATATATGCCACTCACTTCAGGTTAGGATTTCCTGTGATGTGATAATGAGTAGGCACTGGCAGCGTATCACTCAGCGGCCTGGCCACTGACTGCACTGAGTGGGCGGCGCCGGCTGGATCTACACCACACGTACACAGGCAGGCAGCCAATCACTGAGGAGCGGCGGAACAGCCGAGCCATCTCATCTAATGATCGGGCCGGGGGTGAGGGAGGGACATCAGATGTGTCAGGACAGAGAGCAGCTGGCTGACTCAGAAAAAGTCAGCGGCGGACACTGCAGCTGGCAACTGCAACACCTTCCTGACGATTCCGTGGGGGGGGGGCGATAATTGCCCCCCCTTGCCCCTACCTGCGGATGCCCATGGGTGTGTGGGAGGTAAAGAGGTGCGTGTAGGGGGTGCAGCGGTGTGTGCAAGGGGGTACAGAAGTGTGCTTAGGGTACAGGGGTTATTTGGGAGGTACAAAGATCTGTGGGTATGGAGGCGTGCTGAGGGATATGGAGGCATTCCGAGGGGTGTAGAGATGTGCAAAGATGTATGGCATTAAGTAGTTCCTGTAGAACCATGCCCATTTTAAATGTCCTGCCCCTAATCTGCCTACAATGACTGGCTGAACATTTTCAGGTGTCCCAGAATTTTTTTTGGAAAGGTTGGCAACTATGCAGGAAGGGGTCCCGCTGCAGAACATGTGAAAGGGTCCCACTGTGGAACCGTAATAAAGGGCCCCTCGATGAAAGTAAATGGCCCTGGATCAGTGGTAAGGGCCCCAAGATCAGTGGCAAGGACCCCAAAAAGGGGTCAGTGGGGTCCTTAATGGTATCTTGCACTGGGGCCCTGAAGGTTCTAGTGCAAGATACCATTAAGGACCCCACTGACCCTGTTTACAAGAGGTATGTGTGATAGTCAAACTTTCTTGACTCTGAATGTTAATGATGCATGTATGTGCTCAAGCAATGAAATGAGGATAGGCAGTGCAGATAGTACTTATAACTAAAGTACTAACTTTAACTAAAGTAACTAAAGTACCGCCTTTCTTTGCTACTATAGGATGTAGAGAAAGTAAAAGGAGAACCAACTTTGTCACCTTTGATGTTTTGGCAGGTAGTGATAATGTGGACTTGTATGCTATGGAATATAGCTAAAGCTCATGTCTAGTTATGGATTTTATTACATAGTTACATTAGTCCAGCTTGGACCAGAAGATCACAGCGATCACTGTATTAGTGCCAACTATTAAGTAATTGTCACCTTCCTCAGGTTTGGGATAGGCATACTTACAGCGGTTCAAATGTGATAAAGATCAGACCTGGAGTTTAGCTTTAACACTATTTTGGTTTGAAATTCCTTGGTCTGCAGTAATTAGTCTTTGCAGCTCTTCCTAGCTGATCACCTCCTGGAATTAATTACAAATAACCCGACGGCTGTTTTTTTCTGGTAAATTTTTGAGATGGCTTTCAGCCCTGCCAGTTGCCCATGAGTGGCCAGTGACAAAGCTAATGGGACGCCTGCACCTGATTGAGGCTCCCCAATTCCCAACATCTGCCGGTGAAGCTTTAAAGTGTTTCTCAGAACCTCTTACCAAGTGACTCTACCTGGAACACAAGCTGGAAAATGTTTGACATTACCGCGCCCAGCGTGTTCTCAGGAAAAAGTGAGCTGTGCTAAATTAAAGCCCTCGCTCAGAGCCAATGTTCTGCACACAAGAGCAAAGCTGCACTTCATTATAACCTGAGGCACTCCTTAGATGTAGAATGAATGCGAAGAATGTTAAATCTGTATTTATTTTTTCTCCATACAGGTCACATTTACATTTTCCTGCTGTCAGTTCCATAATTAGAGCTGCAGTGAAAGCTTAATGGGCAAATTTATTTCCACAGCGAATAATGAGGAAGACAAACGCACTGACAACTGTATAAAGAAATGTAAAGTCATGCATTTTTTTTTTGCCAGATATATGCTTGAAATTCAAAAAGAGCAGCAATGTTTTACTTAGCAGATTGTACAAATATGTTTATGTTGTTCCTCATTTTAGTTGCTAAAGCAGATCTCCAGAGTGCTTAGAGATATAGTGCAGAATCTCATGGATTCCAGCAGTTATAGTTTAACGAAACAAAACACCTCCGGGTAATCATGGCCAATTTGGCGTTATAAGGGGAACAAAATTCTCTGGATCAAAACATTGCCATACTATTCTTTAGCAGTTGTACTTGGATACCATTACTTGTAACAACACCATCCAAAAATCTTTTTTAACCCCCATATGTCTGCAATCTACAGATTGACAATCCTAATTTCTGACAGCTCACATGAAGTCATCATCTTCACAGCTATGAAATAGTAATCACATGGGGCTTGTTAATAAACGGACCCCTCCTACGTTTAGCAATCAGAGTATCTCTTTCTCTGTTCAGTTCCTGTTAACAGCAAAAAAATATATAAAAAAAAAATAATTCATAAAGTTTGTATAATAATTTAAGAAATGAATAAATTATATATACAGTATTGATTTTTAAATAAAAAATGTTCACATTTTTGCCCATTTCTATAGTAAAAACCTGAGCAGGGTATTGATTAAAACAGGATGTAAAAGCCTTACATCCTTAGAAACAATGTAAAATGATATTGGTAGTTACTGTATATTAGTCATGGGGCCCAGATATAAGGAAATGGTATTGTCTTTGAAAAGTATAAGCATAACATACTTGTGGGCAGGTTGAAACATTTAATTAGGTGCTGTCCCAACTTGGGAGGTGAGAGTAAATTCCATTCCCGGTTTCTTGGTCTTTTTGGCGGGTTCCTGTCTGAGTCTGGCCCACTTGTCCTGTGTGATATAAATTGGGACAGTGGTCCAGCTTGGGGAGCAAAGGGGAATAGAGGTCCCTGGGGAAGAGGCGAGGAGACCAGAGAGTTCCAGAGCAGCTGTGTGTTACGAGATTTGTAGGGGGTGGAAACCGAATGACACCTGTAGGAGAATGTCACTCACTACAGTCCACATGTAGAAAAACTTTTGATTTGGGGTTTGCCCTGAAGATACCAGCACTGAAGTATGCCTCTGAAGGACTATGATTACTGTACTACACTTTTGCAGGTATGATGGGGCAGCACACAGCCTGTAGTTAGGAGTAGGGACGTAGGAATAACCTAGGAATACCTAGGAATAATATATGTCAGGGATATGCAATTAGCGGACCTCCAGCTGTTGCAGAACTACAAGTGCCATGAGGCATAGCAAGACTCTGACAGCCACAAGCATGACACCCAAAGGCAGAGGCATGATGGGACTTGTAGTTTTGCAACAGCTGGAGGCCTGCTAATTACATATCCCTGATATATGTACTGTATGTTGGACTGTGAAATGTTCATATTTGCACTTTTTCTTAGTTAAGAGTTGAAACGTTCTCCCTGCCTGTTCTGAAGTTACTATAGAGGTGTATCGCAAGTAACCGGCACGCATAGAGTTAATTAACACATTGGGGTATAAAGACATCAGTGTGGAGTGAAGAAATGTGAAGACACATGTGTTTACCTGGAGTAACATAAGTTTAACAAGCAGGCTATCGATAGTTTGTACCTGTTATAGGTGGCCTGTCCTCTAGCACCAATCGATATGTTGTCGGCACTCCTTCCGCCAACGGTCTCTCTCCCATAGCATCGGGAGTGGATTGCACCACAGACGTCTCCATCCTGTACAGAGTTACGTAAGATCAAGAGATAAGTTGAGTACACTTGTGGAGCCCTTGCAGAGTGCAGGGCGTGGCCCACACTGCTACTTGGGAGTAGTAGTGTAAAAGTAATAATATGGAATATAGCAGACAAGCGCCTTAAGGCGATTCAGTTCGCATTTGCAGCGCTATACAAATCATTCATTCATTCATGGATGGGAGGTCTTGTGTACATAAAAAAGAAGAGAGGCACAATCCCCAAAATACAATTAGTGGAAAAAAAAAAAAAGTTCTCCTCGGGACTCCCGAATGGGACAAAACAGGGAAATTGGGTATTTTAGTGTGCCAAAAAACAAAACAAATACAAAGATAATGAAAAATAAAATTGACAATGTTTATTAAACACCATTAAAATCTAAAGACAAATGTCTAAAAGCATGTAACACACGCTACCAGACTGGTTATACATTCAACACAGTATTTAAAGAGAATAGAAGGTGATGGAATCAACGTGTTTCGTCCACTGTGGGCTTATTCAGGATCCACTTTGAGTGTATAGCGTTTATGCTGGTAAATAATACAAACAATACATTATACTGACAAGAAAATATATCTATGAATTCATACAAAAAGAAAAGAAAAAACAAAAAAAAAGGGAAAGAATTTAAATGGTATAACAATAGATAACAGGTGAGGACAACTGCAAGAAAAAAACAACCCTCATAAGCACTAAAGGGAGTCACACTGGACCAAGAAGACTGGGTGGGGGGCAAGGGTAAAAATGTCAAAGCACAAGACTAAAAGGGATACTCATCCGAAGTTTTAAAACGAAGAAACATACTGAAAGAAAAAATATCCAGCAATGAAAGGGGTGGTCACACCATACAGACAGCCTTAATAAATTACAGATACAAAAATACCAGCCACAAAGACTCACCCATATATAAGGCCAGTATCAGAAGCCCGGAAGGTGCTAACCACCTGGTCGGGTATATAAAAATGGCAGCGTCAAACAGCAGGAAGTAGTAGTGGAAAACACTGGACAGGTGGATGTGGACATTAGCTCAGTGTGCCCCTCCTAAATGCAGATTACAGAGATGTACATTGTTACAGGGAACCAAGGGTTAACTGGAGCACATTTGCAGTGTCAGTGTACATGATGCACGTTCAACTCTAATGCCCCGTACACACGGTCGGAAAATCCGACCACAAAATCCACTGGTGTTGCATACACACGGTCGGACAAAGTTGTCGGAAAATCCGATCATTCTGAACGTGGTGACGTTTGTTGCCTACGACGGGACTACGTAGAGGCTAGTAGCCAATAGCTTTGGTCTTGTAATGTGATCTGAGCATGCGTGGCACTTTGTCCGTCGGAATTCGCTACACACGATCGGAAAAAAGTCTGATAGGACTTTGTTGTCGGAAAATTTGAGAGCAGGAGATAAAACTTTGTCCGTCGGAAAATCCGATGGAAAAAGTCCGATGGAGCCCACACATGGTCGGAATTTCCGACAACATTGTCCGATAGGACATTTTCCGTCAGAAAATCCGACCGTGTGTATGGGGCATAAGAGTGGAGGACCACCTTCAAGTTGAGTATGCCCCCACAATAGCTTCAACCTGGCTCCAAGGCATTGCTGAAGATGGCATACAGCAAAGGTACCCCGTGTGTGTGTAAAGTGACCCTGTAAAAAACTTCCTAATGTAGTCCAGAAGAAGCTATACAACCACCAACCTACTACCCCTTACATACTAATGCTGCTAAATTTGGTCTGAGCATGTACGCATTAAAAGAGAAGTGTATGGCCAAAGCTTTTTTGGTAATAGTTGCCTTCTGGGTCACAGGAGTGCACTTACTTTTGCACTCTTGTGACCCAGGATCACAGCAGGCTGTCAGCTGATATCACAGAGCCACCCAAGGATCTGGACGGATCTCGACAATAATGTCAGGATCCACCCAGATGCCTAAACCAGCAGCTGGCTCAGACTCTCAGTGCTCCACTGAGAACCTAAGCCAGCCTCTCCATTGAGCATTGGAGGGGCAGAGCAGAGAATGGTAACTGACAGTCACTACTCTGTGCTCAGAGAGGACCAAGAACTGAGCGATCAGTGGTCAAGTGATTGCTCAGTTCTTGGACTAGAGCGAGCGTGGGACAGCCATAGAGTATGTAAGTTTGTTTCTACTTTTTTTCCCCACACTTCTCCTTTAATGACCGCTAATAATAAAAGGATTTTTAGAAGTTCTCCTTCAGACTATTACTATGCAACCATGTACCCTAAGACTACACATCCCAGGGATCTCCATTGTGTCATGAAGGTTGCTTGGAGTGACCATAAAAGGAGCAAGAAGAGTCTCTTCCTCTTGGGCCTGACACGAGATGGACCTCTCTGTGTAACAGGGAGAGAGAGGTTGCGGCCTACCACGCGGAGCCTTACTTCCAACCCGAGGCCTAAGGGGCCTGGCTCTGTTATATGCTGTCGGACATCCTATCACTAACATCACTTGGATTGCCTGCCTGTCAGTTTGGGTGAGTGAGGCAAGTTTTACTTTTAAAAACCAAGACAGAGGATCCACTGCCTGAGTGCTTCTACACGTGTTCCTGTTCAGAAGACCTCTTGGTGAGAGGGCAAATTGCTTGACCCTTTATCTATTCATTGCCACTATTACAAAACACCGTGCACAGACATCTTTACCCCAAGAACACTTTACTGCATTGCTTGAATATTGTGCTCAGACGCCTTAGATCTTCACCACTAGTAACCTATTGCCTTATCTACAACCAAACAGATTACAGTTAACGAGCTCCAACTAGCTAGCGGACAACATCAGATCTGCAATGTGGAACTCTTTTGTCATTACTTATAGGAAAGCCTATATATTACCTTCAGTAGACCTGCTCATTCATAAGGATAGCATAGGCTGGCTAGATTACATCTTTCTCAAAGTAGCCACATACGTAGTTAACTGAAATATCCGCTAGGAGGTGACTTTGGATCTAAATACTGTATATTGTACATATATGTATATAACATTGTTCATTACTGAACCATTGTTTGAGTCCTTGGATGGAATTTGTTTGCTGTGTTGGCGCTGTTATCCTGGCTCCGCAGATTTATTACCTCTGTTTGTGAAATAACTTCCTCTAATTGGGTTAAGTCAAATATTTCAGAACCTAATATTACTGAGTTGTTTGATTCTTGCTGCACGGTGTTACAAGGATGTCTGAACCCAGAGTGTCAGGTGGGTTGGAAGGTTCACTTGGTCATGGCCGTGCAGATGAGCAGGTAATTCTCAGCAGTCCTCAAGGGGGCAGTGCTACACTAGCAATGGCCTTTAAGTCCAAAAGCTCCAAAAGTAATAGTTGTAATACTGTTTTACTTGAAAATGAATTCTTTCTCTGTCACAACTAGTATTCAGGCTCGTTTCCAGCTTCTAGACCGCAGAAATCAAATATGTTCACACGTTCTCTGAAGGGTCGACCAAAAGCAGAAAAAACATATTTGGGGAACAGCGAGGTACCTTTTTGTTTTCTGTGGAAATAAGTGAGCCAGCAGCCATGGCAATGTTGTGCCAGTTTCTGCCACGTTATTTAGCCATCTGTTAAGAGCAAATATTTTTTATTCTGTTCGTTCAGAGTATGCCGTCAACTTAATAGAAGTGCTATATAACATACCAGCAGTATGGAGAGTGCCCAGAGCTGGACCTCCATTCTATGAATACAGTAATAATACAGTCATAAAAACTCCAGCCCGGAATGTTATAGAATCTGTCTGTTTAAAATTGATTGTTACATTTTTGGTATATAAAGAGAGAACGATAGACAATGTATTTTATATCTGAGAGAATACAGCTGTGATCTCAGCACCATTTTGAGGGTACAGCTATCAGGGGGAAAAAAAAAGTCTCCCACAAATCGAACACACTTTAAAAAGCAGCGTGTAGTGACAGCAGTATGGACAAAAATTAAATTCCAGCAAGCTATACAAAAATGGCAACTGCTCCAAACTTTAACTAGCCATTACAGCAGTGTTTCTTAGCTCCAGTCCTCAAGGCACCCCAACAGGTCATGTTTTCAGGCTTCCCATTATATATTAAATCCCTGTGTAAAAAGGCTGTTATCTACAGAACTCAACAACTCAAACTGATCTTTACACCCTATGAATAAATCAGGAGCTTAATGACGATTCCAATATAATCTTAGCTAAACACAGATAAATGTTTTAACTATAGTCCAAGAATTCATCCTCATCATAAACCTTTCAAAGGCCTAACAATAATCTTTGCTTTCCAAATTTAAAAAATCCAAGAATTTATTACAACATTACTTACTCATAAAATACTATTCTCTTATGATACAAATGTTCCAAAGAATTTTATCTTTTTCCCTCAATACGTAAAGCAGTGGTCTCCAAACTGTGGCCCAGGGGCTCAATGATGCCATTTGCTTGCCTTTATATGGCCCTTGGAGCACTATTCCTCCAACTGACACCAATAATGGGGCAGTATGCCAAACACTGATACCAACGATGGGGCACCTTTCCTTTCACTTACACTAATGATGGCGCACTATTCCTCCTACTGACACCATCAATAGGGCACTATTCCTCCCTCTAAAACCAATGATGGGACATTGTTTACTGACGCTGGGGCATTTTCTACTCTCACTGGCCACAGCCTGGTGCCTCAAAGCCCGAAGGACAGTAAACTGGCCCTTTGTTTAGAGTTTGGAGACGCCTGCTCTAAGGTATGTGAGTGATAGGTACAATTTACATGCTGGGACTTAGGAAGAGTAAGGTGTCACAATCCTGGCAGCCAAAGACCGTTGGGTTAGTTTGGAGCCATGTAATATCCATTTTATAAATTAGAACTGAAAACAGCAGATGGAAAATACGACACAAGATGTTCGCTGGTATTTAAATACCCCCCTAATAATATCAGATACATGTAACTTTTTTCTCTGTTATAGAAGGTGTGTATCCAGGCAGCTGCAAAGAAATTCACTTTTTGAAATGGTCCTCAAGTTCCCACCCATGCTTTTCCTAATAACAATCACTAAGAACTTATTAAAATAAAGGGCTTTACATGTGTTTTTCAGTTTTTATTTCCATTGAGAAAATGAGTCACTTGGAATCATGGTTTAAACCTTTTAAGTCATAACATTCTGGTCCAAGACTGTGCATGGATTGAACTTTTCACATGGCTGTTTGGCAGCTGTATGGTGTGCTTTAGGCTTGAAGCACGTAAGAGATAGGAAAAGTCCATGGAAGAACTGGTTTGGTACAATTAGACCTGCAAGGAGCAACTTAAAGCGTTTGTTAACCCCAAAAAAACAAAAAAACAAGATCCTGTTCCCTTAAAGCATGTTATGCAGCGCAGCGCTTGTGCTGTGTCATTTGGACCCCTGTAACGCCAAAAAAACTTGGCTGATCCTGCAAACTGACCACGATAATCAGGGCTGCTGAGCCCTGCTATCTGTCTCATGTGTCTTCTGTCCTCCCCTTTCTGCCTGTCTCTGCTTGTACCAGCGCACGCCCCCACCCCCTGCTCCTGCTTCTCTCATAACTGCAACTAAATCATCTTATCTCCTCTGCACTGTACCATAATAACAAGTGTCCCTGTGCCTGTGTAATGTAAAAAAATCTTCCGATCTGTACCTATATAAGAGCGTGGCTCCCGGCGCTCAGCTGACTGTCGGCTCTCTCTCTCCTCTCTTCCTCAACTCCCTCTGCCCTGCCCACTGCAGCTGTGAGCCGGAGAGTGAAGAGAGCAGAGGATTCAGCTGAGTGCCGGGAGCGGAGGTCATATAGTTACAGATCGACCGATTTTTTACATAACACAGGCACAGGGACACTTGTTATTATGGTACAGAGGACAGATAAGATGATTTCATTGCAGCGGGTTAACAACCACTTGAAAGAATTGGTGCTTGACCTCTACTCCCCTCAGTCCCATGGACCAGTGCTGAAGCCCAAGAGCTTGCCCATGCTCCATTTAGCATTCAAACCAAACAGACAGACACCAAAGATGTTTCAAGCATCCAAATAGTTTTATTGGGCAAGCAGATAGATGACAACACCAGGCCACACCAGCAATACATTTCACCCTCAACAGGATTTAATCATAGAGGCTTTCAGTTTGAATGTGGAGCACAGCATGTTTTACATAGAAACCTGATGTTGTCTATGGACATTAAAATAAAAGCATATGGGAGCATATCTTCCATCGAAAAACAACATCATACATATCCTATAATGTGTGTCTACCCACATTTACACATGCTTTTTTTCAAAAAAAAAAAAAATTTCTAAAATAAATATAAATATATATAAATAAATAATAAAATTAATTAATAAATGTAAAATATTACTTTCATCAAGCTGATCCCTTGCACGTGTACTCTATATCTAAAAAATAATTGAAAAGACTAAATTCAATCCCTTTAAATGTGGCGACAGCGGCAAAGACAATAAAAATTATATCAAGAGACAATTCCATAAAGGAGGATTACAGCAAACTACCTTAAGTCACTTGCACTGGCTGTGGATTTGAATTAGCCGCATTGATGGCTCCTCTGCTCCCCCGAGTAATGAACTCATCCTGATCTGATGGTAACAGGTAATTAAATATTAAGATGATAAGGCGCTAAATATTAAAGATGAACTCCAAGCAAACAGCTAAATACACAGATAAAATACATACTGTACATGAGAGTTGTTTTACCTGCCAAAAGGATTTATATTTCTATCCATGTAGTGCTGAGATTTACACAGCTTTGCCACACAGCAAAGTCCTGCTTGCTAGGGAAGAAGATCCTTGCAGAGAAGGCCTGGCCCACAGTCTGCGCTCTTATTCATCCCAAAAGTGTTCTATCGGGTTGAGGTCATGACTGTGCAGGCCAGTCAAGTTCCTCCACCCCAAATTTGCTCATCCATGTCTTTATGGACCTTGCTTTGTCCACGACTTTGCCCAGGAGCCCATGATGCTAATATGGCGGCCCGGTGTCTAAGTCAGGGAACTGCCTGAAAGGATAAGTTCAGCTTTAGGCCCCTTTCACACTTATACGACTTGTCCCACGATTTGGGACTGCAAAGTAGCATGACAAATCGTTCCCCATGATTTCCAATGACAGCCATTCATATTAGTACGACTTCAAGTCGTTCCGACTTCAAAGTAGTCCCTGCACTACTTTGGTCCGATTTTGATGCCACTTACACAGGCATTCCTTGAAATCATGGCGAAATCGCGGCATAAATCGCACGACTTTGAAGTCGCACAAGTGTGAAAGGGGCCTTAGGAACATGTTTCACCTGTTTTTGTTCCCACTCCGGCACCGGCTTGACGATACGAGCTCTCGCTGTGACAGCACTATGGGGAGAAGCAACCAGCTGTCAATTTTTGAAAAGAGTACAGCCGTGCGGGGCTCCGCCCACACGGCCGTATCATTCATTGACAGATTCCTGTGAATGAATGAGTTCTGCGGCTGTCAGCTTGTAGTTCTTAATAAACTACCATGGCGATGTTGGGCACTCTGGTAATTCATTGATTCTTCCTGTCAGTGAGAAATCTGCTGATCGTGGGTACAATGCTTTCCTGGCTCCTAAATTAAAAAAAAGTAAATGCACATTGTTTTTACCTGCAAAAAAATGTGCATTTATTATTTTTTTTAAAGGTGAACCTATCCTTTAATGTTAGTTTTTTCACATGACTGCAGTTTCTGCCTGGTCCTGGGCATTGATGAGTGTGCGCTTCGCATTAAAGGTACCCCCACGTGCAGAGCGACTGGCCCCGCCCACACAATGACTTCAAGAGGATGCTACCAAGTCACCAAGTTTGGAGGTGATACTGCCTGCTGAACAAGACTATATATTTTGATGCAGAGTGTACTAACATGGTCACGGTCACCATGTTAACTTACGGCTGGACAGCCAGGGGTAAAAACCATAACTCCCAACTGTCCCTGATTTCGAGGGACTGTCCCTCTTTCCCCCTCATTTGCCCCTCATTGTGGTCTAATCCATATGGTTGTATATAAAATGCAATTTTTTTAGGGCTGTTACTGATTAAAATTTTCGTGTTCAATTAATCAATTTTTTTTTAATCGACTAATTTCAATTAATTATAATGCACATACAGATCCAACTACTTTTAGCTGATCTCCTTGCATTGCAACTCTGCATTAGTCAGTGGTAAATGTGGTATACACTATATACAATCACCCGACACTAGTTAGTTTCCACAATCCATGGCTTGACTTCACAGTTAACACAAATACGTTTTAAATTCAAACTGTAGCACTGACGTAAGTAATTTTTTTTCCACAGTAGCGTGACAATCCCTCCACCTCCGGTCTAACTAATCACTCTCACCTTATGGCATGGACCCCTGTGCAAACAGGTGGTCATGCAAGCAGGTATCAAAAGGGTTAACATGGACCATAAACTTCTCTCACGTCTCCTTAGATCTCAGCAAGGACGCCAGGTCATGTGTCGGCTGTCGCAGGTAGGGCTTCGGCTCGCATGTTTTACGTTCTCATGCACTGCTTATCATGTCACTAAACTGTGGTCTGCGTAGCTCACGAACCACGCACCGCTTGTCTCGTAAACCTAAACACTTACTCGCACGTTTTTGGTTGTACACGATCGGGAGCCACCTAGCGGCACGCACATTCAGGGCCGCCCGCCATGACACTCCGACCGATGCCGCATCCGGCACTCAAGGGTTCCCCTTACGCGGTCGTATTACGCAGTCTTTGAATCGTTCAAACATGGCTCACGCACGGGTGCCGTTCGCACTCACACGCATCGTTCATGTCCTGTCATATTATCCAAATCGGTTATGCCAGCAAGCGTGCCGAATCGCTATTTGCATTCCGAATCGCTGTTGGCATGTTAATTGTACGAATCACTTCGACCGTGTCGAAACATTTCACGTATTAGCATGGCAATCATTTCGTCATTTCAAACATGGCTAACGTATCAGGCCATTCGGTCATGCTAAGTCATTTCGCATCAGTTAAACAGGGCTTTCATGCCATCATTTCGATCCTGGCCGCACTCAGATTCAAGTCATGTCGCACTTAGGCACGGATTTGTCTCGGGGTACCCAGGTTACGGCCGTATTACCATACATGTTTCAGAGATTGGCCCACCGCTCGTACGGATGCGGGCTCGAGTCCAGTCTTTGGCATGATATCGGTCATTGGCCACGTATCGGTCTGAATCCGGTCGCATCCGGCATGCATCGATTCGCACTGATTCGCCTAGCCGCTCGGCCTCATTTCGATACATGCTCCAGAGATTAGATTCGGTTACAAATTGCTCGGTTTGTTGTAATCTAGTCTTTGTCATGGTTTCATTTCGGTCACCATACCTCTGGGTAGGTCCGGTCGCATCCATAGATGCTCCGATCGGGGCGATCCAGACGCACGACTACCCGGCCTCATTTCGATACATGCGCCAAGGGCGGAATCGCATCACAGGTTGCGTACATTCTTGATTCTTGCCCCTGTCATGGTATGTCATTTCTGTCACCTTACCACGCCCGGCATGAATGCAGTCACTTCCCCGCACTAATTCGTGTCGGCGTGCCCTAGGCCGGCCTCATTTCAATACATGCGCCAGGGACGGAATCGGAAAAAAAAAAAAAAAAAAAGAGAGACTTTGATTCTTGTCCTTGTCATGGTATATCATTTCTATGTCACCTTACCACGCCCCGGCGTTAATTGGTCCCTCCCTGTACGAATTCGCGCCGGCGTGCCCTAGGCCGGCCGCATTTCTACGAAAAAAAAGAAAAGAGAGAAAGGGGTTCAGTCACTAGACAGGGGCATGACGATCGAGGTCGCTGGCACACGAGTGCTTGCGTTCCAAATGCATACTACAGCACTTGGAGTCGGACCCGGTGGCAGCTGGATGTCACAGTTCGGCCCCAGCGTACCCAGGCAGTTGGCCTCATTTCACGGTTGCCTCATTTCTGTACGTGCTCCAGAGTCCGGCTCACAGTCACCCCCATACGGTACAACCGGGCCGGGCCCTGTCACGGGAAGTTCATTTCAGTTAAGGCAACATGTCGCGTCAGTCATTCGTGTTGTTATCTGTCATTTGATTCCACAGCTGTCTTGGCAGTCGACTTAAGTCACTATCGCCTGTTGTTATCATCTACGTTGGGTTCCGTCGCTCTGGACGGCAGCAGTTCAGGCTCTTAAATAGGTACTTTCTCTCACACTCTCTCAGGTCAGTCGGATTCAGTAGGTCCACCTGCACCAGCTAGATCAGGGTTCCAGCAGGTAAAAAAAAAAAAAAAAAAAAACGCAGGGGCGTGGGGGGGGGGGGGGGGGGCGGCTCCTGCTTTCTCATGGCAGGTACGTATACCGTAGGTGACACGTCCAAACTCATTTCTTGTCACCTCTTTATAGGCCCAGCCTGCAGACACGTGACCAGTCAACTAAGTAACGGGTCTTGGCAGCCGCCATGACATCAGTCGGCAGCGATGACCTCACCACCCCGCTATCTCCGGCGTCAGCCTCCGAGGCTGGCAGTGTCCAGTCTCTTAGGGCATGGACAATTCTTAGGCTGTCCGCCGAGCTGAGGCGCAGAGGGATACCCTTCTCGTCCGCGGCCAGGAAGGCGGAGCTATTCAGGCTCCTCTTCCCACCACCGGCCGCAGCAGGCTCCAGCAGGCGTCTCTGGAATCTATTGCAGCCGCCGTCGCTCAGCTACACACCCTCGTGTCTTCCTTGTCTTCCTCGATCATTGAGGTCCAGGACAGGGTGTCACGTCTAGAGGCCAGTCCGGCTGCCACGGTTCCGGACCCTGCGGTGGTCCCAGCCATCAGTGCACCGGCCACAGGTAGTGAGCTTGCCACGACTACCGTTCACCCTTCCCACCTGGTGCCACCCAGCGTAAGGAAGGACATTTTAGAGGGCAGAGACGTTAACCTGGCCTCACTCATGATCTCGGTCCATGACTTGGCCGAGAACAAGGCCTACACCTGGGGGGACGTCTCGGTGGTTTTGAAAGCAAAGGATCCGAGGCTCAACAGAAAGCTCACGGTGCCCGAGTTCACGCTCGCTTTCGGCATGTTCAGGGACGTGCTGTGCTAAGCCTCCCCCGGCAGGCGGGAGGAACTGGACCTCTACCTCCATTTGATCGTAGACCTGGGCCACAAATACGGTGGCTCAGCGTTCTACGATTATCATCGGTCCTTCTCGGCCAAAGCCGCGGCCAGATTCTTACAGTTCCATTTGACAACGGACTGGAGCGTAGTGGACACCGAGTTGTTCTGCCGCCACTTTGCGGGGCTACGCTCCCCGCTATGTGCTGTCTGTCAGTCAGCGTCCCACACCACGGTCTGGTGTGCCAACATAGCCTCTGTCCACCCGATAGCTAGCACGGCCTCTACCAGCACGAGCCAGGCTCAGCAGGCCCCGGCGCAAGGGCAGGAGGTGGACTAGTTGGGACGTCCGGTGCGGATGGTTGGAGGAGCCGCCATTTGCAACAACTTCAACTATGGCTCCTGCGATTTCAGCCAGTGCCGGCTCTTGCACGTTTGCACCCTATGCCAGAGGGCGCACCCCAGGGTCCTGTGTGAGGTCAAGCAGAAGAAACCGTGACTAAGCCGGGTCAATATCCTTTGGCTCGATGTTTACTTGACCTCACACCCCACTCCGTCACTCGCCAGCTACCTCATCCGAGGTTTCACCGATGGGTTTCATACCGGGCTCATCACCCTGCCCCACTCCACCCACGAATGTCCGAGCCTGCGCTTAGCAGCAACAGATGAGCCAGCTATTGACGTCCTTCTTCAGACGGAGTTGGATCGGGACTTTATGATAGGCCCGTTCAGTCAGTGTCCCTTTAGTATCTGGATTCAGCAGCCAGGGCAGATCTGGCCATGTGGGAACACTTTCTTAGTAATTGGAACGGTGTGTCCCTGTTCATCCCAGTAGTGTCCACGCTGTCACCCCAGGTGGTGACCGATGCGGCGGCATCCACAGGATGCGCCGCCATTTTTGGCCATTTGTGGTTCGCCGCCCCTTGGCCTCCTCAGGCACTAGCCACACCGGGCCTCACTACCACATCAGCCCTCTTTGAGCTGTTCCCCATCATAGCAGCCGCTCACCTATGGGGTCACCATTGGTCTGGACAGACTGTGGCTTTTACGACAGGCAATCAAGCCACAGCCGAGATCATCAGCAAGGGCAGGTCTAAATCCAGGCCCGTCATGTCCTTCCTCCGCAGACTGGTACCATCTCTCAGCCACTATCCCGGAGTGGTCACAACTGACCTTGGACTAGCCCTACATTTACACTCAGCTACTAAACATCATCAACGCTTCGCTCGCCCGCAGCACCCGTCGGGCCACCATACGGCCTGGAGGGCGTTTAATAAGTTCCTGCCCCATCGCCCTCGTGAATCTTCCAGCGTCAAGCAGGTTCTGGCGTTTATCGCTTATTGCCATTCTCACCTAGCACTGTCACACAGCACGATACGCCAGTACGTGGCCCGGGGTGCAGCACTACTTGTCACTTCAAGACCCCGCGAGGCCTTCGGTGTTCTCCTGCCACGCAGTAAGGGCTCTACTGCGTGGAGTTCAGAAACATCAGCCGCCAGTCAGCCCGAAGCGGCTGCCTATCACTGGGGAGATCTTTAAGGGGATGTCTGACATCCTGGATAGGTCCCCTTTCAGTCTCCTCCTCAGCACCGTCCTGCAGGCTGCGATACACATGGCGTTTTACGGGTTTCTACGGCCCAGCGAGTTCACTCGCAGCCACCCAGCTGGTCCAGTCTTGCGTAGAAGTAATCTCTGCCGCCACCAGGATCACTACGTTCTTCACTTGGCGACGTCCAAAACTCAGCAGCGAGGTTCCGGAGTAGATATTCACCTGTACAGGACCCACAACAACTGGTGCCCGCTTGACGGCACTGCTATCCGACCGCCCAGGGTCCAGTCCGCTTTTACCCTTTCCAGTAAAACCCCTCAACTCGTCGCAGTTCGTGGAACATGTCCGGGTCCTTCTTGGCAATCTTCAATTGGGCCCCAGCCAGTACTCCGGGCATTCATTCCGGATCGGGGTGGCCACGACGGCCTCAAGACAGGGGGTTCCGGACCATGTGATCAAGGAACTAGGTCGGTGGAAGTCGGCCGGCTTCTCTCGCTACATATCTAACCCACAGTTGGAGGTGGCTCAGGCCTTTGCCCGACTTACTCAGTGACATTTACCTTTAATAAATAATTATCCCCTACCTGAAGGTTTTTGCCCCCTTATTTTGGTGTACCATACGGTAGACCAAGGCACACTTTCAGGTCTATTTCATGTTGGTGAGTTTTGTGTTGTTCCTATGTGTCATCGTTACTCATGTCGTCCGTAGGGCTCTAGACCATAAATTGGAAGGCCGGGTACCGGCCTGAAGTTATGGGAGGAGCCCGGAGGGTATTTAAGCAGCCCAAAGGCCGCCGGTCTTTGTCGGTTTCCTGTGCGAGATACCCACCCACCCTCCCCTTCTAAAAAGCCTCTTCCAAGTATTCTTACCCCAGACTGAATACTCATTTCGCATTATTCCATAACTACTTCTTATCATTCCTTATCTAGAGTATGCCCCCTTATTTTGGTGTACCATACGGTAGACCAAGGCACACTTTCAGGTCTATTTCATGTTGGTGAGTTTTGTGTTGTTCCTATGTGTCATCGTTACTCATGTCGTCCGTAGGGCTCTAGACCATAAATACAACGTGAGCCTAGCAAGCCCAGAAAAAACAGATTTAGGACACAGTACTGAAAAAACACAATCACTAACATCTCATAGAAGCTTTAACATGGTAATATTTCAAAAGTCATGTTCGATGTTTCTAAATCCACTGCCTTAAAATAATACCTGGTAATCCTCCCATGAAGGTCCTTATTCAGGTATTTTCTGTTATACGGTGACCACATTATTTACCTTTGTCCCCGTTTTTCTGCGTTGTCACCTGTCACAACAGTTTCTGATTGTGAGTACAATTGGTTGTTTAAACACACACGATGCAGGCACAGTCTACTGTTTCAACCAAGTCATGCTGGCAAATGTCATATATGCATTGCTGAAGCGTCTGTAGACAGGAAGGGGCTGCAAAAACCCTGTAAGAGATCAGAAAAATATTTTAAAAGGGAAGCTTAATTTTATTTAAAGCTCAATTCCAGTCTAACTTCAGTCCTGCATAGTTGTACAGGTCCTTCTCCTGTAGTGCAATTGTTTACTCTGATTTCACTGCACACTGTGAGCTACTCTCTGCAGTGTGCAGTAGAAATAGCAGAAAGTTACATAAAGCCCATCCCATTTCCTGGCTGGAGGCCATCCAGCATCAGATAGCTTTGTTCTCATCACCTTGAGTGTCCCCAGCCTACCTAGGGTTGTCACCTGTCCAGGATTCACCCGGATAGTTCGGGTTTGGAATCATGTGTCCGAGTTTCAGACTGTCTGAGACCCGGACACATTATTTAGACTGGACTACGGCTTCCCAGCAGGGTTTCTGGTTGCAGTTGTCTAAGCTGAGAGCGTCTGTTATGCCGCGTACACACTGTCGGAATTCTCGTCGGAAAAAGCTCTGATGGTTTTCCCGTCGGAATTCCGACGGAATTTGTCTGTCTTGCCTACACACGGTCACACCAAATTCCGACGGTCAATAACACCACGGCATACAACACGTTCGACTGCACTATAAAAGGGAAGCTTAATGCTTCTGAGCATGCGTCGAATTGTTTCCGAGCATGCGTCGGAATTTTGCATGTCGAATTGCATACACATGATCGGAAAATCCGATAGAAAGGTTTTCCGTCGGAAAAATTAAGAACAGGCTCTCAATCCAAAGTCTGTCAGAAATTCCGACAAAAAAAGACCGATGGGCATACACACGGTCGGAAAATCCGATGAAGAGCTGTTTCCATCGGAAATTCCGACCGTGTGTACGTGGCATTACACTCCTTCACACTGCCCAAAGCCAGCACTAACATTCCCCCCCCCCAAAACACACACAGACGGGAGAGGAGAGAGGGCTCAATCTGCACCTCTTCCCCCCTACCCCTCTTTGTCTGCCATACTCCAATCCCCGACGCTATGCCTCAGAAAAGGAAAGTTGGGGCCGGAAATTTGAAGTCGAGCAGCCTCAGCTACATCTGGATGAGGGTTGCTGATCTCCAAAGGGTGAGGGAGCTCACCATCCATCCCTGTCTGTGACTGAAGTCTCAATATACGCTTATTGGGATTTTTTTAACCAAAAATATCTAGCAAAATACATATTAGCCTAAATTTATGAAGACGTGGATTTTTTATTTTTTTTTATTGCATATGTTTTAATAGCCGAAAATTTTCGGCCTTCACCACGGACATGGACTCATGATGACTGCGTGATGTCACAGGCTCGGCTCCTCCCCACTAAACGCATGTTGCCCTCTCAGTGGGCTTCATCAGTAGATCTACTGATAAAGCCCAATGAGAGGGCGACACGCGTTTAGAGGGGAGGAGCCGAGTCCGTGACTACTGATGAAGCCCAATGAGAGGGTGACACGCATTTAGAGGGGAGGAGCTGAGTCCGTGACTACTGATGAAGCACAATGAGAGGGCGACACGCATTTAGAGGGGAGGAGCTGAGCCCGTGATGTCACGCAGTCATCGTGAGTCCATGTCCGTGGTGAACTAGCAGACGTTTTTTATATATACTGTTTTAACCTTTGGATCTTGTAAATGTGCCTTTTATTGGGGGCTTTTTTAATAAAAGTACAAACAGAGAGCGCTATGTTATCTGTGTTTGTTATTACATGTCAATAATCGTATTGAGAAAAGCAGAGCTGAGCTGTAAGGAGGGAGAGAAGAAGGGTGTTTCCTTGGAAGTTACCAGTACAAACGTACAGCCCGGGGAATATAGGAGTTCCTGCTATTGGGACGTGGAGGGGAGAGGTCATGGAGGAATTAAAGAGAGATCTTTTCCTGAGTTTTTTTAACTCATCTGTGAGGTGAGCAGGCAATTTGGCTGGAGATGGTGTGCACGTGTTGTTGATCTCAGAGAGGACGGATATACACAGCGGTGATTGTGTTTCATACACCAAGATATATGAACTGTTTCTTCACCAAAGAATAGGAGTTCTTTCATAATTTTTATTTCATTTTTGATTTTTCACATAGACTGGTTGCACTGTGATATTTATCATTTTATGGAAAATAGGGATCGTATAATAATTTTGTATGTAATGATCTGAAGACACACAGCGCTGCACTATAAGGAAATAGTCGTTTTTATTAAGTGTGGTGAATCACTGTGAGTGTATTAGCAGCTGTCGGGATATTTGTATTGTATTTACACTGGTATTTAGATAAATTTTATTTTGGCACTGATTGTCTCTTCACACTTCATACTAATTCCCATTATATTGGCTTTTGGCATTTACAAATGTAGGAAATTTAGAAATTGGATGACAGGTTTAGCACTGTAAAACACTTTTTGATAGATAAATAGTGCATTTTGTATACATCTATATAGATCAGACCAAAATGAGGGACAAATGAGGAGCTATGAGGGACAGAGGGACTTTGTTCCAAATCAGGGACAGTTGGGATCTATGCTTTACAGCCTATTGCCAACATTGTGCATGTTTTGCCCGTAACTCCTTGAGTCTTGAACACCATGGATCGCTATCCAATGAATGACAAATAAAATACAAATAAAAGGATTTCTGCCAAAATCTGATCCCAGAGGCTGGAGGAGTCAGTTTAACAATTTTATTTCTCAACATCAAACCCCCCTTTTCTCTCCTCAGCATAAACTAACATCATTTTACATCTGAGTCTGTGCGCGGTCCAGAAAAGCCATCAGATCACACAGATAATCCACGGGAGAAATTGATGGCCGAGGGAAAGTGACGGCCTCAGTGGTGCAGAGATGGATCAGGCTATTATGTTTTTTTTTAATTGAATCAAGGCTTCGGGGAGCAGTTTGTAACTGAAACATCAATGAATAATTAATGTAAAATACTATTTAGAAAAGATAACTCTTACGAGGATGTGATTTCTGAGGATTATGTACTTCTAAACAGTCTTTCTTCCCATGTGCAGGGACACCGCCAATTTTCAATTAGATTAAAATATTAGGCTAGCGCAGATAGCATTAATCCTTGAATTCAGCCATTTGGTGAGTCGGTTTCACAATTTAATACGACCGGCACTGAGTGCTCTTGAAAAACTGGAAGAGTAAAAAGGCATTTTTCTGGCCTCATTACACATGGCAAAATCAGTAACGTTTTAATTAGAAATACTTACATTTATGCTTTGAATAATTACAATGCGAAAGCGATGTTGGCAGGGATTAGTACGTCCGGGAATGTCCACGGAATCCTTTCCAAAAATCAGAGCAGTGAGTCTACAGAATGCAGACAATACAGAATTATGATAGGAAGGGGAGAATTTATAAACACAAACAGAAGCAAAGAATAAAAATTGTAGCTTAGTGCACAGGTCCCCAGCCAGTTCTACCCATCAGTGGAAGTAAACAATACCCCATCATTGGTATTAGGGAGAGTAATAGTGCTCCATCGTTGGTATCAATAGGAGGAATAATGCCCCATCATTGGTGTCAGTGAAAAGAATAGTGCCCCATCATTGGTATCAGTGGGAGGAATGGTGTCCCATCATTGGTATTGGGAAATACACCATAACTGCATATGTGTGTTAATGTCAATGTAAGGGAGCATTAGCATTTACTCAAGAACAAGCTAATAGGGCCATTCACTGAACCTGTGGCTCCCTAGGTGTGGAAAACTGCTGAGATGTTTAAACTAAAGTATATACGTTCTTCTTACCGTCTGTGTGCATGAGCCCTTCATGGAGTTGCAGAAATGCTTCCAGGGATGTCAGGACGGCCTTAGAAGAAGGTGCGTGCGAGTGCCAACATGCAGAACAAGGGTCTACGCCAATTGGCTGCATGTGCACACTAGTTTGAATGAACATGCTAATGTGCATAGGTATGCATGGCTATTTCCAATCTCAGCACCAGATGGCCTATATAAGGAACAGAGCTGAACTAGGAAGTTGCTGGAATGTCTTCAGCAATTTTCCTTGGGCCCGAACCTGCACTTCTTCCTGTGATCTGCTTACCTGTTTCTGACTTGGCTTGCCTCTGACCTTCTATTGTGACCCAACTTGATCCTGACCCTGTCTTCATTTGTCTACTCCTGACTAACTTTTGACCACAGCTCATCTCTGCTAATTTCCCAATGTGACTTCAGTAGCTATGAGCTTCAAGTTCAAGACGAACGTAAGTTTATATTGAACATCGGGTGTTTTATGGACTGTTAGCAGCAAATTTGAGCACCTCATAATGCAGTGCAAGAGCGCAGTGCTGTATGATGATTGGCCAAAGCATACACCTGACCTGCAGGCTTTAGCCAATCACAGCACGCTCCTCAGCGAGAGCCATAATTGGCCAAAGGCAGGGTGCCTTTGGCCAATTATGGCTCAGGGGGACTAAGTCCATATACACAGCGCCCATATAGTGTGTTATAGTGGACGGAGATAGAGAAATTGAGCTAGATTAGGCAGGCAGGCTAGTTAGCGGCAGTGTATTTGAGATATATATATATATATATATATACTGTCAGACTATATATATATATATATATATATATATATACTCTGCATTCAACGTAGCCTATATATACAGTGTAAACTCATATATATATATATATATATATATATATATATATATATATATATATATATACGCTGCTTTCAGCGTAGCCTATATATACAGTGTAAACTCTATATTCAGTCAGTACAGGCAGTGTATTTGATATATATATATATACAGTGTCAGATTAGTATATATATATATATATATATATATATATATATACATACTCTGCATTCAGCATAGCCTATATATACAGTGCATTTGGCGGTGTACAGTTTCTAATACAGTGCAGGTGGTGTGCATAGTATATAATACAGTGTGTGCAGTTTCAAATACACTTCAGGTGGTTTACACAAAATATAATACAGTGTAGTGCAGTGTTACAAAAAAAAAAAATACCCATCGTGTTCAGAAGGCCTCCAAGGAGAGGCAGATGCTCATAGGCCACTAAAAGAGGGCAAGCAGCCTCTGAAATATTATTTAACAGCAGGGACCGTTCCTGTACCCAACAAGAGTAACTGTGAGGGGTTACCGTGTTCTGCCACCACCAACACCTAAGGCCAAATTTTTTAGCATGGTGCACTCAGTGTAGTATATATAATACAGTGCAGGGTATATAGTGCAGTGTACAATATATAATATAGTGTATTGAAGTGGTTAAGGGGAGCCCTATGACAGAATTAAGAAAAAAACGACATGGGCTCCCCCCGTCCATACCAGGCCCTTTGGGTCTGGTATGGATTCTGGGGGGGACCCCCGCACCATTTAAAAAAAAATAGTTTGGCATGGAGTTCACCTTAATATTCATACCAGACCCGAAGGGGGGGGGGGGACCCATGCTGTTTTTTTTAATTATTTTTTATGTATATTGCCAGGATCTGGCAATACGTTATAGCCGTGAGTAATTTTAAATTACATTTTTTCCTTTAAAAATTAAATTTTGCTGTGGTACTTTTCTAAACATGCGCTACTTTACAGGCAGACTAAGGGGACACCCCAGGCATGATATTTAAAGGAATATTTTATTTTTATTGTTTCACTTTAAGCATTCTTAAAATCACTGCTCCTGGAAAAACGCCCGTTTTAAAAACTTTTTTTTGCATTGATACATGTCCCCTGGGGCAGTATCCGGGGCCCCAAACACTTTTTATGGCAATAACTTGC
This sequence comes from Lithobates sylvaticus, assembly GCA_028564925.1. NCBI lineage: Eukaryota > Metazoa > Chordata > Amphibia > Anura > Ranidae > Lithobates > Lithobates sylvaticus. Next base: position 466,389,634 of record CM053030.1, on the reverse strand, counting down.
ACATAAGACTTTAAAATTAGAACTTTTGATTTTTCACATTCGTGTCCCATAGACTTTAATGGTGTTCGTAAGTTCGCACCAATTTTTTGTCTGTTCGGTGGGTGTTCGGCTCATCCCTAGACCTCAGCTTGCTTCCTTTAAATTTGACTCTGCTGAATCCCAGGTGTTACATTGGCCTACCATCCAACCATGACTCTGCCTTCTGTCCCGTTACCTGTCTACCTGGTTGCTGACCCCAGTCTGTTGCAGAACTGGTTGGCAGTGTGTTGTGGTTTCACCCAGCTCTTTGGTGATCTCCTCTGCAGTCTGTGTTAGCATCTCCCTGTTAACCTGTGGACTGAACTCTCTGCACCTGTGCAACTCTATTTCTTTTATTCCCTGTTACCGTTCCAAGGGTGTTAGGACCAGAGGTGGAAGGAGAGCTGTCTCTTCACTTCCACCTCTAAACAAGTACGCAGGGGCGGACTGACAACTCATGGGGCCCCCGGGCAATAGGAGATTATGGGGCCCCCAGGCAATCAGAGATTATGGGGCCACACAGTATACAATCACACAGTATACACATACGTGTACAAACAGTATACACATACGTGTACACACAGTATACACAGACATGTTTCTATTGGCTGAGAAGGTACTGGAGAGGTGGGGCAGCTATAATCTCTGGATTTTTAGACCAAAAGGATGTCGGTAAGGGACATTTCAGAGACAGATGTAAAACAAACACAGATTTTTACATACTGTCCCTGGTTTTACTGAGGCTGGCAACCCTGATGGGGCCCCCTAGTGGCCCAGGGCCCTCGGGCAGTGCCTAAGTGGCCGAATGGTCAGTCCACCCCTACAAGTATGTGATAAGGTACTTGCTGCCAGCTTGCTGAGCCATAAATACATCAAATAGTGCTTCTACTAGCAGCTAACTTGGGACATTTTTTCTTTAGAAATGAGGTGGCTCAGGTGTACATTCTCCCCCAGCTAGGACTGTGTGGGAGTCATGGAGAGAATTTTTTTTTTTTTATTTATTGCTATGCAACAGATCATTTTAATAAATATTTTAATAAAAAGGTAACTTCACAGAACATATAGTCTATATACAGTAAGGTAATATATGCTCAGTCAGTGTACATGCACATTCTGCCAAAAATATTAGTAATTAGCAATAGTAAAGAGGATGAGACTATATGTAGACAGGTAGCAATATCAAAAATTTTGTATACCAAGGCTTGTGGACCCTTCTAAACAGACCATGTAAACCCCAACCTGGTTTTATAGGAGGGTCCATCTGATGTCCATGTAGAGCTACTGGTACATGGGGGGAAGTCTGGTGTGGGGCGTCCAACTAGAGTCTGAGCATAACAATTTTTAAGAAGTATGAAAGAAAAGAAAACAAAGGTGGAAGAAAGAAAGGAAGTAATGGGAAGAGATGGATGAAATGGAGAGAATTTATTAAGAATATGGGTGAAGACTTAAAAAAATGAATGGTTGCAGACTTGGTAATTTTTTGCAAGATGCCACAAGCACAGCACCCCCATTCACCTCTGCCATGTTAAATTTTGTTCTGTTGTATTTTTCTGCACAGACAATTGTGGTGATCAATGAAGAGCCAATGATATTATTTTTAGCACTAAACTGTAAAACAATTTATATTAAAGTGTTTCTAAACCCAGGACCCTGCATTCACTATATCTGGTCTCCCACAGTACACAGAACATGGCAATACAATTATTTTAGTAGATATAAACTGCTAAATACCTTTTCACACCAGCAGTTACAGCAGTCTGTGACTTGTATCAGTGTCTGATAAAAGCGTGTAGGAGGAGTTTCCATTTTCCTCTGACCCTCTGTCTGGACAGTGCCAATTGGCCCTGTGCTGATCACATGCACTCTCCCAAGAAAAACAAAAACTCTCTAGCAATACACACCAAACTGATCATGTGCATCCTGATTCCTAATGCTCTGTTCTATCAGGAGATGGGTTGGAGTCAGTTAAAGAAGAGGAGGATTTGAGAGACAGGATCAAACAGCCTTTTTACACAATGCAGAGGATTAACCCCTTAGGTTCCACAGTGAGTATAACAGGCATGCTTTACTGCATATACAGACTGATCTTACTGTTGTGGGTTTAGTAACACTTTAATAAAAGAAAAAAACAACACATAAAAAAGTAATAACATTTACATTTATTTAAAAAAGCGAGAAATAGAGAGAAATCTGGCAGGCGCATATACCAAAATCTACCAGCCAGAATTGGGTATTAAGTTTTAAAGACTAAGCATGTATAAGGTAACACAGATGGTATAGGCATGCAAAGAAAAATAAGGGCTGCAAAAATATCTAGTCCACATGTTTGCAGCATGAGAAGTACACTCAAAAAGTTCTTTAATGTTGCCTTTGGAATGTCATAGTAAGTGCCTTTGCATTTGTAATTTTCAGTGGGATTAGGTCTAAATAATTTGTCTTGCCAAAACCCCTGTTATTATTAGGTATTTTTGTCTCCCAATAGGGAAATGTTGCTTCCCTTCCTGTCCCAGTGACACACCCTGAAGTTATAGGAACTCTCCCAAAGTGAGAGGAAATCCCCTCTTATGCCCCATACACGCGGTCGGAAATTCCAACCACAAAATCCGTCAGATTTTTTCCGACGGATTTTGTCCGACAACGGTGTTGCATACACACGGTCGGAACAAAGTTGTCAGAAAATCCGATCATTCTGAACGTGGTGACGTTCGTTGCGTACGACGGAACTACGTAGAGGCTAGTAGTCAATAGCTTTGGTCTTGTAATTTGATCTAAGCATGCGTGGCACTTTGTCCGTCTGAAAATTCGCTACACACAATCGAAAAAAGTCCGATCGGACTTTGTTGTCGGAAAATTTGAGAGCAGGATCTCTCCAGTAGCCACACAGACAGCAGTAGAAACTTGACAGAAGATTTTGCCTAGAGCAGCGCTTCTCAAACTTTTTACCTCCTAACTGGCAAAATACGTTATTACTTTGGCGTTAAATACTGGGGGTTATGGTTGCAGCTGGATGCCATAACCCCAATATCATCCTTTCCCTCAAGTGCAGGTCTTTCTCATAAAAGTGGCCTGAGTGTCGGATTCGCAACTGGGTCACTTTTAGAAGCAGGATCTCAAATTTTTTCCGATGGAAATTCCGACGGAAAAAGTCCGATGGCGCCCACACACGGTCGGATTTTCCGACAACATGGTCCGATAGGACATTTTCCGTCGGAGATTCCGACTGTGTGTACGGGGCATTAGACCCCTTTCACATTGAGATGTAGCATATGTAGGCATATGTGAGTGTGTTTTTGCACTTTCTTGTGTGTAATTATCCATACTGGAGCTTCTTTGGGGCAGGATCTTGCATTATTGCCCCCATAGACTTTTGTTATAGGAGTGCCTAGAAAATTCTCTTAACATACATTTTTTTCACACACTCCTATTGAAGTTGGCCCGTTTTTCTTCAACAGTAGCTCATGTACCTTTTGGATCTTCAGGTGTTTAAAAATATGGAATTTGGCTTGTTGAGCGTTTTTAAAGATTTGAGTTTTAAAGCTCAGGTGTGAACGGGGTCTCTATTGGAAGATTTCCTCTCACCTCTTGCTCTGGTAACATCTTTTAAAATTTTGGATTCCCCATCACTTTCTTAAAGACAATGCTCACCATTACAAATAGTGAGGCGAATCTCTCCAGTAGCCACACAGACAGCAGTAGAAACTTGACAGAAGGTTTTGCCTAGAGCAGCGCTTCTCAAACTTTTTACCTCCTAACTGGCAAAATACGTTATTACTTTGGCGTTAAATACTGGGGGTTATGGTTGCAGCTGGATGCCATAACCCCAATATCATCCTTTCCCTCAAGTGCAGGTCTTTCTCATAAAAGTGGCCTGAGTGTCGGATTCGCAACTGGGTCACTTTTAGAAGCAGCGGTAAGGGTCCAGGTCATAACGTCACTTCCGGGTTCTGGCTACATGTAAACCAGGCCATTTTTTTTTAAAGGCACTTCTCCTTGTTTCGTTTTTGGGGTTGTCCAAATTGGTGACATTGATATATGTCCCTCAGGGTGGGACCTTGGCTACCATACACATTTTAAGGCCAACAACTAGAATATATGCCAGCCAAGTGGGAACTTCAATGGTATTTGTTGTATAACTTTTGCCCAAGTTAGGCTCTTTGTTTGCCCCCCCCTCCTGGACTGGGGCGTGTTTGTCCCATCTGCACTTTTGTAGCATGGATGATGTGCTTAATTTTGGATAGGAGGTGACTTATTTTGTGCTAGCTGCATTTGGTTGTTCTGGGCATGCTCAGAGTCTTTGTTTTTTTCCTGTGGCTTTTGGTGTGTGAAATGCATTTGGGTTGGTCTGGGCATGCTCAGGGACTTAGATTTTTTTTTGTGTGTGAATTTTTCTGGGCATGCTCAGAGAGTGTTTTTTTTGGGTTAGTAATTTAAGGACATCCTTAACAAGTGTACCCACTTCGAAGTTCTGTCTCTACATTGGGTGAAGTAGTGTGTGTGTGCGTGCATGCATTCTCAGCCTCAGTCCTCAAGTACCCCCAACAGGCCATGTTTTTGGAATTTATCTTATCTAAAATAGCTTGCCAAAATACCAAGCCATTGACTCTGGTTTAAAGAGGAAGGAAAACCTGCAAACATGGCCTGTTGGGGTACTTGAGGACAGGGTTGAGTAGCACTGATTAAGAGCACTGGGCTAAAATCTAGCTCAAGACAATCCTATTCTAATTGTGGGCATTTGAGGGAAACCAAGTGAGTGTTAGAACCCCTGCTTGTCTTTTTTAGGTTGTGTCCCTTTTCTGAAATATGGCTTCACTTCCTGTCAAAGAGCCAAACAGGAAGTGAGGGTAAAACCCTACTAATGTCTTTCCTTGGGGACACACAGGTCAATCTAACTAGTGTCCCCATTAGGCAAATTGCACTAATAATTTGGGGTGTACACAGCAAAATGCTAGAATGCAATTTACCTAATGGGAAAACTATTTATATGGACCTGTGTGTCCCCAAGGAAAGACATTGGTAGGGTTTTACCCTCACTTTCTGTTTGGCTATGTGATAGAAAGTGAATAAATTTGAAGGAGAAACTGGCAAAATTTGTGAGGTGTCTTCACCCTATCAGGGGTGCAGACACCCCCAAAAACTGACAAGACTTCTAATCCCTCTGCACTCTATCCCCAAATAAAAATAAGAAAGGATTTCATTTAGATTAACTTTTCAGAGACATATTCCTAAGTTCAACTGTGATGCATGTCAATGGCCCATTTAGACCTTGTTTAATAGAAAACACCTGTTGCCTTTCACTAGAAAAATTTTTTAGTCCAGTCCTGGAAATATGCATTTTCTTTACTATTAATTTACCTAAAAATTGGGTTACTGCAGCTAGATGCACCAAATGCATCTAGATGCGCAACCGATGTGTATGCGGGATGTGCAACTGCTGTGTGCGCAGAGGTATGAACCCATGGCACATATCTGGTTCCCGGGAAGCGGTGGCCAGCACACAGGAATGACATCACACCCCTCCAGGAAGTTGCTTGTACTGCTGCTAATTTCTTACCACCACCATGCCCCGCTCACTGTTCTCTGAGGAAGAGATGATTCTTATTTGCAAATTAAGATTATTTATTTTAGATAGGGTTGTGTTTGTGTGGGAGTAACCCAGAGTACCTGGTGGAAACCCACACAGGCACAGGGAGAACATGCAAACTCCAGGCAGATGGTGTCACAGACTGGATTTGAACCAGTGATCCTTTTTGCTGTTAGGTGAAAGTGCTAACCACTACACCACTGTGCTGCACAAATATATATCTATAGATGTAGGTTCTTGTGTCCACCAGCAGAGAGAAGTTGGGTAGATGCCACACTCCCAATTCTGGAGGCATAATAATGGTCTAGCACACAGGTCTTCAAACTACGGCCCTCCTGTTGTCCAGGAACTACAATTCCCATCATGCCTAGTCATGTATGTGAATGTCAGAGTTTCACAATGCCTCATGGGATGTGTAGTTCCACAACAGCTGGAGAGCTGTAGTTTGAAGATTCCTGATCACTCTAGCACAGTGTTTCTCAACTCCGGTCCTCGAGGCGCCCCAACAGGTCATGTTTTCAGGCTTTCCATTATTTTGCACAGGTGGTTTGATCAGTTTCACTGCCTTAGTAATTACCACAGCCGTTTCATCTGAGGGAAATCCTGAAAACAAGACCTGTTGGGGTGCCTTGAGGACTGGAGTTGAGAAACACAGCTCTAGCATGTCTTAAAAAAAGGTAATTTCTCATGTGCCTTGTATAATGCCCAAGAAATATCATTTGGAAAATATAAGTGGGTCATGGCACATCTACATTCCAAATTTGGCACTTAATATGGTCATACACTATGCAATCTTTATTAGGCAAAATAGGTAATAGGAAGACGCACTTGAACAATTAATTCAAATTATAGAAAATCAATCAGGCTCTTGCACTGAATCTTAAATTTATTTAAGATCTAACTGATTGCAGTGTATGGTCAATTTTAACCACTTCAGCCCTGGAAGAATTTACCCCCTTCCTGACCAGAGCGCTTTTTGCGATTCGGCACTGCGTCGCTTTAACTGACAATTGCACGGTCGTGCGACGTTGCACCCAAACAAAATTTACGTCCTTTTTTTCCCACAAATAGAGCTTTCTTTTGGTGGTATTTGATCACCTCTGCGGTTTTTATTTTTTGTGCTATAAAAAAAAAACAATTTTTTAAAAAAGGCAATATTTTTTACTTTTTGCTATAATAAATATCCCCCAAAAATATATAAAAGACACATTTTTTTCCTTAGTTTAGGCCAATATGTATTCTTTAACATATTTTTGTTAAAAAAAAATTGCAATAAGTGTATATTGAGTGGTTTGCGCAAAAAGTTATAGCATCTACAAAATAGGGGTAGTTTTATGGCATTTTTATTATTCATTTTTTTTATTAGTAATGGTGGCGATCTGAGATTTTTATCATGACTGCGACATCATGGCGGACACATTGGACACTTTTGACACTATTTTTGGACCACTGTCATTTATACAGAGATCAGTGCTATAAAAACTGACTGATTACTGTGTAAATGACACTGGCAGGGAAGGGTTTAAACACTAGGGGGCGATCAAGGGGTTAAGTGTTTCCTAGAGAGGGATTCTAACTGTGGGGGGGGGGGGGGGTGGGCTACCTAGGACATGACAGCGATCACTGCTCCTGATGACAGGGAGCAGTAGATCTCTGTCATGTCACTAGGCAGAATGGGGAAATGCCCTGTTTACATAGGCATTTCCCCTGTTCTGCCGCTCCGTGACACAATCGCGGGACACCGGCGGACATCGAGTCCGCAGGACCCGCAAGCTCTGTGACCATGCTTGCGGGTCCTGCGGACTCGATGTCCGCCGGTGTCCTGCGTGTGCACGCCCACAATGCCGCGTCTTAAAGGGGACGTACTTGTACTCCCATTTGTGCAGCCGTGCCATTGTGCCGACGTATATCTTCGTGCACTGGTCGGCAAGCGGTTAAAGATCAAGATCTGAAAATATACATTTATTAGGTTGTTCTTTGTAATGTATTGAAAGATTTGGGTAAAAAATATATTAGAAGTGATAGGAATGAGATTAGCATCAAAACGGTTAATTAACTGAGAATACCTACTAATTGCCTAACAAGACACATCCAATGAAATTAAATTAACCAATTATCAATGAGAAAACCGCAGTTACCCTAGCGCCAGTTGCAGTTTACATATGCAGTATTTATTATCGTTATTTGCGCTTCAAAGTGCGCCAGTTTGCACGTTCGGTTAATGACTTTTCCAGCGCACCAATTAATGTATGAACTAGCGCAGCGCATTCTTCTTAGTAAATCAGCCCCACTGATTTTTACTTGTAAGCAAGTGTCAGAAAAATGCCTGGCCAGCAAATATTTAGAGGAACCCTTGAAAAAATATTTATGTCTTGGAGAACCCATGCTAAAATATTACATCTCTAGCTCACAGCACATTTGTGTGGTTAGAAAGTTGTAAATATATAAATACATAAAAGAATAAAGAATGTAGCGATAGCCGCTAGCAATAATTACTGTCTTCTACAAATGCTGGGCAGGAGGGATTCCCCTGTCAGCACTGTCAGTGTTGACGGGGGAAACGTGCAAATTTCTTTCCTGCAACCCGTGGTTGCCAATAAAGAAATTTGCACCATCTATGGCTTTCCTTATGTTGATAGTTGGTATAACCTGGGTGTTTTTTCAGCAGGAACACAGGGGAACGCAGGTCCGGCACCTCCATCACTGACTGCATGTAATGGCAATGGGTGCTGGGGTGTGCTGGGGCTCTATTGTCGTTGGAGGGGATCTATTTTTGCAGGGGTGTCTATTGTTGCTGGGGAGGTCTACTGTTGCTAGTGGGGGAACTACCATTGCTGGAGGTAAGTCTTATGTTGCTGGGGGGGGGGGGTCAGTTGTTGCTAGGAGGGATCTACTGTTGAGGGAGGAGTTTATTGTTGCTGGCTGCAAGGGATCAATTTTATTGCTTTTCTTGTTATCATTGACAAATTCCATACAAATTACTTAGCACCACAAATGTTACTTTTGGACAGTGTTCAGAGGTGGGTAGGAGGTGGAGACAAAGGATGACTCAGAACGAGAGAGTTCCTGCACCTATTCTCTGAGAAAAAAAGCCCTGGTTATAGCGGTCCCATACATTGGTGGTCAATGGGAGAAGGACTTGTTCTATCAATGGTCAGTGGGAGAAGGACAATCTTACATTGTTGACTTGTGGGAAAACTGCCCCCTTACACACAGTTGAAAAGATAATTGATATTAGTGGGTACTGGGAGTTAGAAACGCTTCCTTGCTCAAGGAACTCCCAGCAACCTCTGGAGGAACCCCAGGGTTCCACAGAAACCTGGTTGAGAAACCCTGGCCTAGGGATACACTTAAAGATCTAATGCCGCGTACACACGACTGTTTTTTCTGTTGGAATAAACTCTGACAGTTTTTCAAACGGAGTTCCAACGGAGTTCCGACAGAATTCCGCTCAAGCGGTCTTGCCTACACACCATCACACCAAAGTCCGACCGTCTAGAACGCAGTGACGTACAGCACGTATGACGGGACTAGAAAAAGGAAGTTCGATAGCCAGCAGCCAATAGCTGCCCTTGCGTAGTTTTTGAAGAGCGGTTTTCCTGATAGGAATTGATTCTGTCGGAAAGATTTAAAACATGTTCTATTTCTAGATCCGTCAGAATTTTCGAAAAACAAAGTCCGCTGAAGCCCACACACGATCGGAATATCCGATGAAATTATTCCGTCTGATTTTTTCTGACGGAAGGTCCGACCGTGTGTACACGGCATAAGAATGGGGCTTTGTCAATCCCCCTATATGATGGTGAAAACCATAAGGCTGTCAGTATGAACTTTGACTTTACAGTGACCCCTGCATAGCCGTGTTTACTACATTTTGCATATCAGCTGCTCCTTACTCCCTGGCTTGCCCTGCCTCTATGACACTCCTTGCTTCCATAATATGTGATGTTGCCTGAGTTCTGTTCAGGTCCGTAGTAGACAGGGGCGGACTGACAGGTCGGTGACTCGGGCGCCGCCCGAGGGCCCGGGGCCATTAGGGGCCCGGACTCGGCCACATGAGGGGCCACTTGAAATGGCTGTATTACATGCCGCGATGCCGCTAACAATACTGCTAGCGGCGCGCGGCTCCCCGCCGGCCCCTTCTTCCCTCCCGTCCGTCCCAGGTGCTTCTACTGTATGCGTCGTGACGTCACCTGGGACGGACGGGAGGGAAGGAGGGGCCGGTGGGGAGCCGCGCGCTGTTAGCAGTATTCGCGGCATGTAATACAGCCTGCCGAGTCCGGGCCCCTAATGGAGGGGCCGGTGTATCGAGAGGGGAACCGTTTTCGGCACAACACCGGCGGGGAGCATCGGAATCGGCATCGGCATCGGTGAGTCACGGGCCCCGGGTCCCCCCACCCCACAGTGTCACCCCAGCCCGCAGTGTCACCCCAGCCCGCAGTGTCACCCCTACCCCACAGTGTCACCCCAGCCCGCAGTGTCACCCCTACCCCGCAGTGTCACCCCAGCCCACAGTGTCACCCCAGCCCGCAGTGTCACCCCAGCCCGCAGTGTCACCCCAGCCCGCAGTGTCACCCCAGCCCGCAGTGTCACCCCCAGCCCGCAGTGTCACCCCTACCCCGCAGTGTCACCCCAGCCCGCAGTGTCACCCCTACCCCGCAGTGTCACCCCTACCCCGCAGTGTCACCCCAGCCCGCAGTGTCACCCCAGCCCGCAGTGTCACCCCCCAGCCCACAGTGTCACCCCCCAGCCCACAGTGTCACCCCCCAGCCCACAGTGTCACCCCCCCAGCCCACAGTGTCACCCCCAGCCCACAGTGTCCCCTTGTGTGCATGTCCCCCCCTGTGTGTGCGCTCTCCCTCCAGTGTCCCCCTGTGTGCGTTTCCCCCCCTGTGTGTGCGCTCACCCTCCAGTGTCCCCCTGTGTGTGCGCTCACCCTCCAGTGTCCCCCTGTGTGCGTTTCCCCCCCTGTGTGTGCGCTCACCCTCCAGTGTCCCCCTGTGTGTGCGCTCACCCTCCAGTGTCCCCCTGTGTGCGTTTCCCCCCCTGTGTGTGCGCTCTCCCTCCAGTGTCCCCCTGTGTGTGCCCCCCTGTGTGTGCGCTCTCCCTCCAGTGTCCCCCTGTGTGCGTTTCCCCCCCTGTGTGTGCGCTCTCCCTCCAGTATCCCCCTGTGTGTGCGTGTCCCCCCCTGTGTGTGCGCTCTCCCTCCAGTGTCCCCCTGTGTGTGTGTGCCCCCCTGTGTGTGCGCTCTCTCCCTCCAGTGTCCCCCTGTGTGTGCGCTCTCCCTCCAGTGCCCCCCTGTGTGTGCGCTCTCCCTCCAGTGCCCCCCTGTGTGTGCGCTCTCCCTCCAGTGTCCCCCTGTGTGTGCGTGCCCCCCCCTGCGTGCGAGCTCTCCCTCCAGTGTCCCCCTGTGTGTGTGTGTGTGTGTGTGTGTGTGTGTGTGTGTGTGTCCCCCTGTGTGTGAGCTCTCCCTCCAGTGTCCCCCTGTGTGTGTCTGTCCCCCTCTGTGTGCGCTCGCCCTCCAGTGTCCCCCTGTGTGTGTGTCCCCCTGTGTGTGCGCTCTCCCTCCAGTGTCCCCCTGTGTGCGTGTGTCCCCCCCCCCCTGTGTGTGCGCTCTCCCTCCAGTGTCCCCCTGTGTGCGTGTCCCCCCCTGTGTGTGCGCTCCTCCCTCCAGTGTCCCCCTGTGTGTGTGCCCCCCTGTGTGTGCGCTCTCCCTCCAGTGTCCCCCTGTGTGTGCCTCCCTGTGTGTGCGCTCTCCCTCCAGTGTCCCCCTGTGTGTGCGCTCTCCCTCCAGGGTCCCCCTGTGTGCGTGTCCCCCCCTGTGTGTGCGCTCCTCCCTCCAGTGTCCCCCTGTGTGTGTGCCCCCCTGTGTGTGCGCTCTCCCTCCAGTATCCCCCTGTGTGTGTGCCCCCCTGTGTGTGCGCTCTCCCTCCAGTGTCCCCCTGTGTGTGCCTCCCTGTGTGTGCGCTCTCCCTCCAGTGTCCCCCTGTGTGTGCGCTCTCCCTCCAGTGTCCCCCTGTGTGCGTGTCCCCCCCTGTGTGTGCGCTCTCCCTCCAGTGTCCCCCTGTGTGTGTGCCCCCCTGTGTGTGCGCTCTCCCTCCAGTGTCCCCCTGTGTGTGCCTCCCTGTGTGTGCGCTCTCCCTCCAGTGTCCCCCTGTGTGCGTGTGCCCCCCTGTGTGCGCGCTCTCCCTCCAGTGTCCCCCTGTGTGCGTGTCCCCCCCTGTGTGTGCGCTCTCTCTCCAGTGTCCCCCTGTGTGTGTGTGTGCCCCCCTGTGTGTGCGCTCTCCCTCCAGTGTCCCCCTGTGTGTGTGTGTGCCCCCCTGTGTGTGCGCTCTCCCTCCAGTGTCCCCCTGCGTGTGCGCTCTCCCTCCAGGGTCCCCCTGCGTGTGCGCTGTCCCTCCAGTGTCCCCCTGCGTGTGCGTGTGTCCCCCCCCCCCCCCTGTGTGTGCGCTTGGTCCCCTTGAGTGTGGGGACCAAGGGGGCCCCATGATCTTCTATTGCCCGGGGGCCCCATGAGTTGTCAGTCCGCCCCTGGTAGTAGATCAGGTATACTGGTGGTTATCAGCATAGACCACAATGATATATGATACAGGAATTTGTCCTGAATTTTGCATTTGCAGGCTGATTTTAATTTCCTGTAATTTAAAGTTGGAAGCATTGGTGGAATATCACATGGCTTTACTTTTCAGTGAAATAATCTGTGGTTGTAGAGGAGGGGGAAAGGAAAGCTCACATTTACATCATGGAGAGAAATTCAGATTGTAGGTGCCTGTTTCATATATACAGTTCATGGCCGCAGACTGCATGCCTTCCTTTCCTGAGCATGTGATGTATGGGAGAAAGGTAAATGCTGGATCGGTGGAATAAAATAATACAGCATAAAGCAATCATATCCAACTTCTCTTTTAATCAGTTGGGATAAAAGTAAATAACTTTATTACCTAATTTCACATCCTACAATATATCCAAAACTGAGTTAAAGTGTATGCATAGACAAAAACAAAAAAGTAACTACGTGGATAGAAGGCACCCCTCCTATAGGGTGACTGAGATTTGCTCCCTCCCCCCACATTCCTCCAAATCTCTGGCTCACAGTAGTGGGATATACATAACTGTAAACTACCTGGGGCATCTTTGGTAATACCTCCCAACTGCCCCTGATTTTAAGGGACTGTCCCTGATTTGGAGTAATGTCCCTCTGTCCCTCTTTCCCCCTCATTTGTCCTTCATTTTGGTCTGATCCATATAGTTTTATATAAAATGCACTTTTTATCTTTCAAAAAGAGTTTCCCAGTGCTAAACCTTTCATCCAAATTCTAAATTGCTGCATTTGTAAATTTTAAGAGCCAATATAAAGGAATAGTAGTGGTAAAAAAAAGCCCTGGGAGATTTAATTAACCTTTACCTTGGTTAATTCTCCTTTAAGGGGGTGTGGCAGGGGGCATGTCCTATGCCTACATACGTTTTCCAGTAGGTGTCCCTCATTCCCATCTCAAAATGTTGGGAGGTTTGTCTTTGGGGTTCCCAAGGACAGCAATAATGCAATGTTTTGCCGCACCCAGTGGGTGTGGACAAATTGTGTAAAAACAGTGGGGGTGGGGGGGATTTAAATGAGCATAGTTAACCGCTTCAGCCTCTGAAGATTTTACCCTCTCCCTGACCAAAGCACTTTTTGCGATTCGGCACAGCGTCGATTTAACTGACAATTGCGCAGTCGTGCAACGTTGTACCCAAACAAAAATTGACGTCCTTTTTTTTTTCCCCACAAATAGATCTTTCTTTTGGTGGTATTTGATAGCCTCTGCGGTTTTTATTTTCTACACAAAACACTATAAACAAAAAAAGTGTGGCACAGTGGTGTAGTGGGTAGCACTCTCACCTAGCAGTAAAAAGGGTTGCTGGTTTGAATCCCAACCACGACACTACCTGCCTGGAGTTTGCATGTTCTCCCTGTGCTTGCATGGGTCTCCTCCCACACTCCAAAAGACATGCTGGTAGGTTAATTGGCTTCTGTCCAAAATTGGCCCTAGTATATGAATGGGGACCTTGGATTGTGGGCTCCTTGAGGGTAGGGACCGATGTGAGTGTGCAATGTACAGGGATAGGGACAATTGTAGACACACACCTACACTCACTCATGTTGAACTGGATGGACTGGTGTCTTTATTCAACCTTACTAACTATGACAATTTTGAAAAAAAAAAGCAATATTTTTAACTTTTTGCTATAATAAATATTCCCCAAAAATATATATTTTCCTCAGTTTAGGCCGATATGTATTCTTCTATGTATTTTTGGTAAAAAAAAAAATCGCAATAAGCGTATATTGATTGGTTTGCGCAAAATTTATAGCGTCTACAAAATAGTGGATAGTTTTATGGTATTTTTATGTAAAAAAAAATGTTTTTATTAGTAATGTCGGCGATCTGCGATGTTTATCGGGACTGCGACATTTTGGCGGACGCATCGGACATTTTTGATACTATTTTGGGACCATTTTCATTTATACAGCGATCAGTGCTATTAAAATGCATCGATTACTGTGTAAATGACACTGGCAGTGAAGGGGTTAACCACTAGGGGTTGGTGAAGGGGTTAAGTGTGTCCTAGGGAGTGATTCTTACTGTGAGGGGGCTGGGCTTCAACACACAGGACAGTGATCACTGCTCGCGATGACAGAGAGCAGTGATCTCTGTCCTGTCACTAGGCAGGATGGGGAAATGCTTTGTTTACAAAAGGATCTCCCCGTTCTTCCTCTCCGTGACGCGCTCGCGGGCACCTGGTGGACATTGAATCCGCAGGACCCGCGGTCACGCTCACAACACCGCTTCTTAAAGGGGACATACCTGTATGCCCTTTTGCCTACCAGTTCCATTCTGCCGATGTAAATCGGCGTGCGCTGGTCGGCAAGCGGTTAAATAAAACCTGAGCTGTATGCGCTTGTGCCCTTAACCACTTAAAGACCAGGTCTTTTTCTTAAATTTGTTGTTGTTTACAAGTAAAAATCTGTATTTTTTGCTAGAAAATCACTTAGAGATCCTAGGGAATAAAAAGGTGGTCATTGCAATATTTTATGTCACACTGTATTTGCGCAGCGGTCTTTTAAACGCAATTTTATGGGGAAAAAATACCCTTTAATGAATAAAAAAAAAAAATGAATGCTTATTCAGAGAATTACCGTATTTATTTTTATTGAGGATTGTTTTTTTTTATGTACTAACAGTTAAGCTTCATACACACAATACAAAAATTGGATGAAAAATACCACTTTTGAAGCGTTCGTGCATATGAGCGTATCTTTTTTTTTTTGGTGGGCGAGTGGATCTTGGGTCGGAGTTCCCACACTTTTTTCCCCAGGACTTGACCCTTGCCTGGGGTCTATGCTGTCTTATTCCTCGGACCTCTAACATCTTCCTCTAAGAGGCCTAGAGCTATGGCCCATGGTTTTTGGATAGGCTTATTCTTCAGATGTCACTCCCTTTTTAATATGTGTTGGGGATCATCATTATTGTCAACTTAGCCTCTGCAAGACTTTCCATGTTACTCCCTTCCTGAATGCTGAGCCCCCATCCTTTCATGTCTAGAAGATTCTACGTTAAGCGAGCTGTTCACACAAGACTCTACAAGATTAGTTGCTGCTCCTTCCACTAGCCTACCTCGGTGGTAACTGAAGATGTACCCAGGAGAGGAGTTGCCATTCTTATAAATAAAGCACTGCCCTGTAGGGTGTAGAGAGTGATACTGGACCTCGTTGGCAGGTCCATAATCCTACTGCTGGAACTTCCCTCAATACTTTGGGCCGTTGTCAATGTATATCTACCTCTGCCGGTGGACCACGCCTTGCTATTCTCCATCTATGAAAAGTTAGCCCCCCTCCCTTCTACACACATCTTGTTTGCTGGTAACTTTTTTTTTTAAACTGTTTTTATTAATCTTCATTACAAACATAATACATTCACATCCGTATTACATCACCAATTTTACATATGTCCACAGGATCATTCTCCTTATTAAACAAATACATCCATACATAACATATTTTTGACAATTTCGGTATTGATGACAAGATAGGTATTTCTGTGTTACTAACCCTGTAATGAAGATAAACTTGTACTTATTCTCGTCACTACAACCTCAAACAATAATAACAGTCTCGCTGCCACATTTATATTGAGCAATAAGCATCATAGCTCTTAATCGCCTCTTTAGGTGAAATCACCACTGCCTTCATATAGCAAATTCTGCGTACATTTACCTCTTTCTATTCTCAAGTTGTCCCTGGTAGCCATTGGCCTATTGGTATTCATTCTAACAATATAAGATGTCGCTCCCACACTAGAGTTTTAATCCGCCTCAGGGTATTCGCAAGCCTCAACAAGATCTGTCCACTTTCCCCATATTTTCTCGAATTTAGCTGCACACCCCCTCGCCTCATACGTCAGTTTGTAAACAGGCAATACCTGATTAATTACATTCTTCCATAAGTTCAAAGAAATCGGTGTGGAGTATATCCATTGCAAAACCACCGTTTTCCTGGCATAAAATAATAAAAGGCGTAAGAATTGTTTTTGATATGTGCTCATGTCTACTTCTTCAAAGATTGCTAGTATGCACCACTTAGGACTACAAATATTCGGTAAATCAAAATTAGTTGCTATAAAGCTAGTCACTTGTGACCAAAATGGGCGTACCTTTTCACAGCTCCAAAGCATGTGTAGTAGGTCACCTGTAAGTTTGTTACATTTATGACAGACAGAGCTATTTATTTTTTTCATGCGAAATAGGCGTAGGGGTGTGTAGTAAACTCTATGAAAGATGCGTAGCTGTATCATTTTATCCCTGGCTGATATAGTGGTGGTAAAGTATGTATCCATAAATTCTTCCCAGTTTTCATCTGATATATCTGGTATATCCATAAGCCAGTAACTTTTCACTTTCCGTAATTGGCCCGCGCCCCCCTGAGATAACAGCTTGTAATATCCTGATATTAATCCCGAGTGTTCGGGTTGCATAAGTGCCTCTTCTAACGTGGAGTTATGAAACCTCACATTGTTAAGACCTAATTGGGCCGTTGCTGCATGTTTTAGTTGGAGATATCTGAAGTGCCAGGTCCCTGGCACCCCAAACTCCCCTTGTAGTGCGTCGAAGGGCTTAAGAGATCCCTGATCATATAATTGATGTATATATCTTATGCCCCTAGCGTCCCAGGCGGAGGCGCCCGGTAGGCTCAGGAAGTGAGTGAACGTAGGGTTGTTCCATATCGGTTGATTGGGAGATATAGACGGTGTGTCCTCTGGAATTAAGAGGAGACATCGTCCATAAATATCAATGGATACCTGTATTATGTCAGTGCCCCTTTCCTCTCTGACCCTTTTACAAAATATTAAATCACTCAGGGCTTCTTGTGATGAGAGTGTCGCCATTTCCGCCGCTGTTGCAGCGTTGGTGATTTGTGGAAACATCCACCAGTGCACAAACACAAGTTGTGATGCAAAGTAATATTGTCTGAGGTTTGGAAGTGCCAAACCCCCCTGAGCTGTGGGTAACTGCAGTGTCCTCAGCGCTATTCTAGGGTTCTTGGGAGACCATAAAAAATGTATTAGTAAAGAGTCAATCTCTTGGAACTTCTTCTTATTAATATATACTGGGCTATTTGCCAGGATATATAAGAATTTAGGCAAAAAAACCATTTTGAATAGATTGACCCTACCCATTAACGTCAATGGCAGGGTTGTCCAGCTGGTCAGTTTGCGTTTAAAGGAGTCTATACATGGTACCAAGTTATTAACTATATATGAGGAAATTGGCAGTTGTATCGTAATCCCTAAGTACTTAAATTTGTCCGTCAGTTGGAGTGGGCAGTCTGTTGGGAGGTCGAAAGGAAGGTCATGATCTACTCTAAAAATGTTGGATTTTGTCCAATTTATCCTAAGGCCCGAAAATCTACCAAACTCTTCTATCAGGTTAAGCATGATTGGGACTGTGCTTTGTGGGTCTGTCAGGTATAGCAACATATCATCTGCGTATAGGGATATGCGTTCCTCCAGATTGCCTATTTTCATGCCCCGGATCCTTTGGGAGGTTCTTAATAGTCTGGCCAGGGGTTCTATCGCCAGCGCGAACAGCAGTGGCGACAGAGGGCACCCCTGACGGGTACCCCTGCGAATACTGAAAGGTCTGGAGATTATCCCGTTGATTCTGATACGAGCAGTAGGTTTCTCGTACATTAGCCTGATCCACTGAAGAAAATTACCCCCGAACCCAAATTTTTCCAGTATGTAAAATAGGTAGGGCCATTCAATAGAATCGAATGCCTTGTGGGCGTCTAAGGATACAATCGCTCTGGACTTCCTTTCTTTGGTGGGGAATTGGATGTTAGTGAACAGTCTCCGTATATTACTATATGTGGACCTACCTGGTATGAACCCCGTTTGGTCAGGGCTAATCAGGGTCGTGACTACTAAGTTTATACGGGTAGCTAATATTTTTGTTAATATCTTGAGATCTGTGTTGATCAAAGAGATTGGCCTATAGGATTCACAATATAAGAGATCCTTGTTAGGCTTAGGGATCAGTACTATTAGGGCTTCCTTCATAGACGGGGGCAGGTTTTTTTCTAAGAAAATGGTGGCATACAAACGATGCAACCTTGGTACCATGGTGTCTATATGGGTTACATACCATTCTATGGGTATTCCGTCAGGGCCTGGGGTTTTATGTTTAGCAAAGGTCTTAATAGCTTGTTCTATTTCGTCTGTGGAGATGGGTTCCTCCAATAATTGCTGCTGCTCTCCCGATAGCATCGGAAAGTTAATAGAGTCCACATATTCATACAGCTCAGGGGGGGTATAATGGGCCTGTGACCTATAAAGGTCAGAGTAAAATTGCATAAAGGCCGCCATGATCCCCTCCTTGGAGTCCTGGACATTGGCCAAGCCGTCATATACTCTGGATATGGCGACTGGGTCAGGTAGTGGGTTGGCCAAAAATGCCAAAATCTTGCCATTTTTGTCCCCTGTGTCAAAAATCCTCTGTCTCTGATACAATAGCTTCTTCTGAGTTTTATCCGTTAGTGCTAATTCATATGTCCTTTTCGCCGCCTGTATTGCTTGGAATCCGTCCGGTGACGGGTTCCTAACATATGCCTCTTCTACCTCCTGTACTTCATTAGACAGGATGAGTAACCTTTCTGCAGTAGTTCTTTTCAGAATAGATATTCCTCTCATATATGCTCCCCTAATTACCGCTTTGAACGCGTCCCATTTGATTAAGGCCGGCCCTTCCCGAGCATTTTCCTGCCAGAACATGGTAGTGGCTTCCATGCAATGGCTTAGTACCATTGGCTCTGTGAGCCAGTAAGGACTCATGCGCCAGATGCGATCAGCATCCTGTCCCTGCACCCTTATGGTGAGTTCCAAAGGAGAGTGATCGGAAAGCGCTCTGGAGAGATATGATACCTCCTCTACCTTTTGCAATATATCTCTGGACGTAAAGAACATATCAAGTCGTGATAGGGACTTGTAGGACTCAGATATACAAGAGAACTCTTTTCTATCGGGGAATTTCCACCTCCAAACTTCCGTTAGATCATATGCTTCAGCCCATTCTTTCAGGGAGGGAGATTGAGGTCTGGTACATCTGAGCCTATCCATGTCCCCGTCCATAACTTTGTTAAAATCACCCCCAATGATAAGGTGACCCTGTATCATGGGGAGAACTGCGGCCATACATTTGTCCAACTTCTGTCTTTCAAATGGTGGCGGAACATATATATTTACAATGGTATAAAAAGATTCCATATATCTCAGTACCACAGCTACATAGCAGCCCTGCGGATCAATTTTGACCTCTATTATCTGAACAGGTAGGGACCTGAGAATCAATATAGAGACACCTCTGGAGTATGAGGAGTATGTTGCGTGGAATGCATGCGCAACATATCTTCTCTTTAATGCCATGACTTTAGACCCCACCAGGTGGGTCTCTTGTAGCAGCATAATGTGCGATTTTGTGCGTTTTAAATAGTCCAAAACCAAAGATCTCTTGATCCTTGAGTTCAGACCTCGCACGTTCCAGGTAAGGCATCTAAGACTCATCTATAAATCGTGGGTAATCTTTGTAAAGTAAATACACAATATATTTCTTAGGCATAGAAAGGTAAATATCGGCTAGAATATTCAGATTATAGGTTAGCATGGCATTGGTGTGGCTTTTCATGCAATGATACTGCAGTAACACATCTTGGTGGTAGTACCGTGTAGTGAAGGTAAAATACAAACCTGCCACCAAATAGAACACTTTGGTGTTAACTAACCCTACCCTCCCCCCTCCCTGCTCATTGCCCCAAACCTCAACGAGCTTCTTCCCAGTAACCATGTGAATAACCTGTGAGGTGACCAACTGGATCCCTCAGTTAACCATGTAGCACCAAAAAGTCTCTTTAGAAAGAGAAATTAAAAAAAAAAAAAAAAAAAAAAAAAAAAAACCCCAAAATAAAACAAATGGGTAGTCAATAAATGAAAAGGTAGGTTTAAGCACGTGTCTCGGGGAGCAATGGAGACACCTGTAAAAAGAGAAAAAAAAAAAAGAACGTTCAGGATAGCGTTTCTGAAGTTTGAAAGTCCCCAGTCGGGCATAGTATAATCAAAATTTGCTCACTCAACTGTGGGTGGATATGTAGCATCTCGGTACCTGTATTCAGGAGTTCTGGAACAGTCCATTCCTCGCCGCCCTTCCATCCTTGGTGATCAGGTGTTTCACCCCAATATAGGGCCTCCTAGTATTCTTTAACTGAACCAGGAAAAAGTAAATAGAAACAAAAAGTAAAAAGTAAGGCACATTAGGAAGGATGCCTGGACTAGATTCTATTAATCATGATGGCGCAGGCATCCTGTGTATATCTGTATGGGACATTACGGACAATTATGCTGCTCAAAACAGCATAACGGAGGTGCTCTGGGTACTTAGCCTAGGCCATCAAGCCAGTCCGCAGCTTCCGCTGGGGTCAGGAAGAACTGGACTCTGCCGTCGTTGATGACTCGCAATTTAGCCGGATAAAGCATGCTGTAGTTAAGTTGCTTGTCTCGAAGTCGCTTCTTTACAGTCGTGAATGCTGCTCTTTGTTTTTGTGTGGCCGCTGAAAAGTCTGGAAAAAGCGATATCTTATTCCCATTAAATCTGATCTCGGGTAGATTTCTGGCATTTCGCATGATGTGCTCCTTATCTCTGAAGTGCAATAGTTTTGCAAGCAGTGGGCGGGGTGGGGCTCCCGGTGGAAGGGGGCGCATAGGGACTCTATGAGCCCGCTCGATGGCAAACATAGGTGAAAGATGTTCTGCCCCTATAGTGTCACGCAGCCACTTTTCCAGGAAAAGTTCTGGGTCTTTGCCTTCTGAGCCTTCTGGAAAGCCAATAATGCGTAGATTGTTTCTGCGCATGCGGTCTTCTAAATCATTGAGTTTCAGTGCCTGTTCCTTTAAATCTTGTTGCTGCATTCTCATAGTATTAGACATAGGTTGCACAGTATCTTCAATGTCACTAATGCGTTGTTCAGTCCCAGTGATTCTGGATCTCATTTTCTGCATATCATGCTTTACAATTGATAAGTCAAGCCTGACCGTTTCAATCTGTGTAGTAAGAGATGACTGACATTGCTGGATAGCGTCCATTACATGTTTAAGTGTGAGTTCTTCCACTTCTTCACCATCCTCCCCACCCTCCTCTGCTAGTATAGCTGACTGTGATGGTCCCCCTGCCTCACTTTCTTCCTCCCATCTGCCTTCGGCTTCCCAGGGGTCAGGGTCCTCTCTCACAGGCAGGGCCGGTGTGGCCGATAGTCTGGGGCTTTGTGAGGGGTCAGTAAAGTGCTCCTTAATCGTGGAGGGTGGTTTGGATTTCCTTGCGGCGCTTGTAGCAGTGTATGGGGCTGCAGGGGATTTGGACTCACCGGCTGGAGCTTTTTTGTCCTTTGGCGGCTTTTTACATGAGGCCGGATGGCCGGCGCCATCTTTGATTCCTCCCGCGGCCTGCGTATGTTGCCGGTCCGCGGCGGTTTTAGGGCCCGCTGTGCCGATTCGACCCATCTCACCCGGTTCCCCCAGGTCTCGGATGGTTCCCCCACTCGTCTGTGCCCTCCGTTCGGGAAAATCTTTGCCGGATATCTCTCAGGATTAATCGGTGTCAGCGGAGCTCCTCTCCTAGGCTGCTCACATGTCCGCTGCTTGGCCACGCCCCCGTTTGCTGGTAACTTTAATTCTATCTTAAATACGATCCTTGATACCTCTAATATACAGTGCACAGCCTCCCTAGATCTCACGCAGTGGGCTGACACTTTTGCCCTTACAGAGCTATGGCGATGGAAGCATGCAGACTCCAAGGTTTTCTCCCACCTGTCTGCAGCCCACCAATCAGGCTCCAGAATAGACCTTGCTTTCGGTAGCTCCCAGATTCTCCCAAAAATATCCGGATCCTCATATCTTCCAGGGGGTCTTTCTGACCACTCCCCACTCGAGTTGTGTCTTTGGCTGGGTGGTCGGAAGGATCCAGGTACTTGGAGACTTGGCTCCCAGATGGATTCACAATGATAGTTTCCTTCGAGAGTTTTACATCTTCTTCTGTGAACTCTATCACCAACCTCAATGCCCCGCCCCTGAATCTATTAGCTCCACATTGCAACCACTGTCACTACCTACCCTTCCCCCTGAAGAGATAGAGACTCTGGGCGCTCCAATATCAATCTGGCCATAGCCTTGCTCCCACCCTTGAAAACCCCTGGCCCATATGGTCTCCCAGGAGACTGGTACAAGCGGTATGTGGAAAGTTTAGCTCCTAAGCTTCAGCAACTCTTTTCTCAATGCCTTGAAGATAACTCCCTACCCCCCTCTATGTACGGTGCCCACATTATACTCATTCCCAAACCAGGCAAAGACCAGAAACATTGCGCCTCCTATAGGCCAATCTCCCTATTAAACTATGACCTCAAAATTCTGGCCAAGGTTTTGCAACTAGGTTGGTCAAAGTCCTGCCCGAGCTGGTGGACATCCATCAAACTGGCTTTATGCTAGGGAAGTCCACTGACATCAATCTCCAAAGGATGCTCATCCACCTACAGCTTCCTAACCCACATTCTGATTCTTGTGTATTGGTAGCTTTAGATATAGAAAAAGCTTTTGATATGGTGATCTGGAGCTATATGGTAACAGTCCTTCAAGCTTTTGGATTCGGCCCCTCCTTCCGTAAATGGATAGACATTCTCTATAAATCCCCAATAGCTCAAATTTAATTAGGTGGTCTGCTTTCTGAACCCTTTCCAGTGGAGTGGGGCACCAGACAGGGTTGTCCCCTCTCCCCATTTCTATTCACTCTAGTTATGGAACCTCTGTCCACAGCTCTCAGGAGGTCAGACTCGGGTGAAGGGATTCGGGTTAGCAGTATAGTAGAAAAGCTTGCTCTGTATGCCGATGATCTAATGCTATTTCTCAATGACCCAGGGCCCTCACTCCGATCAGCTTTGAACATTATTTGTGAATTCTCTGGCCTTTCCGGGCTAAGGGTGAATTGGGATAAATCCCAAGCTCTACCTATTGACTCCCAAACCAAAGCACAGGCAGACCTCTTATTACCCTTGACATGGGCCACCTCTATCCGATATCTGGGTATCGTTATTACCCCTCGAGTATCAGAATTTGATAAATTAAACCTTCACCCTTTACTCTCCCAGCTCAAACTAAAATTGCGAGCATGGGATAATTCACCACTATCCCTCATAGGCAGGATAAACCTGATCAAAATTAAATTTCTGCCGGTTTTCCTATATGCCCTAAGACACTTCCCGATTTGGATTCCTAAAACTGTTTCCCAACAATTTGATTCCACCATCGCTTCCTTTCTTTAAAGATCCACCCCCCACCGCCCCCCCCCCCCCCCCCAGCTTAAACAAATCTATTCTGAAAAGGCCCTGGATGGAAGGTGGTCTAACCTTCAGAAATTTTTTCATGCGGCCCTCCTATCCCCTGCCCATAACTGGGTATTATCTGACGAATCAAATGCTGCGTTGGTTTATGAGGCAGCATATCTCGGATCATATGAGTCACTGAGAAACGCATTGTTTAGAGGTGTCAAAGCTCCCTTTCCTCTCGCACACTCTACAAAAGCAGTTATTAGGGTTTGGCAACTATTGGTATGCAAGCATAGTGAGGACCCTCATACCCGGTCTTCCAATACCCCTTTGTGGCTCAAACCACAACTCTCCAAATTTCTTACTATCCCTGATCCCAGTTTTGGGCAGCCAGGGGAGTCAAGAAACTAGATCACATTTGTTCCAACTGGTCCCTATTATCTTTTGACTCTCTCAAGGAGAAATGTGGGTTCACCAACCACCAATTCTTCAGATACCTTTAACTCTGACATGCCCACACCGCCCCAATTTGGTTCTCTCCCAGTACTCCTCATGCAATCCAACCTCGAATCTCTGTTATGAGAAAAGCAACTGGTTAAACCCACACCTAACATCTACAAAGTACATTTTGGTATGGAGAAATTGTTTACCAAATGGCAGACTGTAATCCCTGACCTAGAATCTGAGGCTTGGGAATACCTGTTTTTACAACTGATCTCCGTAAGGGATCAGTTGATCCAATTTAAACGAATACATCGGGTATATATTCAAAAAATTATTCAGGATTTACCCAAACACCACCTCAAACTGCTGGAAATGTGGACATGGAGATGCTGGTTTTGACCATGTGCTGTGGTCATGCTCTACGGTTCAGACCCTTTTGGTGGAGGTCATGGGCTTCATCACTACTCGAACTATGATTCGTGTACCCTTGTGAGTATCAGTTTGCTTGCTGTGCTTGGTGTTCTCCTTAGCCCACCGTCGAGCAACCAAGACCTTATTTGGACTCCTGTTGTTTTATGTCAGAAAGGCGCTGCTTCTAAAATGGAAACAACCAGAGGTGCCCTCTCTAAATACATGGAAGGCGTTGGTCAACTCTGCAGTTCCGCTTTACAAAGCCGCTTATCTAGCTAGGTGCTGCCCAGACAGGTTTGAAAAAATTTGGCACATTTGGATGGAATCTGACACAACTAATGCCACACAGTGATGTCCAGTTCCCCTTGCTGGACAACATTGACAGGCCGATATATGGGCAGTGAAGTTAAGCTATTGTTGCCCCTCTGAGTCTGTTTTGTAAAACTTATATTTTCCCATGGTGAAACATCTGAAGATAGTTGTTTAAATTTTATTTAACTATTATCCTACCAGCTATGGTCACGAGCAGTCCAGGTTGTAGCTGTGTTTAGCTATATGTGTTTACTAGTACTGTTTATGGTTGAGCCAGGGTATACCCAGAGGCTCTATATTGTAACTTTTCTTTGTCCTCCAAAATTAACAAAAAGTATTAAAAAATTACCAAACAAATGAAAAGATGAAAAAAATTAAAAAATAAATAATAAAAATTAAAAAATAATAACAAAGTAAAAATTGAAAACTAAAATATAAAAAATATTAGAGAAAGAAAAATCATAAAAATTTAAATATAAATAAAAAAAATATGAAAATAAAGAATAAATGAAAATAAATAAAATATATAAAATAAAAGAATAAAAATATGAAATTAAAAATTAAAAATAAATGGAATACAATAAAAAATATGTGTGTGAGATCCTAGTTATTCAAATATTAAATGCAGTACCAGTACCTATATATATATATATATATATATATATATATATATATATATATATATATATATATATATATATATATTCTACTAGGCCTAAATCTTGAAAAAAATTATTAAAATAAATTAAAATTAAAACATGTCCAAACTACCAGTTTGATAGGAAGCAATTCAGATCCAGCTCTATGTTTAAGCCAAGGGGGTTCATAGTGCCAAGCCTATGGATCCATTGGGTTTCGTTCTGCGAGATTGTCTGCCTGCAGTTAGAGTTAGACCCTCCCCAATGTTCCTCTGCCCTATCAATTCTGCAGAAAGTAATCCACTTGGATCCCTGTTGTGAACAATCTGAAGTGATTGGACAGGCTATAATGTTTAAAACCCTTTTTGATTTTGTTTACATGCTCTCTCCGCCTAATCCCTAACTTTCTTGTGGACAACAAATAGGTGACATATGGGGTCCCACGGGTAATAAGCGTCCTAATCTGGAAGGATCCTTGCATACTCCACCTCAACTCTAGCCTTAAGGGGGTACCCGTTGGGAGTTAGTGTATGTGTAGGGTATTTTTTAATATGTTTGTATTATTTTTGGTTGAATTGTATTAAAATTCATATTTTTTTACCATAAACCTTGGGTCTGTGTATCAGTGTCGTGATAGTCGTGTATTGGTCAGCATCAGCAAATGTCCTCACATTTTCACCTTCTTGCCTTTCAATGTTTCAAATTGGATGATGGCATGTTTTTACTTCCTTTTAAGCCTTATTATATAAGGCTATACTCAAAATTTTCCATAATCTTCCTAATCTCATAGGATCTACCCTGGGAGTGAGAGGCAAAATGAGTGGTCTTCCTTTTCCTATGTTTTGAAGTTCTATACATAACACACTTCCCACAGCTGATAAAGCTGATTTGGTCTAAGAACTGCTTTCTAGGGGGATTGATGACATTATGTGCAAGCTTCAAACAGAGTGTAGGTGGTTTGGTATAGATGAATAATAGTTTAGCTGGCAGAATATGTTTCAAATCTCTATCCTTGAGGAGCAAGGGCCAGTGTTTTCTAACTATACCTTCAAACTGTTTATACTGTCATGTGTAATGACTAAGCGCACGTGAATGTTGCGAAATGTGTCTACCCAGCATTCTGATGCCTGTAATTTTTGGGATGTCCAAATAAAGAGGATTTTGATCTACAGTGGTGTGCGGCCATTTCTTCTAATTTTACTGTCTCATTTAGCCTGTCAGAAAAGCTATTATTTTATTCTCTATCCATACCTCTTACTATTTCTTTAGTTTTCTTTAGATCTTTAGGGTCATAACCCCTTTCATGAAATCTTTCCAAAATTGATCCTGCCTGCACATCATAGTCCTCAATTTTATCACAGTTCCTTCTCACCCTGAACATTTGGCCCTTCGGGATAGCACCCAACCATCTTGGATGGTGGCAAATCCCCAGTCTGACCTTACACTGAATTGCTTTGCACTAAGTTTACTATATGGACCATTTATGAACTTATCAATGGTTATCATATCCTCCTTCAATGCCTCTTCCCAAAGAAGAATAAATGTGATCATGTGATCACTTTGAATAAGAAAATAGTGTGATGACTTTGAAACAGGGGAGTTTGGTTACTGTAACACCCTTTTTTCAGCCTTTTGCACTTTGTCTCTTGTATCCCTGATAAGAAGATCAGCATGACAAAAAATATTTTGTCAAAGAATATATATATATATATATATATATATATATATATATATATATATATAAATCATCCCCAGCCCAGATATTCTTCATTGCTCATGAATGGGTAGATAGCTTTAAATATATTGGGACATTTTTCCTCACTGGCATGTTGTAATCATAAAATATTTATCAACTGACAGCTTAATAGAAGAAATGCAATTTTTTATATTTTTTTTTATCTTCCAGTAAAATTCAAACACACCACAAAATCTGAAAATGTTTGTAGCCAAAGTGGTTAGAGAGTAACAGTAAAATAACAGACACACACCAGAACTGCAAAATTAGGACTGCATTTACCCCTGAGCATGAAGAGTCTAAAGGAACTAAGTTAAGTTTAATGTGCTCTTATTAACTTATTAAAGGTACTACTATAGCCAAAGCAGACCATGTAAATACTACAGAGAACCAAGTACTGTCTGGGTTCATAATGACTTTGCCTCTGTCAGACAGTTATGAATGCTATCAGTATGCTGAAGTGTAACATACTAATGGGATTGCCTTTGGGATACTGCGGCACCAAGGAGGCCTAAAATGATCTCACTATGGGACCCCACTGACATATTATTATCAACCTCTCAGTAACTTATGAGAAACTAAACAAGCTACAGAGGTACATTTAATTAACACACAGTTCAAAGAAAATGAGAGGTATGAAAATGTCAAAAATTGGCACCATGGCTCAAGTCTAGCGGTTTTGTCCCAACTGGACATCTTTATTTTAGACAGAAATTATTCAGACGGCTTCTGGATTTCAAATCCTGATCCACACAGAGCTTTCATTTGCTCTATACTTCATTTATCTTTTAAACCATGCGGGGAACCGTTCTCCTATATTATGGTTGCTGCACCTTGGCACTTAGCTTTTCTTTGGTTATCATTCGATATTCCCTTTCAAGCATTTCTGACAGAATTGAATATATGTATGGACAACGTACATGCTGTGTTACATGAAAAATGGCACAGCACAGAGACTATGCACTTAGCATGTGTGCCTTGAAGCCCAACACTATCAACATGGAGTCTTTTTAATGTGAGTTTCCATCAGGTGCTCTGGTTCTCCCAAAAACATTCTGGAAGGCAAACTGGTATGCCTTGTACACGCGGTCGGATTTTCCAACGGAAAATGTGCGATTGGATCATGTTGTCAGAAAATCCGACCGTGTGTGGGCTCCATCGGACTTTTTTTCGTCAGAAAAAGTTTGAGAGCTGGATCTCAAATTTTCTGACAACAAAATCCGATCAGACTTTTTCCGATCATGTGTCGAGAATTCCGACGCACAAAGTGCCACACATGCTCAGAAAAAATTTGGAGATGAAAGCTATTGGCTACTGGCTTCTACGTAGTCCCGTCATACGTTTTATACGTCACCTCGTTCCGAACGATCAAATTTTCCGACAACTTTGTGCAACCCTGTGTATGCAAGACAAGTTTCGGCCAAAGTCCGTCGGAAAAAATCAGACGGATTTTGCGGTCGGAATGTCCGACCGTGTGTACAAGGCAGTAGAGTTTATTGTTGTAGGATTATGTGCTTTGGATGTTAAAGTGTGAGCTCTTTTAGGCTGGGAAAGATGTGAGTAACTCTAGCACTGTGTAGTATGTCACCACTACATAAAAATGTGAAATGTTCCCCAATAAATTACTTTGGGAATTGTTGAATAAACTATATATATATTTTTCTCCCTCTTTTTTCAATAAACCCAGAGTGTCTGCATGACCAAGAAGAACATTTACAAAGCAGTGAATGCGATATTCACCAAACATTCACTGCAGGTGAATAAATCACTGTTTATCGCATTCACCCATACAGAGTAAACACCCTGGTGAATTTTGGTTCCTGGGCTGTCCTGGTGCTGTGTCCAACTACTCATAAACATGAATGGGTAAAGGCGGCTCTACACAGCAATGCACCACTAATTCCATAGTGTAGTGCATGCGCACAGACTTAATGTCCCGAATGTAGGTTGTGTGTGTCCAGGACATTATTATGTGTTGCATGTTGTTCTTACTTTTACAGTATCATTGATGACAGTTACAAAGCCATAGCTGTACAATCTAGACCAGATGGGAAATTTCTCAACCCCCTGAGGACGTCTACGAGGATGAAATGCATAGTGGCAGGGCTTTGGCGCTGACGTCATTCCACTTGTGCTCATGGTCGGGCAGCATGCTGAGTTGCCATTGAAGCTGTTACATGCTGTGTATCTTCTTCTCAGTGTAAGTATCACTACTTTTAACCATTTGCCACCCAGGCCAATTCTGACATTTCTCTCCTACATTGCTAGAAAATGATATAGAACCCCCAAACATTATATATGGTTATTTAGCAGAGACCCTAGAGAATACAATGACGGTCATTGCAATTTTTCAAACGCCTTATTTTGGGGAAAAAAAATCTTTCATGCCTGAAAATAATATATAAAGTTGTAAAGTTTTGTCCCCAGGGGACAAAGTACATGTCGCACCTTGTCCCATGTTCCTACGTGCTTTGTAAGCCTAGCTACAAGGTCAGACAGGGCACCCCTCTTCTCCCACAGCCATCCGACAACGCAGCTAGCAGAGGGGCAACTGCTTGATAACCAGTGCTTGTCTTGGCTCCAAGCTTTTGCCCAAGACAATCAGTGGTAAGAGTAATGCAGAAGTACAGGAGGCTAAAACTGGACATACATGGATTGAAATTTCATTCAGCAGGTATTGGCCAATTGCGATCGATCTATGACCACTCCTGTCCGCGAGCAGTTGATCTAAGGACCGACTGCTCTTGAACAGGATTGTTGTACAATTTTTCATCAATCAGCACTGCAGATAATTGACTGCAGTGTATTCTGACGGTGGATGAGTTCTGTTGTCAGAATGCAATGTG
The DNA here is from genome assembly GCA_028564925.1 of Lithobates sylvaticus. NCBI lineage: Eukaryota > Metazoa > Chordata > Amphibia > Anura > Ranidae > Lithobates > Lithobates sylvaticus. Next base: position 466,359,753 of record CM053030.1, on the reverse strand, counting down.
TGGATGGGAGAAGCCATTCAGTTTTTTCGAATGATAAAAAAAATTTGATATGTGTATGGCCAGCTTAAGTGGGTTTGGAGCCAAGACAAATGCCAGCTAATGTCTCCTTGTTGGTTAAATTGTTGAATGACCACAGATAACTGGGGAACCTTGTTTGATTGGTAGCTAGGCTTGCAAATCATTTAGGAACATAAAACAAAGCACAAACACCCAAAACAATCAAAGTGAGAGTTTTATTTTAAACTAATAAAATTGATACATAATTTTCAATAGAGCAGTGTGGAAACTCAATACAATGTGTTCTAGTTGCTCTATTCCCATCCAGTTCAAGCACCTGCTCTGCTAAAAGTGTTTTGTCTAACAATAACTACTATCCCTCAGGTTTCAGTTAATCCTCCAAGGCATTCCTTTTAAAGGTTGTACTAATACGTTGGTGCAGTGAAGATTAGCATTGTCTCTGCCAATAGTTATTAATGTAAAGAATACACTCAGATATTTGTAGCCAGCATATTCCTCCTGAGATGTCACTTGTATCTTGTTGAAGACAGCTTGTATCGACAGCTGGCCTGGATGGGAAGTTAAAGGCGTTTTCCATCTCTAGCTTTCTATATGTAGTATAAAAATGCTACATAAAGAACCCAGCAAGATATAGTGACTAGTGGGAATTGCTCCACTCATATTGCCATTGATCAGGTGGTTGTAATGAGATTCTAGGCAGGTCTAAAATCAATACCATGCTGATTCTTACCAGTGAGATACAACACAATTTCAGAAAGTGTTTACTTTCAATTTTCTGAAAGCTTCTGTGTAGCCAGGTACTAATCAGTATATTCTCTACATAGAAAAGGGGAGATTTAGAGATTTTAGCACTGGAGACACCCATTGGCTATGTTGAAAAGATTATTGCAAATCTCAGTGCTCAAGTAATGGAAGGCAGAATATCAGATGCAGGGCCAGGGTCCCTCCTCAGTTCAGCCACCTTTGGGGCATAAAGGAAATGTGTCTCTTCATCTCCTGTGTCCTGGTCATGTGATCACACGATGATGCCAAAAAATTACCCTTGCAGGTATTCCTAATGTACAGTATTCACTAACATTGACCTGAAACTTTTTCAAGCCGTAAATCTGCACTGCCTCTCCAAACTAAGCACTGCAAGTGTGATCTCTATAATTAATCCAATTGTGGCAAAATAGCTGTAACTTACAGTCTCAGTAGAATTAGCAGACAGTGACTTTATCCAAATGACATCCTGCTGATTGTAGAAAACCTTTTAATCCAAAAACATGTGCAGATCATAACAGATGCACATCAGATAGATCAACAAATCATAGTGTGCCTAGCTCCAGCAAAATACAGTACATGTGATGAATGGAGGCTAAGCATGAAGAGAAGGGTGGGACTAACTACATAGAGCATCCCCTAGCTACAGAGTAAGGTAGGGACAAACAATGTATGTGTAACATGATAAAATCACATAACAGATTGAATTGGTATCTGCTTACCAGAGTCCATTTAGGCAAAGTCAAAATTCTTAAGACCTGATGAAGAAGGATTGTGTTTAGCTCCCAAAATGCATTGACTTTTTTCTACTATGAATCAATGTTATCAATAAAAACCTTGGATTCTTGGATGTTTGTTTGGCACTCACATTGAACTGCTTTCTGGCAAACCAGAGCCAGTGTATCCAGTGACAATTTCAGTAGCACTTATAAAATCTGAATCCAGAGCCATATTTGTTTATGTGTCTCAGGAAGTATGTGGCAGGGAAATGAGTTGTTCCTTCTGAAGGAAAGCCCACACAGGACCTACTTGCTGCTACATGCTACACATGATGTTGTCCCTTCTCTCTCCCTTGCAGGACTCCTCCTTTAAATGGTGGGGCAAATTAAATGTATCATGGCCATGCCAAAATAGCCACACAAATCTTTTGGGTTTTCAAAGACACTGGCCTCCCCAAGATGGCAGCCAGGGCTCAATAAAGAGGACAAACTAGTCCTTTAAAGGGTTCCCCCAGCGCACATAGCAGCGCAGCAATCATATGCTCGCTCTGTTCTCTGTGCCCGGAGTGATCCCTGGGGTGCAATACCACCCAGCATCACCTGGTGTGCACCTAGAGATGGGGGTGGACTGTGGCTAAGAGTGCCAAACCTAATCCACACACTTAATACCCTACTACAGCCTATCTAACTGAATATGTATTCCTGTGATTTCAGTTGGGCTTGAGGCCCAGTTCACACCAGAGCATTGTGCAGGATATACACATTCCCTGTGCATTTCCCATGCTCAACTGCATTGTCATTGCCATCTGCTGTGGGTGCCAATGTATTGGTAACAGCACCCCAAATGCAGATCGCCAGCACAGTGTGTTTGCAGGCACCAAATAGCATAGTACTACAGTACCATGCGATTTGTTGTGGTACTTTTTAAAAAGAGTGCATGCACTAATTTTTATGCATTCCAGTGTAATTTGCAGCCCTGTGTGACATCACATATGTGATGTGTTGCATCGCAAATGCTAATGTAATGTCTTCCAGCTACATGGTGATCTCTGTTAATTGCTCTGCCTGTTTGTGTCTGTGTCAGATGTAATTAGTGTTTGGTTCTCACCTGAAGAGTACTAAGGCTGAGAGACCCAGGAATATGTAGATTCTTCACAGGAAGTGTCAGTTCTTAGACTACAGACAGAAGTCATGGATTAACCTGTGCAATGCCACACCACAAGCCTCATGTTTAAACATGAACAAAAATTGCTGACACATAAATGTGAAGATTTATTCTACTATAGGCTGTACATACAGAGTAATAAATGACACCAAAAAATTGCCATTGCCATGAATGCAGCCCCACCATTGACATGAATGCAGCACCCCCATTGCTATGAATGCAGCACCCCCATTGTCATCAGTGCAGCCTGATCCATGCCTTTCTGCAGCCTCGGAAGGGACAGGGAGGAGAATCTGTTTAATACAAATTTTTTTAAAAGGTGAACTTATCCGTTAAAGTTCACCCATGATAAAAAACAGCATTTCATACAGGATAGCTAACTGAAGAACAAATACATAATATATTGCAACTTACCAGTCCTTAGATGTGGTACCTGCATTTGTTTTTGTTTTTTCAGGCTGTGAACATTTTCAGTAAGTACAGAAAATACCTGTTGATCTTGCCAGAAAATAAGTGCCCTTGCCACTTTCTGTAAGCTGCCTGGAAAGCATAGAATAATGTGATTTGTGTAAACTACTTATCTTGCCACCCCCCATGTAATGGAGGTGAACAAAGTCATATTTGAAGTCCAGCCTGTGTGACGAGTGACGACCATGGCTCCCTCCATCTCAGGACAGAAAGTGTGTTATTTACAGGATTATTGAAAATAAAGAAAACAATTAAAGTGGTTCTAAAGCCTAAACATTTTTTTTGTGTGCAGGTATCTGGAAGTGCTGATGCCTAAAAAATCTTTAGGCATCAGCATCCCCCCCTATATTTACCTGAGCACTCATTATAACCAGCGCTGTGCCCCTCTGCAGCTCTCCACTCCCCTCACTTCCGGGTCTCACTGGTTTTGCTGGGGCACCGGGGCCATTGGCTCCCTTTGTTGTCAATCAAACCAGTGATGAGGGAGCAGGGGGCAGGGTCAAATCCCACTGTCTGTGTCAATGGACACAGCAGTGGGGCTCGGGAGCGAGCATGCACGAGTGGGAAGCTGCTTCCCGTGGGGGCACTAGACAGATGGGGGAGGCCAGCAGCATCAGTGTGGGACCCAAGAAGAGGAGGTTCGGACCGCTCTGTGCAATTCCATTGCACAGAGCAGGTAAGTATAGACATGTTTGTTATCTTTTATTTATGTTTACCTTCACAATCACTTTAAATGCAGCAACTTCTAGGGACTGGTAAGTGACAATATATTATTTTTATGTATTTGTTTATTTTTGTTTTTGGGTTTAGATACACTTAAAGAGATACTTCCTTTAAATTAAGCTTATGAGAAGAGCTGTAGATCGCGCCCGACTGACTTGATCAGTCGCTGCTGTAAGGTATGTAAGGTGTGGGCTGATAGTAAGAGTTTGTTCCCAGAGGTTCATGCCCGGTTTGGGGAAAAGGTGGTGGTGGGCCCTATTAGGGCCTGGGCTGCTACCTCGAGGTACGGCCTTGTGGTCAACTCCACGTATGCTTGGGAAGAAGTGAAAGTAAAGGAGCGCCCGGTATTCAGTAAATGCATAAGACTGGCCGCTGTCATTTGACAGCATGCCGGAAGGACTCAATGTCCTCCGGCGGCCAGCGATTGCCTTGTACACAGTCAGAATGGGGAAATGTAAACAAGGCATTTCCTCGTTCTGACAGGTGACATGACAGGGATCTACTGTTCTCAGTGGTCGGGAACCGTGATCTCTGTCATGTCCCAGTAAGCCCACCCCCCCCCCCAGTTAGAAACACTCATAGGGAACACAGTTAACCTCTTGATCGCCCCTAGTGTTAACCCCATTCCCTGCCAGTGACATTTACACAGTAATCAGTGGCTATTTTTAGCTCTGATCACTGTATAAGTGTCAAACGTGTCCGGTCTGTGCACCACAATGTCGCAGTCCTGATAAAAATAGCAGATCACCGCCATTACAAGTAAAAAAATAATAATAATAAAAATGCCATAAAACTGCCATAAATCTATTCCCTATTTTGTAGACGGTATAATTTGTGTGCAAACCAATAAATATACGCTTATTGCAATTTTTTGTTTAACAAAAATATGTAGAAGAATACATATTGGCCTAAACTGATGAAGAAATTTGTTTTAAAAAAATGTGAAATACATGTGGGATATTTATTATAGCAAATATTGTTTTTTTTTTTTTTTAAATTGTTGCTTTTTTTGGTTTATAGCGCAAAAAAAAACCCCTGCAGAGGTGATCAAATACCACCAAAAGAAAGCTCTATTTGTGGGGAAAAAAGGACACAGTGTCACAAGACCGCACAATTGTCAGTTAAAGCGACGCAGTGCCAAATTGCAAAAAATGCTCTGGTCATTAAGGGGGTAAAACCTTCCGGGCTGAAGTGGTTAAAGATGTTTTATACGAAGTCACAGCAATAAAATTATCCAATGCGTTTCGGGGGACTAAGGACTCCCCCTTCATCAGAGCTGCTATTGAGAGTTGTTAAAGAATGGTCCTGTTGGGGTTTGCCTTTGGCACATAGGTCAGACCGATAGATATCCAAACGCTGACTGTGGGTCCAGAATGCTGCCTCTGAACCCACAGTCAGCGTTTGGACAACTATTGGTCTGATCTATGCGCCAAAGGCAACCCCCAACAGGACCATTCTTTAACAACTCTCAATAGCAGCCCTGATGAAGGAGGAGTCCTTAGTCCCCCAAGATGCATTGGCCTAATTTTATTGCTGTGACTTCAAATAAAATGTCATTAATACCTGCATTTACTGTATACCGGGCGCTCCTTTACTTTCATTTCTTTCTTTAAAAGTACTTCCAGATGCCTGCACAGTGTCTCTACACTTCTACAGGGCCAGGATCCTGCGACACTAAACAGGAAAATAGGGGTGGCATGCAGTTACCTGAGAGTGCCTGCTCTTTACAGTAAATTTAACTACACATTTTTTCTCTATCATGGGTTAAGGTAGCAATGCCTTGGTGATCCTGACAGCATAGAAACTAAAACACAGATACAGGTAAGTGGTTTCTTTGCTCTCCTAGTGAAAGAATTGTGCATGTGTAATGAACCTTAAAGTGGTCTTGTCATCTCCTAAAAAGTGGTCCCTGTAAAAAAAAGGTTTTTAATACTAAATTGCCCTCCATCCATGCTTTGGATCTTCGATCTCTTGAAGAGCTATGCTGTCCAAAAAAAAAGGTTTCGGCATCTGACTCGTCTGTCCGATGTTTAGTACTCCACTGTGCACTGTGGCTCTATCTGCTGGTCTATACATCACAACAAGACACATAGTGGTGGACCAGGAATCTGAGATACCTGGAAGTGTGTCCGATACAGAATTCTATTTTTATGTTTTTAGGAGGCAACAAGGTTTTTTTTTTAAAAAAGCTGAATAGGTTGCTAACATGCAAATTAGCTAATCTCCTTATGTGTGACCTGTGCTCTTGTAATTTGTCTGATCCACCTGATCCATGAATGAGTTCTCAGAGATCTCTGCAGGTACATTTATTTATATACTATTATTTTCAGATCTCATTGGTGTTCCACTTTCCTATCTCTATGTTTTTTTATTCCAAAGGCATAAAATATTAAGAGCATCATTGGTGCCAAGTGAAAATGAATTTTAATGGAATAAATTACTGCCTCAAGGTACATGGTCTACTTTACGTGCTGTTACACAGGAAAAAGCATGTCAAAATAGTTCTCAAAAACTTAAAGTGGTGTTTCCCCCAAAATGACAACTTTATTTATGTCTGTAATCTCTATATCTTATAACTGCATACATTCTGATAATAAAAAAAATTGGATAAAAAAAAAAAATTCACTTACCTATTTCTCCCTGTTGCTAGGTGGTCCCACGAAATCTGCCTCTTCCATAGCCCGGGCTAAAAACGTCACTTCCCTCGGCGGCCCGGCTCGCTAAGGCTCCTGGGAGATGTGTGTCACCATTTCCCAGGAGTCTTCGAGCAGCGCCGAGGGCTAGGTTGCCATAACAACGTGGCGGGCAATTCCGACGCCCGTTATAGTGGCAACATGTATACTTTACAGCGCCGCTACGGCGCATTACTGTGCATGCGCGAGATTATGTAAAGAACAGGCGGTGCATGCTGGTCGATCAGCAGCACTGTATCTTGGAAAAGAGGGTGCCTGTGGGCTTCACATGCCCACAGGCAAGATGAAAAGCGTCAGGAGACGGTTTTATAACTTTATTTAGTTGGTGAAAAAGGCATGCAGCATTAATTCTAAAAGGAACACGTGAGTTCTATATTCTTTTATACTAATGATTGGCATTATGAAAAAGAAAAAAATACGTTATAGACAGTGGAACACCACTTTAAGATGCAAATAAAAAAAGATGCCACAATTATGTCTACTGACACCACTACTAAAATCATTAATTAGAAGGAGAAAATAGACTATATAGCAGAAGGTAAGTTTCCATTGTAGTAAGATAATACTTGCTTCCACAACAAGAGTGGATACAGTCTGAGACAAGCACTATAATAATAGTGAAGGGGCGAGGGAACAGGTATGGTCACATGTTCCACAGACCCCAGTGCGAAAAACAACTAATGCCCCATACACACGGTCGGAAATTCCGACCACAAAATCCGTCGGATTTTTTCGGACAGATTTTGTCCGACACTGGTGTTGCATACACTCGGTTGGACAAAGTTGTCAGAAAATCCGATCATTCTGAACGTGGTGATGTTCATTGCGTACGACGGAACTACGTAGAGGCTAGTAGCCAATAGCTTTGGTCTTGTAATTTGATCTGAGCATGCATGGCACTTTGTCCGTCGGAATTCGCTACACACGATCGGAAAAAGTCAGATCGGACTTTGTTGTCGGAAAATTTGAGAGCAGGAGATAAAACTTCGACGGAAAAAGTCCGATGGAGCCTACACACGGTCAGAATTTCCGACAACATTGTCCGATAGGACATTTTCCGACCGTGTGTACGGGGCATTACTGTTAAAATCAAAATCAAAATTTTTCTACTTCCAGTTCGGGCCTTTTCTGGCACTTTTTGTTCATATGTAACAATCAGTATTTTTTGCTAGAAAATTACTAAGAATCCCCAAACATTATATATTTTTTTTAAAGCAGAGGCCCTAGAGAATAAATTGGTGGGTTTTTTTGCATTTTTTTATTTTTTTCTGTCACACAGTATTTGCGCAACGTTTTTTTTTAAATGCAATTTTTGGGAAAAAAATATACTTGTTTGAATTTTACACACAATACATAACCCTATTTTTCGTAAAATATAAAGGATTAAGTTATGCCTAGTATATAGATACCAAACATGTCACGCTTTAAAATTGCACATGGGGACGTCCCCTCCTTTCTTTTGGTGGTATTTGATGACCACTGGGGTTTTTATTTTTTTCTAAACAAACGAAAAAAGACTGACATTTTTGAAAAAATATTTTTTTCTTTGTTTCGGTTTAAAAATGTTGTTCTCTCCTTCACTGACGGGCACTGATGGGCACTGATGAGTTGGCACTGATGGGTACTGATGAGTTGGCACTGATAAGGAGGCACTGATATGTAGAATTGATGGGCACTGATAAGCAGCTGATATGCAGCCCGGATGGGCACCAATAGGTGGTCAGAGGCTTCTTCCCACGATCGGAGATGCAGCATGTCAGACTGACACGCTGCACTGGCGATTGCTGAGCTGTGCGCGTCGGCATGTTATCCTGCTGGACGTCATATGACACCCAGTCAGGATAACAGAACCACTTTCCGGCCATCAATCTGCTATAGGCCGGGCAGGAAGTGGTTAAATGCCACACCTTTTTAATACCATAAAAAGTAACATCATAGTAACAACCGTAGCGTACAACATGTTACAGAAAAGGGTGCCGTAATTCAATTCTTAAATTACTGAGCAGCAAAATACAGAGTGAGAATAAATAATTTGTTTCAATAAACTGTTTTAAATTGTGATACAAATAAATATTAGAAATCAAGTCTTTATTTTTTTTGGCAATAACATGGTGTGGGCGGATTTCTGTCAGTCACATGCTGTGTCACGCATATCCAGCCTGTGTCTTAGCCCCCGTACACACGGTCGGAATTTCTGACCACAAAATCCGTCTGATTTTTTTCCGACGCATTTTGTCCGACACTGGTGTTGCATACACACGGTCGGACAAAGTTGTCGGAAAATCCGATCATTCTGAACATGGTGACGTTCGTTGCGTACGACAGAACTACGTAGAGGCTAGTAGCTAAGAGCTTTGGTCTCGTAATTTGATCTGAGCATGCGTGGCACTTTGTCCGTCGGAATTCTCTACACACGATCGGAAAAAGTCCGATCGGATTTTGTTGTCGGAAAATTTGAGAGCAGGATCCCAAATTTTTTCCATCGGAAATTCCGACTGAAAAAGTCAGATGGAGCCCACACACGGGCGGATTTTCCGACAACATGGTCCGATTGGACATTTTCCTTCGGAATTTCCGACCGTGTGTATGGGGGCTTAGAATAACAGGGAGGTGGAGCCTCCATCAATCTACATGTAATATCCCACCCCCATTGTGTTTAGCTGGTTAGTAGGGAAGGAGGAGGAGGGAGGGGGAGGGCTGTCATTTACCACTGTGTATACACCTACATATGTGACTTTATAGTGCAGAGCTGCCAACACTGCTCTGCAAAATCCCTAGCCGCATTGGGGCAGCACAGTGGTGTAGTGGTTAGCACTTTCACCTAGCAGTAATAGGGTCACTGGTTCAAATCCCGACCATGACACCTTCTGCCTGGAGTTTGCATGTTCTCCCTGTGCTTGCGTGGGTTTCCTCCGGGTACTCCGGTTTCCTCCCACACTCCAAAGACATGCTAGTAGGTTAATTAGATCCTGTCAATAAAATGTGTATGTTGTATGTGTATGTGTTTGTAAGCGTGTCAGGACCCCACAGGGCAAGGACTGCACTATACCACAGATGGACACCAGTGGCAAAAAGCGCCCTGAGGCGATTCAGTTTGCATAGGTTGCACTATACAAGTCATTCAGTCATTCATTCATTCATTCATTGGGGACATGAACTGAAGGAGGAGATAGAGAAAAGCATGATCAAACATTTTCTTTGCAGAATACATAGAAAAATGTAACTAACCCCTGAGTGGGACTTTAAATTGGCAACAACACTCAAGGTATATAAAATAGATATTTATTGAAAAAATGAATAAAAATTCACCAATGATGATTAGTATAACATATATAGACAAAGGACAAGGTTACAATAAACACAATACATAATATCTTGCAGTAGAATATTGGTGATTATATCAAAAAATTGTTACTCTCCAATGTTGGAGAAAATCTTTGGTACTCAACGCATTTCAGGTTTAAAAACCTTTCATCAGGAGTATTTATATAGGAGAATTTGTATTCGGCATAGAATGAATGGCGCAGCACTCAAGCACACAAATATTCCGGCAAAGATAGAATCAACACAGTCAATGAATGGCATAGAAGGGAGGTCTGGTCTTGCCTCCACTTCAGTCTGTCTTACCCCACAGATAATGCTGTGTCAGTCTCCCACTAGGCGAAAGGTGTTCAGCTAGTGACAGGAGCTCGGGAACTCAAAGAAAGTCATCTAGTGAGGGCCAGGTCAGGCCTTTCCACAGTCCTTCAATATAAAGGAAGGTGTACTGGGTAGTGTCTCAGGTTCCTATGGCTGTCTGTAGGGGTCCGTAAAGCACGCCGTCCACCCTGGCAGTAGATGACTTTCTTTGAGTTTCCGAGCTCCTGTCACTAGCTGAACATCTTTCACCTAGGGGGAGACTGACACAGCATTATCACAGTGGAGTAAGACAGACTGAAACGGAGGCAAGACCAGAGCTCCCTTCTATGCCGTTCATTGACAGTGTTGATTCTAGCTTTGCCGGAATATTTGTGTGCTTGAGTGCCGAATACAAATTATCCTATATAAATACCCCTGATGAAAGGTTTTTTATCCTGAAACACGTTTTTTTAAATAAATATCAAATTCAATTATATACCTTGAGTGTTGTTGCTAATTTAAAGTCCCACCCAGGGGGTAGTTTGATTTTTCTATGCAATTAGGAATGTGGCAACTCACTTTTTTTTCTTTTTTTGCAGAATACAGAAAACGAATCTCATGGTGACTGAGTAAGTATAAACAGTATGTAATACACCATTTATTGATAGTTTTTTTATGATGTGGGTTTAATGACACTTTCATTAAAAAAGTTACCTCTTGGAACGTGGGGTAAATTGCTCACCTTTGTTTACTCTACAATCCATTCATTAATCTGCCAGATACTACTGTCAATGTCAGAGATGTGGGTATGAAAGTGGCAGCGCTCATACAGTGAAGTGATTCCGTCAATTACCCACCCTTTCCCCTACCTTTGTCCATTCAAAGCTTTGTCCATGCTGTGTATTCGGTGATTGGTGCTGATAGAAGTAACTAACACACTAATAAATGTATTATAAAGTTAACAATGTAAACATTTTATACCTAGTACAAATGGTAATTTTTTTTGCCTTAAGAACTCATAAAGATCTCTGTGGCTGATGTTCCACTTTAAAAACCAATTGTTCAGAAGATCAATTTCCATTACAACAATTTATAGTTGAGCAGAAACATGCAGATGCCATGGATATCTAATGCACAATAGAAACAACTTTAAACAGAGTACTGTAGCTTAGTTAAGTACATATTGATTTACGGTATCTTCTTCACATATCATCTAGACATTTCAGTCTATGAATAAGAACAAATTAATAATGCCATATAAAAAAAGAGTTATTGTCATTCACGAAGTGCTAATTCTACATTTTATGTTTCAATAGAAGTCACCATGGTACAAGTGAAACATAAGCTTGTAAGTTGTACAGGCAAGTGTGTTTGAAAGGTAAACCATTATTGAGAGAAATACAAAGGCTGCCACTGCTTGCTTCCTATTCTGAAAATGCTGGTTGCTGGGCTGTCTTGCTGATTATTTGCTTCAATAGTTTGAGTCACTGAACCGAGAATAACATAAGGACTTCTGACTTTACTGTGGCTTTCTTGATCCGCTTTCCTTTTTTTGATTAGTAGCTCAGAATGATTCACCATATGGCCCTGAGTTTGTGGATACCTGACTATTACATGGTTCCACTGTTGGTAATGTTGAATAAAGACCCCAGTCTATCCAGTTCAACCAGAGAGTGTGTATCCTTACCATTTTCAATATCCCTATCAGTGGCGGTGCGTCCATAAGGGCACACGGGCGCCACCCCCTCTAGCACCAATAGATAGATTCATGCATTGCATGAATCTATTCATGGCCGCTGCTGCCATCCCCTATTCAGGCGCCTGGCCCCTTTTTGGGTGCCGGGTGCCTGAATTACAGCGGTGGGGGGTGTTTCTGAAGCACCTGATTATAGCCATAGGCTCTAATAGGCGTCAAAAAAGGTGACCTGCGAGCGCCATGCTGGGCGCTCGCAGGTCACTCAGCTGTGTTTGAAAAGCAAATGGATATTCACTTTCCTAACACTAAACCGCCTTTCCGCCAATCAGGTGCTCAGATCTGTTACCCGTCACCTGATTGGCTGAAATTACAGGCGCTGTGATTGGACGCCTATCAGGCATCCAATCATAGCAGAGGACGGGAAGAGAGGATGGGAGAAGACATCGAGGAGCATCGAGGAGCTGTCCCACCGAGACAGGGTAAGTGCAAACGGCGGGCGGGCGCACACTGGAAGCATTTGATATGGCACACTGGCAGCATTTGATATGGCACAGTGGGAGCATTTGATGGGGCACAGTGGGAGCATTTGATGGCACAGTGGAAGCATTTGATGGCACAGTGGGAGCATTTGATATGGCACAGTGGCTGCATTTGATGGGCACAGTGGCTGTGTTTGATGGGCACAGTGGCTGCGTTTGATGGGCACAGTGGCTGCGTTTGATGGCACAGTGGTGGCAATTGATGGGCACAGTGGCTGCAATTGATGGGTACAGTGGCTGTGTTTGATGGCACAGTGGCTGCGTTTGATGGGCACAGTGGCTGCGTTTGATGGCACAGTGGCTGTGTTTGATGGTGCAGTGGTGGCAATTGATGGGCACAGTGGCTGCGTTTGATGGCACAGTGGCTGCATTTGATGGCACAGTGGCAGAAATTGATGGGCACAGTGGCTGCATTTGATTGTACAGTGGTGGCAATTGATGGGCACAGTGGCTGTGTTTGATGCCACAGTGAGGCCGCAATTGATGGGGTTTTTTTTCAGAATTTTTCAGTTTGTTTGCGCCCTCCCCAAAAATTTTGAGCACCAGCCGCCACTGATCCCTATACATTGTGTTTGCTAAGAGACATATCTAAAATGTTTTTGAATTTATCTACACTCCTTGCTGACACCACCAACTGTAGAAGGGCGTTCCACATCCTTACCACAGTAACAGTAAAGAACCCCTTAGGCAGTTTAAGATTGAACCGCTTCTCATTGAGCTTCATGTGGCAGTGTATATTCTTTAGAAACCTAAGAAACAATTTTCACCCAATGCTAGAGTCCCCATTTTAAGATTTGTATAAAGCTATCATATTCCCTCTTAAGCATCTCTCCAGGGAGAACCAGTTTAATGTTTGTAGTCATTCCTCATAGCTGAGGACCTCCAGTCCCCTTATTAGCTTTGTTGCTCTTCTCTGTACTGTCTCCAGTTCAAGCACATCCCTCCTGAGGTTTGGTGACCAAAACTGGATGGCCTACTCAAGATGTGGACTAACCATATTTTGTAAAGTGACAGAATCATTGTCCAAAGAGAAAAGTCTGGGACAATCACACCCCTAAGCCCCCGTACACACGGTCGGAAATTCCGACCACAAAATCCATCAGATTTTTTCCGACGGATTTTGTCCGACACTGGTGTTGCATACACATGGTCGGACAAAGTTGTCGGAAAATCCGATCATTCTGAACGTGGTGACGTTCGTTGTGTACGACGGAACTACGTAGAGGCTAGTAGCCAATAGCTTTGGTCTCGTAATTTGATCTGAGCATGCGTGGCACTTTGTCCGTTGGAATTCTCTCCACACGATTGGAAAAAGTCTGATCGGATTTTGTTGTCGGAAAATTTGAGAGCAGGTTCTCAAATTTTTTCCATCGGAAATTCCGACGGAAAAAGTCAGATGGAGCCCACACACGGACAGATTTTCCGACATGGTCCGATTGGACATTTTCCGTCTGAATTTCCGACCGTGTGTACAGGGCATTATATGCGTTCATTGAAGAAAAAGCACTGTACACAACACATCACAGGGGAACAAAACCAAAAGATAACGCGTTTCTTGCTCAACCTAGCACTTAATCATAACCTTGGTGGAGTCATTGTTTTATCTTTTTAATATATACCCTTTTTAATGCATGCTAAAAGTCTGCTGGCCTTGCTTGCTGCAGCTTGGCATTACATACTATTGCTGAGGCTATGATCTACAACCACTCCCAGATCCTTTTCTATCCTCGTTTCCCCTAGAGTTCCTCCACCTAGAGTGTAAATTGTATTGATATTTTTAGCTCCCAAGTTCCTTTAGATTTTTCTACATTAAACCTCATCTGCCCATTTGTTAAAAAAAAAAAAAAAAAAACCTCATCTGCCATTATCGCTGCCCACTACTGTATTTTAACAAGGTATTGTAAAATTATAATTGGGATCCCTGGATCGTCTGCAATTCAGACATGGCGTCCTCTGTATTTTCAGCGTCATCCAGCTGGAACCAGAGGTGACATCATAATGTTGTGCGTGACATCACGTGCATGTGCATTCTATCTGGAACGCTGGGGACCGTGGCAATGCCTCCATCTTCTCTCTCTCTCTACATGTGGGGTAACAGGGTGGGGACACCCCTCCCGCAGGTGGGGGGGGAGGGGTAGAGTTAAATGCTATATAAGGTAAACCAGCCTTCGAATAGGCAACAGATCAGCTGGGAATAAGGATGGCCAAAAAGTTAGAGGGGTTTTTAAACTAGGCGATGGGGGGGAGGGTCCAGAGATAGGAATAGTCAGCGTGGAACATATTCCAGAGGGTAATATTAGGGGCATTAGTGGTAGGGTAACTAAAGCACATAAACCCAAGGTAAATATAGTAGCAAGTCCTAGTTGCAATCTCGGAACACCCAAGAGGATAGTATGTGACTGGTCAAAATATAGTAATGCATTAAAGTGTTTGTTCACCAATGCCAGAAGTCTGCCAAGCAAAATAGGTGAGTTGGAAGCTCTGGTGCATCAGGAGAGCTATGATGTAATCGGTATTGCTGAAACTTGGCTGCAGTCCTCACATGACTGGGCTATAAATATTCCTGGCTATGCACTCTTTCGGAAAGACAGAGTTAAAAGGAAAGGTGGAGGGGTCTGTCTGTATGTGAGAAGTGATCTCAAAGCGAGTGTGAAAGAGGACCTGGGGGATGGAGAGTGTGATGAGTCTGAAGCATTATGGGTGGAACTGCATACAGATGTGCGTAGTTCAAAGTTAATCATTGGAGTTTGTTATAGACCACCCAATGTTAATGAGGAGGTGGATACTCAGCTCCTTGCACAAATAGAAAGGGCTGCAAGGGCTGGGACAGTGATAATAATGGGGGATTTTAACTACCCAGAAATTGACTGGAATAATGGCACTGCTGGGACAGTTAAAGGGCAAAAATTTATAAACCTATTACAGGACAATTTTATGGTCCAGTTCATTGAGGCCCCAACCAGGAATGATGCTCTGCTGGATCTGGTAATCTCAAACAATGCAGAGCATATTACTAATGTTCAGATAAATGAGCATCTGGGTAGCAGTGACCATAACATGATTTCATTTGATGTTAGCTGTAAGCAAAAATCACATACAGGAAAGATAAAAACACTTAATTTCAAGAGGGCAAATTTTCCAAGGATGAGGGCTGCTCTCCAGAACTTAGACTGGGAGAGAATATTGGCAACAATGGGCACAGAACAGAAATGGGGATTCTTCAAAAAGACTGTTTGTGAACTCACTGCAAAGTATATTCCCATGGGCAATAAATTTAAAAGGCTAAAAATAAAACCTATGTGGCTCACGGCCAAAGTTAAAAAAGCTATAAACTGTAAGAAAAGAGCTTTTAAAAAATATAAAAATGAAGGATCACTAGTGTCATTTAAATGTTACAAAGAACATAACAGAATATGTAAAAAGGAAATCAAGGATGCAAAAATTCAAAACGAAAGACAGATTGCAAAAGATAGTAGGACAAACCCCAAAAAATTCTTCAAATATATTAATAGTAAAAAGGTCAAGTCTGAGCATGTAGGCCCTTTACAAAATAATCTAAAGTGGGTGACTGGGGACAAAGAGAAGGCTAATTTATTAAATACTTTCTTCAGCTCTGTGTATACAAAGGAGCATGGGGGAGCTCATGTCCATAATGGGGGTGGTAGTGACACAGCCCCAAATCCACAATGGCTCAAAAGTGATATGGTCCAGAAATATTTAGACAGAATAAAGGTGGATAAAGCACCTGGACCTGATGGCATCCACCCACGGATCCTAAAAGAATTGAGCACTGTAATTTCAAAGCCATTGTATCTAATTTTTAGGGAATCATTAATGACAGGAATAGTACCACTGGATTGGCGCAGGGCGAACGTGGTGCCTATATTTAAAAAGGGAACAAAGTCTTTACCAAGTAACTATAGACCTGTTAGTTTAACTTCTATAGTTGGGAAGATACTGGAGAGATTATTAAAAGACCACATAGACGAGTTCTTGCAGGAAAAAAATATTTTAAGCAACAGACAGCATGGATTCATGAAAGACAGAAGTTGTCAGACAAACCTCATTTCTTTTTATGAGGTGGTAAGTAAAACCTTGGACAGAGGCGTGGCTGTGGACGTGGTATACTTGGATTTTGCAATAGCGTTCGATACAGTTCCCCACACACGGCTCATGTGTAAGGTAAGGTCTACAGGTTTAGAAATATCAGTTTGTAAATGGATAGAAAACTGGCTAAAAGACAGAATTCAGAGAGTCGTGGTTAATGATTCTTACTCTGAATGGTCTAAGGTTATCAGTGGTGTACCCCAAGGTTCAGTGATGGGACCCTTACTTTTTAATATCTTTATAAATGATATTGGGTCTGGGATCAAAAGTAACATTTCTGTCTTTGCAGATGACACCAAGCTATGCAGTGGAATAACGTCCTTATAGGATGTCTCCAATTTACAAGCTGACCTCAATGCTCTGTCTAATTGGGCGACTATGTGGCAGATGAGGTTTAATGTTGATAAATGTAAAGTTATGCACTTGGGGGCTAAGAATATGCATGCATCATACATACTAGGGGGAGTACAACTGGGGGAATCCGTAGTGGAGAAGGATCTGGGGGTTTTGGTAGATCATAAACTCAATAATAGCATGCAATGCCAAGCTGCGGTTACCAAAGCGAGCAAAGTCCTTTCTTGTATTAAGAGAGGTATGGACTCCAGAGAGAGAGATATCATTTTGCCCCTGTTCAAATCATTAGTAAGACCTCATCTGGAATATGCAGTTCAGCTTTGGGCACCAGTTCTCAAAAAGGATATTGGGGAACTGGAGAAAGTGCAGAGAAGGGCAACCAAACTGATAAGAGGCATGGAGGAGCTCAGCTATGAGGAAAGATTAGAGAGGAACTGAATTTATTCACCCTTGATAAGAGGAGATTAAGGGGGGATATGATCAACATGTACAAATATATAAGGGGTCCATATAGTGAACTTGGTGTTGAGTTATTCACTTTACGGTCAACAAAGAGGACAAGGGGGGCACTCTTTACGTCTAGAGGAAAAGAGATTTCATCTCCAAATACGGAAAGGTTTCTTCACAGTAAGAGCTGTGAAAATGTGGAATAGACTCCCTGCAGAGGTGGTTCTGGCCAGCTCAGTAGATTGCTTTAAGAAAGGCCTGGATACTTTCCTAAATGTACATAATATAACTGGGTACTGACATTTATAGGTAAAGTTGATCCAGGGAAAATCCGATTGCCTCTCGGGGGATCAGGAAGGAATTTTTTCCCCTGCTTTAGCAAATTGGAGAATGCTCTGCTGTTTTTTTTTTTGCCTTCCTCTGGATCAACTGTGGGTATAGAATGGTATATATATATATATATATATATATATATATATATTTTTTTATTTGTGGTTGAACTGGATGGACTTGTGTCTTTTTTTCAACCTAACTAACTATGTAACTATGTAACTATGTAACATCCTTTCTTTGATTGTTTTATTGGGCTGACAGACTACCCTGTTTACACGATTTCTTGGGACCCTGTTACATCTTAAAGCAGTAAATGTTCATATTATTGGCACTTTTATGTATCTTTTGTTTCAAATAATTTATGCTGAGACAGAAAATCTTTTACAATAGTATTTTCCAAATTATTTACAAAGGACTCTAGACCAGTATAACGTATTTGGGGGTGTTTATGACCTACTGGCCCTCATATATACCTTATATCTGGATGATGTTATGTTTATTTATATATTTGTATTTGGACCAGTTGGAATAGTTTAATCCAGTTATTTTACTGCGGCAGGTTGGCATGGCTGTGCGAATTACCGTCATTTCACATTGGCTCCTTTAAGTGCTTATAGCAGGCGCGCGCCCCTGCTGTGCACTGTGGGGGCATGCCCGCGGGTGCGGCGGACCCGTGATCACGGTGTACAGACGCAGAACGGGGATCTGCCTTTGTAAACAAGGCAGATCCCCGTTCTGACAGGGCATATGTCAGAGATCTTCTGTTCCCAGTGATTGGGAACTGTGATCTCTGTCATGTCCCTGGCAGCCCATCCCCTCTACAGTTAGAACACACTGAGGGAACACAGTTAACCCCTTGATCGCCCCTAGTGTTAACCCTTTCCCTGCCAGTGTCATTTATACATTGATCAGTGCATTTTTATAGCACTGATCAATGTAATAATGTCACTGGTCCCCAAAAAGTGTAATTTGGAGTCAGATTTGTCTGCCGCAATGTCACAGTCCCTAAAAATCGCCGCCACTACCAGTAAAAACAATAAAAAATAAATAAAAGTCCCTAAATCTATCTTATTATTATTATACAGGATTTATATAGCGCCAACAGTCTGCATATTGCTTTACACCATGAGGGCAGACAGTACAGTTACAATACATTTCAATACAGGAGGGGATTTTTGCCAAAAATATGTAGAAGAATATATATCGGCCTAAACTGATGAATAAATTAGTTTTTTTACATTTTTTTTAGGCTATATATTATAGTAGAAAGTAAAAAAAAAATGTTTTTGTTTATAGCGCAAAAAATAAAAACCGCAGAGGTGATCAAATACCACCAAAAGAAAGCTCTATTTGTAGGAAAAAAAAGGACGTCAATTTTGTTTGAGTCGCACAACCGCGCAATTATCAGATAAAACTACACAGTGTCGTATCACAAAATATAGCCCTGTCAGGAAGTGAGTAAATCCTTCTGGGGCTAAAGTGGTTAATGAGTACTTACTTTTTCTTTTTTTTTTTCCATTATCATAAGGGACAGTATATTGTATCTTGGTCCTATTTTTGGATACATGCGGTCCTTGTTGGTGGGTGCTTTGCAGCCTGGGATTCATGATGAGGTGGTGATAACTTTGAGAGCAATTGGTTGTTTTGCTTTCTTGTATGTTAATGTTATGTGATATTTTTGCTGTAGTTCAATTTGTAAACTAGAAATGATTGTATTTATAATGTTCGAAACACACTGGATTTCCCATTCCATCTAAACAAGCTGCAGTTGAAATTGTAAAGCACTGTGGCGCTAGTAATGGTTTTTGGGAGTACCACCCAGCAAAAACCCATTACTCTATGTATACAGTATTTACTTTTTAATTTTTTTGACAAAACCAAATGACACTTAAAAAAGTCAAAATATGTAAGATTTTATATAACTAAGATTTTGCATTATTTTTGTTTGCCTTAAAAATGTCCCATTCAGAGGATATATAGGATGTGACATTAGTGCCCATCTTTTTTTGGCTGTCCAAATAACTCTTATAGTTGTTATGGTCAAGTGACCACAAACCTTGGCCATATAGTATAAAGCTAAACAGTTCAAGCCCAATTTATCAATGGTTGTTGTAAGTATAATTGCCAGGAATCCAGTCAAGGCTGGAACATCAGTGCATGAAGGAGGCCAGCACTGCTGGAAAACTATAAAACCACAAATTGTAGGACTTTTCTTAACTTAAGGCTACTCGTACCTTAAAGAGGAAGTAAACGCTGGTGGGTTTTACTTCCTCTTTATTTCCCTGCAAAGGTAAAGCATAATGGGCTACTATGCACCGCATAGTAGCCCATTATGTGTCACTTACCTGAAACCGAAGCCTGCAATGTCACTGCTGTCCCCACTAGCAGCGAGTGTCCATCTTCATCCCTCTTCCTTACGAGGCCGCAAACTCAGGCTCTGTGACTGGCCGGAGTCGTGTGACATCACGGCATGACCCCTATTAGAAACAGCACGCTGTGCCCTTTCTAAAGTGCGCATGCTCCGTAGTCATCGGCGCTCAGCTTTTTTCTAAATATCTCCTAAACCGTGGAGGTTTAGGAGATATTTCAAGCACCTACAGGTAAGCCTTAATATAGGCTCACCTGTAGGTAAAAGCGGTTGTACAGGTAGTACAACCACTTTAAGTCTACTTTCACACTGGGGCGTCAGCGGTAAAGCGTCGCTATTTTTAGCGGTGCTTTATCATAGTTTTTGCGGCCCATTCGACCACTAGCGGGGCTCTTTTAACCCCCGCTACCAGCCGAAAAAGGGTTAAATGCGCTTGCAAAGCACTCCGGCGGTGCTGCCCATTCATTTCAACGGGCAGGGGCGCTTTAGGGGCGGTGTATACACCACTCCTACAGTGCCTCAAAGATGCGGCTTGCAGGACTTTTTTTGGCATCCTGCCAGTGCTCCGCTCCAGTGTGAAAGCACTCGGGTTTTCACACTGGAGTGAGAGGAGAGGCTCTTTACAGGTGCTATGCATGCACTATTTTTAGCACTATAGCACCTGTAAAGCGACTCAGTGTGAAAGTAGCCTTAAGCCTCGTACACATGATCGGATTGTTGGCCAACAAAGCATCAGACTTTTGTCCGAAGGGCGCGTGTCGGGAACTTGTCTTGCATACAAACGGTACAGTTTGCTCAACTGTTAAGCTGGCCATACACTAGTAGATTTTGGAACGGTCACATGAAAATTCTCATTACTACATTCAAAAATGTCATCAGAGACACTGGTGAATGCCGTTCGAAAATACTTAAGAATTTTAGTTTGCTTTTGACATTTGACTTTGGAACAAATGGACTTTCCTAAATGAAAAACACATTCACTGTTATAAATGCTCTCCTTTGAGAAATATTTTCCATTCTGCTCCTTCAAATTTTTTTGTCACTGCAGTATAAAAAAAATGTTGATTTGTCCCCCACTAATGATCAAAAAATGGAATGAATGTTCATATTTTCAAGTAAAATTCTAACAATTTCACGCTGCAGAGAGATTTTCAGGCGCTTTTAGTTGAACGTTTTGCAAGTGTTTTACATGTGTATTTTAAAGAGGAAGTAAAGCCTCTTAAAAAAAAAAAAAAAAAAGACACCCTGCAAGGCAAAGGCATAATGAGCTGTGACAGGGTGATGGGTCCTCCAGTAGCGAGGGGGTAGATGTTCTGGCTCCCTCCCTAGCGGTCGGTTTCCAGTAGCAACTGTAAACAAACCCACGTTACGGAGATCCATGACCTGGTTACTTGGGTACAGGCATGCTAGAAATCATGGGGCCCCGTACAGCCTTTCTGATGGCCCCCCCAACCACACCTACCCACCCCCACGGGGTGCAGCAAAACAGCGGCATTGACTTTATCCTCATATGCCCCGAAAATGAAAAAAGTCCCACCTCCTGGACCCCTCTATTGACCTGATGGGGCCCAGAGAAATTTATTTTAAGCCCCAGTAAGCAAGAAGGAGCTGGGGTGTGGTCTAGTAAAATCCATTTATTAATTTAGCAGAAACTAACAATAAATTTGCTCTGGGCCCCCCTATTTAGCTGACAGGACCTGTTGTACTGCCTTATCAGCAGCCCTGGGTTGGGGAATGAAGAAGTGCATGCATGAGGTCTGTGCTAGGTGCACAGCAAGACCCCATTCTGTTACTGGGAGTGAGGTAACAGAGGATATGGGATCAGATGGGTAGGCTGGATCCAAAAAGCCCAGGAACACCAGAAGACACATTAAATCTTCCCCCCAGTCTGGGCCAGCCACTAACTAAACCATACTCCTGTAGGCAACCTGTCTACAAATTAACCTACTAAAATGTCTTTGGAGTGTGGAAAAAGACCTGCGCATGCACAGGGAGAAAATGCAAACTCCAAGCAGGCAGTGTCCTGGCCAAGACTTGAACCAAGGACCCAAGGAAGGAGTGATAACCACCAAGCCCCTGTACTTCCCCCTACAACCTCTGGTGGGGGGTTGACCCTATAAATAAGCTTGTGAAGACAGACCATCTTCAAGATTGCTAGCAGGAAAGCTTTGAACAAGTTTTATCTTGGAGGAAATTGATATATTCATTCCAAATATTTTTGAAGTTGCAATATTCTATCGGTGGCCAAAAATTCCCAACTGAAATGGAATTCACAGTCTCACACATCTGTTTCTGCACATAATTGGCATATGAATGGCTGACAACATGTACCAAGAGCTCATTGGAAAATACTGAGCACTGACTCAAATCTGGCACGTTATCTGCGCACATCTGACAGCAGGCAACAAAGACTTTGCTGCTCAAACTAACTCTGTTTAATAAATACGGCGCATCTGTTTGACAACATAATTGCACTCAGGTCACTTTCTGAAACAAAAATCTGCAAGAATAAGTTAGGGCTCACTTGCTCTAGCGTTATCCCTCTGAAGAGTGGTCCACAGTGGATCACTTTACAGGGGGAGTTTGACAGGCGACTAAAAACCCACACCACCGCTCCACAATCATGCATTGCATTTGGTTGCAGGGCAGTTGCGACGTGGGCCCTATCCAATTGAATGTGTTCAGCAGACAATACTGCCCACTAAGCATGAAAGGGGGGAATAATTTTTGCTGCAGTGTGATGAATAGCATTACAACCAAAACTTTGTTGTGCTATCCAAACAAAGTGCAAGTGCATAAATACATCAACATTTCATCCAATTAAGTAACAGAACAATTTACTGCTTAAAGGCAAATAAATCTGAAGTGAACATGTGCAAATAAATACATATAAAAGAGAGGGAATCCATAGAGAAAAAAGTGCTCAGTGCAAAAAGTCCATAAGTAAGTATAGATGCATCCAAATTTCAGTAATCCAATGTGAATAAACAGCACTCCACACCTGGGTGCACAACCCACTCACAGGCCACTTACAAGAAGTAAAACCTCAAGGATGGAGGTCTGGCTGCACTTTTGGGAGATATCCCACTGGGATGAATGGATACCGTGATCCAAGACTCAGGCGAGGGTTACCGCACAGCCAAGGCAGTCCACATAAAACTCAGTATGGGATAAAAGCAAAGGAGGAACTCATAGGGGGTTATTTACGAAAGGCAAATCCACTTTGCACTACAAGTGCAAACTACAAGTGCAAAGTGCACTTGAAGTTGCATTGAAAGTGCACTTGGAAGTGCAGTCGCTGTAAATCTGAGGGGTAGATCTGAAATGAGGGGAAGCTCTGCTGATTTTAGTGCAATTTCAAGTGCACTTTACACTTGTAGTTTGCACTTGTAGTGCAAAGTGGATTTGCCTTTAGTAAATAACCCCCATAGTGTAGTAGTTTAAAAATTCAGCATTTAATGAGGATAAAACTACTTAAAATAGACAGATATAAAATCGCATTTAACACAGAAAATCACAAAAAAACACCCTGGCAGGCTGTAGCTCCACCCAGTGCTGGGATAAGGTCATCCAGAGCCTAGGACGAGCATGCCAAACTGCACCCCCCCCCCAATATGTATGAGCATTATGTGTCAGCAAAATTCCCCCCACAAAAACACTGAGCACTAATCTGCATGTCTACCCCCTAAGCATACATCCTCCCTCCTCCCAGTACAAATCTGCCCCCCCTGCAGAAATCCCCCCTCTTAGCACAAATCTTTGCCTGCCTATTCCTCAAATGCCCACAACTCAAATGCCCCCCCCCCCCCCAAAAAAATAAATAAAATACACCCCTCCTAGCACAATGCCTTAAAAAAAAAAATCCTAGTACATCTCGTCACCCATTTCAAACCCTTCCCTCCCAGCACAAATTTCCCCCAAATCTCCCCTCCTAGCACAAATCTTCTTCCCCCATCCCACCACAAATCCCCAAAGATCTCCACTTTTAGCTCCCCTCCTAGAAAAATACTTACCCCCTGCCACCCCCAAATTCCCCCTTCCAACACAAGCCCCCTCCCCCTAATCTCCTTGTGGTGCCCCCCTACTTCATATAATACCACAGTGCTCAGGGCAGCCGCCCCTCCTGCCCACCTCTTGTCCTGGCCCTGGCTCCACCCATCACGTTTCATCTAAAAGAACGTCATTAAGGGGTAATGGAGTATCATAATGCATAGCATTGCATGCACAAGGCTGCCTTTGCAGTTTGGGGGGGTGGTAAAATGTAGTTCAACTTCCTGTTTTTCTGACACCCTAACCACAAGTGTCAACTAGGCCAATCACATTTCACCAATCACATTTCTACATTTATGGAGAGATCCATATTGGTGATAAGAAAAGTGGAGATAAATAAGGCCTCTTCTGTGTAAATTGGTGATTGTGCCACACATGTAATTATTGTGTCACATTTTTAAGGGAATTCAGTGACAAAACTGATATTTGATATACTTTCTTTACCCTCCCAACCTCTCCAAATAATGCCCCGTACACACGGTCAGATTTTTCGACGGAAAATGTCCTATCGGACCAGTTGTCGGAAATTCCGACCGTGTGTGCTCCATCTGACTTTTTCCGTCGGAATTTCGGACGGAAAAAGTTTGAGATCCTGCTCTCAAATTTTCCGACAACAAAGTCCTATCGGACTTTTTCCGATCGTGTTTAGCGAATTCCGACGGACAAAGTGCCACGCATGCTCAGATCATATTACAAGACCAAAGCTATTGGCTACTAGCCTCTACGTAGTCCCGTCGCACGCAACGAACAGAATGATCGGATTTTTCGACAACTTTGTCCGACCGTGTGTATGCAACACCAGTGTCGGACAAAATCCGTCGGAAAAAATCTGACGGATTTTGTGGTTGGAATTTCCGACCGTGTGTACGAGGTATAACTCCTCTGCTTGTGAGGTTTTGGTCACACTTTGTGGTGCGCTTTAGGTTATTTTATGTTTTATGTGTGTTTTACAGGCAGTTTCATTTAATTCTATATAAGAGGTATGGCAAAGAACAAAACCCAAGCTCTACTGTTCCATCGTCCATATGTTGCTGGAATCCAGTGCTCCTTGCTGGGATAGTCACTCCAAAAACGTAAGTCTGTGATGAGAAATAGCTGGCTACTCGGTAAGTTCCAAAATCTGAATCTTTACTTGCTACATGTTAAAAATGCAATGCTTACAGCTAACAGTTTTCTTGAACCACTGTATTTTTAATATGTAGCAAATACGGATTTGGATTTTGGAACGAGTAGCCAACTTGTACTCAACACAATTCTATATAACATACATATGAAACAAAGCACACTGCCAGCGCTCGAGTGTTAAAGGATATGGGTCAAGCACAGAATAGGAAGCTCTTCTTCTCATGCACTAATTATGTTCCTACGATGTCCAAAAATTGGCCTTCACTTGAGGGACAACTCCACTTCCTTAGAGCTGAAGAGGAAGAGGGCTGAAACACATCAACTAAAATTGCATTTTGTTGAAGGAGTACTTCCATTGATCAGATTGAGGATGGAGAAGTGAAGAGGTCCTGTCCTTGGGAAGTAATGGTAGATTGATGATTACATGCCTGTTATATTAATACTTTTGTGAATATCTTATTGATTTTTTTAAATGAAGTGGTGCCGTAGGTGATACATGAGGCTGGTGCACTCTCTTTTTTGTGATTCTTTATAACACGTTTCTACTAAAGTGCATCAAAGATGCAACAAGCAAGACATTTTTTTTTAAATGCTCAGGTGGGAATGGGGCCTGAAATGTTGTCACTTTGCAGAGGAGATCCTTGCAACAGTTCTGTCAGAGTTGCAACAGATTCATTTACACCTTACCCATACATCCATGAATCTGCATTGCAACTCCATTATTTCTGCTAATATATGATGAGGGACAGGCAAATTTGCTTAGCGCATTTCCTGGAGTATTTGCTTCCTCAGGAGTGTAGCAGGTATGAGCTATAACAATAGAAAGACATAACCAGATGCTATAAAAACTATCAGCAAAACACAGGAAAATGCAGTGATACATGTTAGTCTGTGTTATCATAAAAGGGTGATGTTATTCACAGTACTCCCTCACAGGGACCGGCATCAGATTCTAGGATACAGGGAGGCCTCCCAAAGAGAACGGGAGTCCCCCAGCTTGGTGCAATTATTACTGCCACGTTGCTGCACCTTTAGAAGAAGGGGGCCATAAACATCAATAATAACCTCAAAGGACAGACATTCCAATGTCAAAGTATGCACGACCAATACCATCTAGTGTGTGCTAGGAGTTAGTACAGGAAAATGTATTGGCTCATGGTAGAATGAGTCTCTTGAATCTGGGTCAGGGGTTTACTAAGATTCAGGGCTGGGTGACTCATCCTGGCAGCTCTCTGGTACCTGCCCCTGGTCTAGAAGGTTGTAGAATATTCTAGAATTAGAGGGTGGAGGTTAGGAGGAGCTGCCTTGAATATTTATGGAGCCTTGGCCAATCCTCAGATGTAGGCTGGCAGGGGGTTGAGACCACTCCATAAATAAACATAAGCCATGCCAGCAGGGGCAGTCGTGGAAAATGGTGATGCAGTGTTGAGGAGGCTGTCAGTGGCCCTTAGGGGTACCCCCTAGTCTAGGGGGGAAGGTATCTTGCCTTGGGCCAGGGCTCGGGTGCTGGAAGGATCCTGACAAAAACACACGGGAGGAAGCCCTGGAGGCACGAGAGCAAGAGAGGACAGAGTGAGTAGATCAACACTGTCGGGACTAACAAAGGGGAGAGGTTGCCACATGTAGCCAGTCTCTATTGAAGACAGCGGTGTGCTTAAGTCTTCAGCCTTTCTCTAGAGATCTCCTGGGAGTCAGCCAGGTGGGCTGGTGAGGAGGCAGTCAGGTGGACTGGTGTGGAGACAGCCAGGAGGGCTGGTGAAAAGGGGCAGCTGTAGCCAGGTGGGAGGTGGTGCTGGGATCAGTGGCTACAGAGAAGAAGTTACAAGCTGTTTCACTACATCTGTGCTACACAGAAAGGGCCTAGGAGTTCTTGCCTGTAATGGGCTATTGCCAATCTGACTGGGGGCCTGTCAGATCATTCAAAGTGATTCAGCTGGAGCAAGCAAGTGAATGTGCAGGAGGAAAGTGAAGGAGACTGTATATAGGAAGATATTCCAGAAGTTTTGCTGAAGTCAAGTGGGCATCCCATAACCTCCCATCCCTATCCAAGTTATTAACCCTCAAATAAAAAAATAAAAAAACAAAGTCACTGACTGTTCTCTGACTCTGGCTGCGTGTGAAAATTTGGTGTGCCTGGCTGTGCAGGAGTGGGGGATTCAAGTTCATCTGCAGTCCCTATGGGGTGTGCTACACATATCACAGGTAGTCCCCTGGACAGGAAGTGCGTGAACATTTCTCCACAGGAGACACAGACAGCATAAAACACTTTTTAGTAGAGTGAGGAAGAGTAAGAACCACTGTCATGTTTGTATTATCAATAGGAGAATACACCAGGAACTCAGACAGCACTCTAAATCACTAAATGTAACTCATTCTCAAAATATCAAACAGGAAGGTCAGCTTCCACTATGACATCATCATCAACTGGATAAAAAGTCCTCATCTTTTATAATTTATTTGTAGAACATTCAAACAACAATGGAGCGATACATTGTTTCAGGGACTGACGTCAGAGCTTCAGCATCAGTCTGCAGGATTGTTCTAGAACATATAGAAAAGGCAACAACAAAGGAAAGCCATTCATGAGCAGACACACTCAGACAAAAGTCATTTTCTGAATAGATGATAAATGCAGAGCACACAATGTGCTGCACACAGCCTGGAAATATATATATTTTTTTTTTTTATGGAATGCACTAATAAAAGTTGATAGCATGAGTTTATAAAATAGTATATATACAAAAATATGCCCACAACTTCCCTGCAGCAAAAAGCTAAATCTGAATATTTCCATAGGCCAAATAGACACTTCAAAAGCTTGTACAGTTGTAAGGGGGCATTTTTTTTTTTTTTTTTTTGCTTCATAGTCTGACACAGTCTGACACATGACATCTGTCATATTTATCAGTATTGTGAAGTTTGCCTTTAAGAAAAGCACCGTCCGATAATTAACAGAGCTGATAAAAAGGGTACAAGGAAATGTTATTTTTCAATGAATGTAGAGTATGAAAATCACACATTTCTCAAAATAACCTCGGAAGATAGAAGAACAAAATATATTTTAAAGTGTCTCTATTTTATTTTTTAATACTGCACATAGGTTTATTTTAGATGTATGTGAGCTAAAAACTGAATTTCCAGGCTACATATATAACCAGCAAATCGAACATTTGTTGTCGGAAACGCTGTACGCAGTATTAAGGTTTGACCTCATATTATATGGTTTTGGTAAATCTGTAGGAAAAAAATCTACAGAAAATTGTATAGTGTGTATCCAGCTTAAAGCTGAGTTCCGCCAAATTTATTTTTTTATTAAAAGTCAGCAGCTAAAAATACTGCAGCTGCTGACTTTTAAAATATGGACACTTACCTGTCCAGGGCACCCGCAATGTCGGCACCCAAAGCCGATCTGACCCTTGGCTCTCGGGTGGAGGTGCTGCCATCTTCGGTAAGGGAATCAGGAAGTGAAGCCTTGCGGCTTCACAGCCTGGTTCCCTACTGCGCAAGTGTGAGTAGCTCTGCGCGATCCCACTGGTCCCTGCTGTCTTCTGGGACCTGTGTGTCTCCCAGAAGACAGCGGGGGGGACGGGAGAGGCACAGAATATGGCATAGATATCCGCGGATATTGCAGCTATCTAGGCCTGGAAGTGGGAGCAAATACCTGGATTATACAGGTATCTGCTCCCCCCTCCCCCTGAAAGGTGCCAAATGTGACACTGGAGGGGGGGAGGTTTCCGAAAAGCAGAAGCTCCATTTTTGGGTGGAACTCCGCTTTAACTGGCAAATGACTGGTATTTCCCTTACATAAAAGCAATTCCATTGAGGACAAATACTTGGCATGTATGAATATATTACCCCAAGTTGTATATCTGCATCAAATGTATCTTTGAAGTTCTTTAGATAAATAATGAATGAAAGTACGAACTATAATTACAGGAGAGGAAAGAAAACACTAGGGAGTTTAACTGTCTTTGAAGAATTAGCTTAAATATATTTTGCATCCTTTGCAATTTTTTAGATGTTTAAAAAAGAAACAGTACTTTAAAGTGGAACTAAAGTTCAGCTGTGAAAAACTGTGAGCAGGTAGGCTCTTTATTCCAGCGAAAACATGCAATGTCGCTTCCGCAATAAAATACACACCTACCTACCTACCTGCTTGCTGTCTTCTTTGCAATGTAAACTGAGCTGCGCATGCGGAGCTCGGTTTACATCACTGGCACGGTCTCTGTATGCTGGGATGATTGACTCCTGTATATCATCCCATGCCAGCCAACGAAGATGGCCAAAAGCTGGATTCACACCTATGTATTTTTAGTGCTTTTTGCATTTTGCAGATTTGCACTACAGAACGTGTTCCATAGGAAACCATGCTAAATGGACTGTAGTGCAAATCTGCAAAATGCAAAAAGCACTAAAACTGCATAGGTGTGAATCCTGCCAAAGACTGGCACCCAGCAGAAGATGTTGGCTTGGGGCAGGAATTGCTGAACTAAAGGTAAGTTTAGCTCTGCTTTAACAGAGTTTGGCTGTTGAGGTGAACAATGCTCAGCCAGCTGTGGAACAAAATGTCCCTGCACCGAACAGCTGTTTCCAGCACAGTACAATTACTTATACCCCCCAATACTGTGCCATACCCCCCAATACTCTGCCATACCCCACAATACTCTGCCATACCCCGCAATACTCTGCCATACCCCGCCATACCCTGCGATACTCCGCCATACCCTGCGATACTCCGCCATACCCTGCGATACTCCGCCATACCCTGCGATACTCCGCCATACCCTGCCATACCCTGCGATGCTCTGCCATACCCTGCGATACTCTGCCATACCCTGCGATACTCTGCCATACCCTGCGATACTCTGCCATACCCTGCGATACCCTGCCATACCCTGCGATACCCTGCCATACCCTGCGATACTCTGCTATGCTCTGCCATACCCTGCGATACCCTGCGATACTCTACCATACCCTGCGATACTCTGCAATACCCGGCGATACTCTGCGATACTCTACCATACCCTGCGATACTCTGCCATACCCTGCGATACCCTGCAATACCCTGCGATACTCTGCGATGCTCTGCCATACCCTGCGATACCCTGCAATACCCTGCGATACCCTGCGATACCCGGCGATACCCTGCGATACTCTACCATACCCTGTGATACTCTACCATACCCGGCGATACTCTGCGATACTCTACCATACCCTGCGATACTCTGCAATACCCGGCGATACTCTGCAATACCCTGCGATACTCTGCCATACCCTGCAATACCCAACAATACCCTGCGATACTCGCTACGATCAAAGCCAGGATCGTTTTTTTTTTTTTATTTCAGGCTTTCCAGCCTAGAGGTGAGATGTGGGGTCTTATTGACCCCATATCTCACTGTAAAGAGGACCTGTAATGCCATATTCCTATTACAAGGGATGTTTACATTCCTTGTAATAGGAATAAAATGATCAAAAAAATTTTTGGGCTGAAAAAAAGGGTCAAACTAAAATAAATAAAGTAAAATGAACAATAAAATATATATATATTTTTTTTAAAAGCGTCCCTGTCCCCGTGTGCTCGCACGCAGAAGCAAACGCATACGTAAGTCCCGCCCACATATGAAAACGGTGTTCAAACCACACATGTGAGGTATCGCTGCGAACGTTAGAGCGAGAACAATAATTTTGGTCCTAGACCTCCTCTGTAACTCAAAACATGTAACCAGTAAACAAAATTAAAGCCTATGGGGATTTTTAAGTAGCGAAGTTTGGCGCCATTTCACGAGTGTGTGCAATTTTGAAGCGTGACATGTTGGGTATCTATTTACTCGGCGTAACTTCATCTTTCACATTATGCAAAAACATTGGGCTAAATTTACAGTTTTGTTTTTTTGTAAAGCACAAAACATTTTTTTTCCAAATAAAACACGTTCGAAAAATTGCTGCGCAAGTACCGTGCTAGATAAAAAGTTGCAACGACCGCCATTGTATTCTCTAGGGTCTTTGCTAAAAAAAAACATATATAATATTTTGGGGTTCTATGTAATTTTCTAGCAAATAAATGATGATTTTTACATATAGGAGAGAAATGTCAGAATTGTCCTGGGTGCTCCAGAACACCTGATGGTGCTCCCTGCATGTTGGGCCTCTGTATGTGGCCACGCTGTGTAAAAGTCTCACACATGTGGTATCGCCGTACTCAGGAGTAATAGCAGAATGTGTTTTGGGGTGTAATTTGTGGTATGCATATGCTGTGTGTGAGAAATAACCTGCTAATATGACAATTTTGTGAAAAAAAAAAAAAAAATTAAAAAAAATCTTGATATTGCAAAGAATTGTGGGAAAAAATGACAACTTCAAAAAACTCACCATGCCTCTTTCCAAATACCTTGGAATGTCTTCTTTCCAAAAAGGGGTCATTTGGGGGGTATTTGTACTTTTATGGCATGTTAGGGTCTCAAGAAATGAGATAGGCCGTCAGTACTTCAGGTGTGATCAATTTTCAGATATTGGCACCATAGCTTGTGGACTCTATAACTTTCACAAAGACCAAATAATATACCCCAATTTGTACTTATTTTTACCAAAGATATGTAGCAGTATAAATTTTGGTAAAGCAGAATAGAGAACGTGGGAATACTTTAAGTATCATTTTTTTTAAATCCAATTTTAGGGAGAAAGAACAACCTGTAAATGTTTTTAAATCAGCTTTTGTTCATTTCAGAGCTGCTTCGCTCCCCATACAAGTCATTCCAAACAGGAATGCAAATGCAACTTCAGGTAAAATGCTCCTGTCAATAAATTCGGAATGATCTGAGGAATGTCTTAAACTAAAATCAGGATCCAATTGCAGCGAAGGACTCATTCACATACAGAATTTTTTGTCACAGCTGCAGCAAGAATCCAGCATATTCCTGTAGCTGGATTCATAGGTGGATGTGGATAGTTTCAACCACTCAGTCTGTACAAGGTAATGACAGGCTGACAGTGGCTGCAAATATCCACATCTAACTGTGAATTCAGCTGCAGGAAAACGCTGGATTCTTGCTGCAGCTGGCAATCAAAATCACATACGGTGTAATAGCGGAAGTATGCCTGTGTATTTATCAGTAACTTCAAACAAAAAAGCACATAAAACATACAGTGGCGTCACTAGGGTTGGTTTCACCCTATGCGGAAAAAATTTGTGTCACCCCCCCTCCACCAACTATAGTCCCCCCTCAGTACAGACCCCCCCCCTCAGTACAGACCCCCCCTCTCTCAGTATAGACCCCCCCCACTAAGTACAGATCTCCCTCCTGCAGTATAGATCCCCCTCCCTCAGTACAGACCCCCTCTCTCACTATAGAACCCCCACTAAATACAGATCTCCCTCCCACAGTATAGATCCCCCTCCCTCAGTACAGGCCCCCCTCCATGAGTATAGACCCCCCCCTCAGTACAGACCCCCCCTCTCTCAGTATAGACCCCCCCCCCCCACTAAGTACAGACCCCCCCTCTCTCAGTACAGACCCCCACCCCCCCACTACAGTACAGATCCCCCTCCCTCAGTACAGACCCCCCTCCATGAGTATAGACCTCCCCCTCAGTACAGACCCCCTCTGTCAGTATAGACCTCCCTCCATCAATATAGACATCCCTCAGTACAGACCCCCCTCCGTCAATATAGACCTCCCTCAGTACAGACCCCCCTCCATGAGTATAGATCTCCCCCTCAGTACAGACCCCCCTCCCTCAGTATAGACCTCCTGCCTCAGTACAGACCCCCCTCCGGCAGTATAGACCTCCCTCCCTCACTACAGACCCCCCTCCGTCAATATATACCTCCCTCCCTCAGTACAGACACCCCTCTGTCAGTACAGACCCCCCTCCCTCAGTATAGACCTCCTGCCTCAGTACAGACCCCCCTCCGGCAGTATAGACCTCCCTCCCTCAGTACAAACTTCCTCCATCAGTACAGACCCCCCTCCCTCAGTGCAGACCCCCATCAGTACAGACACCCCCCTTAGTACAGACATCTCCTCAGTGCACACCCCCATCAGTATAGACCCCCCTTAATGCAGACCCCCATCAGTATAGACCCCCTTAGTGCAGACCCCCTCCCTCAGTATAGACCCCCTTAGTGCAGACCCCCTCCATCAGTATAGACACCTCCATCTCAGTGCAGACCCCCCTCCATCAGTATAGACACCCCCCTCAGTGCAGACCCCCATCAGTATAAACACCCCCCTTAATGCAGACCCCCATCAGTATAGACACCCTCCATCAATGCAGACCCCCCATCAGTATAGACACCACCCTTAGTGCACACCCCCATCAGAATAGACCCCCCCCCCCCTCAGTCCAGACCCCTCCATCAGTATAGACCCCCTTAGTGCAGACCTCCCCCATCAATATAGACCCCCTTAGTGCAGACCCCCCCCATCAGTATAAACACCCCCCTCAATGCAGACCCCCCATAAGTATAGACACCCCCCTCAATGCAGATCCCCTCCATCAGTATAGACCCCCCCCCTCAGTGCAGACCCCCATCAGTATAAACACTCCCCCTCTCAATCCAGACTCCCCATCAGTATAAACACCCCGCTTAATGCAGACCACCCATCAGTATAAACAGCCTCCTCAATGCAGACCCCCTATCAGTATAAACCCCCCTCCTCCACCTGTGTGGATGTGGGAGGAGGAGGAGGCAACTTTGGTCCGCTCCGCTGAGGGACACAGACGCGAAATCTCAGAGGCACAGATTAGTGTAGGCAGGGGGTGGTGTTATCGGTGCTGCTACCCACGGGTGTCACACTCCTCACCCCCCCCTAGCGACCCCACTGAAAACATATACAGTATATAACAAAAGTGAGTACACCACTCACATTTTTATAAATATTTTATAATATCTTTTCATGTGACAACACTGAAGAAATTACATTTTGCTACAATGTAAAGTAGTGAGTATACAGCTTGTATAAAAGTGTAAATTTGTAGTTATCATGTTGGAATACTGCCCTGCGGCCCAGTCTCCATAGGTAGGGGTTCATGCTCTGCTTCAGTATGTCACAGTACTTGTTGGCATTCATGGTTCCCTCAACGAACTGTAGCTCCCCAGTGTCGGCAGCACTCATGCAGCCCCAGACCATGACACTCCCACCATCATGCTTGACTGTAAGCCCCCAAACACATCATGAAGCCAACGCAAGAAGTCTTCAGAACTCTGTGAAAACACCAACAGTGGACTCTTCTGACAACCAATTGGCAGTGCCTGTGTCACCAGGGAGTGACATGGGCATTGCAAGAAGGATGCTCCTACACTACACACCCAGGAATATAGAGGACCTGGGACCCAGCCTTTCATGTGACCACAGAATAAAGGTAGATCGATTTAAAGGAAGATATTCAAAATTGTTAAAGGTGACCTTCATTACTATCCACTAAATGTTACGCCACGTTGCTGAACTCCTGGCTCTTTTCTCTGGCCAACAACTAGAACTCGACCAGGAGTGTCCGATGGGTGAGATGTTGGGTAACACCCTACACCCCTTATTACCTATTCCCGTACCCCAACTCCCTTTGCCTTCTCCCTCCCTTTCTTCTACTTGTATCCAGGTTCTTAGATGCTATTTCTATTCCTGGCATAATATATGAATAGAATAATCTTCTACATTTATGCCTTGTTTATAAGACACTTTTGAGACTTTTATCACGTATCAACTGTGTACCGGCATAACGAAATGAGTAGAATGTTTTTATTCAACTGTAAGTACTATTTGTTATGACATATAAGGACTTTTCCTAATACTTTAAGCTCATATGCCTTTTCTGTTTACCATATCACAACCTCATAAGTGTATTTTTTTATGTATGATTGCATTGTTCTTATATATAATGTATAATATAAAACTATAATAAACAAATAGTTAAAAAAATATATTATATAAGTTGTGGAGTGGGGTAGGGTGGTTATGATAAATTTTAATTTTACAACGCCAAAGATGAGCTTTAAATTTCAGCTTGAGCTATGACGCACTTTAAACAATAGGCTTTTTTGCAACATTAGCTAGGGAGGACCTGAAAACATGTAAAAGGGTGCCTAAAGCTCCTCCTACTGGCTGGATATAAGTACATACTTTTCATATATTTAAATATTTACCTATTTTTTTAAGTTTCTTCTTTGACACTGAATATAATAAAGAAAATATATATATATACAAATCTGCTATACCTTCCCTTTAAGCCACTAAAGCAATTTAATTGAGTAGGTGGCAGAGAGCAGGGGTGGTAACACTTTCTAGGCTGTCAGCTAGTCTTATAATTAATATCTGAATTTTCATTCAGGAGCATGGAACATTCACACAGTGGGTGAGATCTGAGAGGTTTGTGACAAGTACATACTGGGTGTTCTGGCAAACTAAGGTAACATATTAGAATGCTTATTTCTGAGCTCACTTTGTATTTGCATCTGAAAGCATCTTTTCCCCATTCCACACATTAAAGATATTAAAAATGTAATATGGCTAAAAAAAACAATTCTTACCTGCAGACATAAGGCCCAATGTGTTTGTAAAGTAACACTTATATTCCCGAGCAAAACAGGGGTATTGTTTCTCCATATAAAGACCAAACATAGCAAAATGCTGCTGGAGACTTTCCTTTCACAAGTATAACAAATGCCGAAAAATAATGGATTTTTGGCTTACATGTAAAATCCATTTCTTGGAGTACATTACGGGACACAGAGCAGCTTTAGTAATCCTTACAAACAGGGTTATATGCCACCTACAGCTGAATGGACACTGGCAAAAAAGAAAAGAAGTCCCTTCCTAGGCATAACCCCTCCCCTGTAGGAAACGCGTCAGTTCTTCTACCAATGTCTGAAGGTGATGATCACTTCTGTGCAGCAATTAATTGCACAATTACAACAGTTTCTTAATGATTCCAACAGGGATTGGGAGATTGATTATATCCAGATATATTCCTACAGCTATAATCGCTCAGAAGAATGGTACCTGGACCCTGCACTGGCCGAAGCATGGGCACAACACAGGGACAGTGTGTTATGTTGCCGGTCTGCACTGGACCCTGCGTATATTGAACTCTGCACAATGGTATATTTATGTCTATTGCAAAAAATCGATGCATCTGCTCCTGAAGAAGTGGAGAAAATCCACAAAACGTGTCTAGCCTTTTTGGATGCATGCTATTTTATTACATAATGCCATAGTTTTATCTTGACCACACTATGTAATTTTTGCATTTTATTTACTCCATGACATTAGTACAACTGGCTTACACTATACATCGCAACGGGCTGGGTAGTATTATGCAAATACCTAAATTTATATGTGGTATCCTGTATAAATATGGCACTATCTACATTCATTTGTGTATATATCATATTGTATATGTGTTATGCTATTTACTATTTTCCAGAAGTGCTATGTAATTTACCAATTGACAGAATAGATACTATGTTTTTACATTGGTCTTTACTCACGTGCCCTTATTTAAAGTCCCAAACACTCTCCCCCTTTTTACACAGATTCAGGGATGGAGGCGTATGAATTCCATGTTCTTCATATAAAGTCCCAAAACCCTTTTAGTTTATGGTATAATGCCATGGCATTTTTTGGTAAGATGCTATACAGGTCCAGGGCAGCAAATCCCAGCTGGAGGAAATGAGCAGTGCTGACATTATTATGATGAAGTTATTGCACTTCTCTGCACCACTCAATGTGTGTAAGGTCGGGATGCCATGGTGATGCCCCACAGGGAGCAAGCCCATAATGCACCCTTCAGTTGAATGATGCTAGGCATCATTGAACCTGGTAGGTGACCCATGCTGGATCACAGAGCAGGTGAGTTTATACAGGAAAGGTGTGTATTGCAGCAAAAGCCACTTTCATGTTTTAAAACCTGCTGGGAGATTGTTTAAAAACAAATAAAGAAAGTGTAGCTGGACCTTTTCTCTCTGTGTAAATGCAGCTACATGTTCTGCAAATTCAGTGCTCTGTGCTGGCAGAGCTGAGTAACAGCCACACCCCTGAGCACACGCTTTATTACACAGACTTCTATTGCAAAGGGAGAGTGGGCATGTCTGACCACTGCTCATTACTTGAAGCACTAGTTTTAACTTTGGTGCCTACTGGATGGCACTCAAAGGCATGAAAAGGTATCAGTCACACTCCAAACCTAGCTCCTCTTGCCGTATTTATTAACTGTCAGCAAGATGTCTGCATACAACAATGTCTCATTGTTGAGTGGTTTAGACATTGTTATATGCAGACATTTTGCTGACCGTCAATAAATACAGCAAGAGGAGCTAAGTTTGGAGTGCGACTGATTGACTTTTTCATGTTTTTGATGGAGAACAGAGATGGACTGTAATGGCCAGTAACCCAATGGTCCATGTGTGGTAAGGCCTGATTCACACCTCTGGCATTTTTAGTGCTTTTTTCATTTTGCAGATTTGCGCTACAGTCCATTTAACATGGTTTCCTAAGGAACACGTTCTGTAGTGCAAATCTTCAAAATGCAAAAAAGCACCAAAAATGCATAGGTGTGAATCAGGCATAAGAGGAGCGGGTCTTGAGCATAGCTATGAATGGTTTCAGGTATGTTCTGGACTGCACTCTCATATTAAGACACTCTACACAAGAAAACGGACAGACTTTAAACATAGTTACATAGTTACATAGTTAGTTAGGTTGAAAAAAGACAAAAGTCCATCCAGTTCAACCACAAACATGAGTTGTGTCTTTCTGGCTGCATATCTATTCCTCTGACCACAGTTGGACCTACTGCATGTCTTACTGTTAGTGCCCTCGTTGAATAGAGGGTACTGTACTTCCACATATACTTGCAAATGTATGTAACTAAGATTTCTGTTTTGAAAAGAATTACACAGGTCCTCTTTGCTATTTGGTAGAGTCTGATATGTATGATCTTTGTGTTGTTTGTGACCACATAACAAAACTCCAATGTCACTTTAGAAAAGCTTCACTATACTTTTGCAGCCATATAAATGTGAAAGCAATTAAAATTAAAATTAGAGTCTTTATGTTGCTTGGCGAATAGCCCCCCTACTGTGTACCGCCCATGTATTTTTTTGGCTGATTGAGCAGCTGCCATTCTATATGCTGTTATGTTATGTGGACAGCTTCAATGTGAACAGTGTTTACTGACTAACTTTAATTAGCAAATCATCTGAAAAGAATAAATAAAGCTTTCATTTGAATGTGTCACTAGTCTTTTTGTTGTTTTTTTTGTGAAAGACTATTTCTACTCGCATGTTAGATAAGACAAATTATTGATCATGAATAAAATAGGGTTGTGAATGACAAAAAAATAAATCTTTCATGCACAGTTTATGAAAGTCATAATTTGCTTTCTGACAAATGGCAGTCAGCTGTCCCATAAATCATCCCTTACATCTGAATACAAAGGTAACTGTGAACAGTCTTATTTAATAAAGCCGTGATGATGAGCAAAGTGCAGTAATCGATAGTAGCCTGTCAGATTACTATGAATTCCAACTGATATTCCAACTCTATTCATAGTTATTACACTTCACACTGTTATGTCTATTTATAAATAAATATAATATATATATATATATATATATATATATATATATATACAGTGCCTTGAAAAAGTATTTATACCCCTTGAAATTGTCCCCATTTTGTCATGTTACAACCAAAAACGCAAATGTATTTTATTGGGATTTTATGTAATAGACCAACACAAAGTGTCACATAATTGTGAAGTGGAAAGAAAATGATAAATGTTTTTTAATTTTTTTTTACAAATAAATATGTGAAAAGTGGGGCGTACATTTTTATTCAGCCCCCCTGAGTCAATACTTTGTAGAACCGCCTTTCGCTGCAATTACAGCTGCAAGTCTTTTTGGGGATGTCTCCACCAGCTTTGCACATCTAGAGAGTGAAATGTTTGCCTATTCAGCTTTGCAAAATAGCTCAAGCTCTGTCAGATTGGATGGAGAGTGTCTGTGAACAGCAATTTTCAAGTCTTGCCACATATTCTCAATTGGATTTGGGTCTGGACTTTGACTGGGCCATTCGAACACATGAATATGCTTTGAACTAAACCATTCCATTGTAGCTCTGGCTGTATGTTTAGGGTCGTTGTCCTGCTGGAAGGTGAACCTCCACCCCAGTCTCAAGTCTTTTGTAGACTCTAACAGGTTTTCTTTTAAGATTGCCCTGTATTTGGCTCCCATCAACTGCAGCTTCCCTGTCCCTGCTGAAGAAAAGCATCCCCACAACATGATGCTGCCACCACATTTCACAGTGGGAAAGGTGTGTTCAGGGTGATGTGCAGTGTTAGTTTCCACCACACATAGTGTTTTGCTTTTAGGCCAAATAGTTCAATTTTGGTCTCATCTGACTAGAGCACCTTCTTCCACATGTTTGCTGTGTCCCCCACATGGCTTCTCGCAAACGGGACTTCTTATGGCTTTCTTTTAACAATGGCTTTCTTGCCACTCTTCTATAAAGGTCAGATTTGTGGAGTGTACGACTAATAGTTGTCCTCTGGACAGATTCACCCACCTGAGCTGTGAATCTCTGCAGCTCCTCCAGAGTTTCCATGGGCCTCTTGGTTGCTTCTCTGATTAATGCTTTCCTTGCCCGGCCTGTCAGTTTAGGTGGACGGCCATGTCTTGGTAGGTTTATAGTTGTGCCATACTCTTTCCATTTTTAGATGATGGATTGAACAGTGCTCTGTGAGATGTTCAAAGCTTGGGATAAGGTTCTCTAACAAACCTTGGAGGGCTTCCCAGAACAGCTGTATTTATACTGAGATTAAATTATACACAGGTGAACTCTATTTACTAGTTAGGTGACTTCTGAAGGCAATTGGTTCCACTAGATTTTAGTTAGGGGTATCAGAGTAAAGGGTTTTGAATACAAATGCACGCCACACTTTTCTGATATTTATTTGTAAAAATAATTGAAAACCATTTATCACTTTCCTTCCACTTCACAATTATGTGCCACTTTATGTTGGTTTATCACATAAAATCCCAATAAAATACATTTAGTTTTTTGGTTGTAACATGACAAAATGTGGAAAACTTCAAGGGGTGTTAATACTTTTTCAAGACACTGTATACAGTATATATATATATATATATATATATATATATATATATATAGTGGAAAGAAAAATTACCTGTGAAAATGCCATATTTTCCGAGATGTAATAAATAAGACCAAGGTAAATCACTTCTGAATTTTTTCGACCTTTAGGCTTTGTTCACACCTGAGCATTATTAGTGCTTTTTTTTTATTGCGTGTTTTTATAGTACATTTTTGGAGAAGAACCATTCATTTAAATGGGCCTCCTTCCGCTCCAAAAATGTGATTAAGCCTCGTGCACAATGGGCATAGAAATGCTGCTTATAATTGCATTTGGCTTTTTTTTTTCTTTCTTCTTAAGCCCCATACACACGGTCGGACTTTTTCATCAATTTGGTCCGATCGGACAAGGTTGTTGAAAAATCAGACCGTGTGTATGCACCATCGGACAGTGTTCGTCGGTTTGTCCGTCGGACAAAGTCTTATCTCCTGCTGGAAAGATTTGCCGTCAACCCGGTCCGATCACACCAAATCCGAGCGTGTGTACGCTTGTCCGACGGACAAAGTGCTACGCATGCTCAGAAGAAATTCTGTGACGGAAGCGCTCGGTCAGGTAAAACTACCTTTCCTAATCGACACAGCACATTCGTCACGCTGCAATGTTAAAATGTCTTTAATGCAGCGCATTCTCTTTTTCTTTACAATGCAACAAGAATGACATCTTTTAGCTGCTCCTATTCACCCGCACTTCTCACAAACTTACTTCTTTATTACTTTGCAGCATTTATACACTACATGTTTATTTTTACTCAGATCGTAATACAATCTTTCTTATTTTTTTACCCAGATTTTTTTTTTTTTTGGGGGAATACATATTTGAAGGAGATTTTTTTTTTTTGGGAGGGGGTTTGTATGTCTCAACTTAGCAAAACCACATTATTAACATTTGTATTTCTTGCTTACATTTACTAGGAGTTTGTTGGTTGTTGGTGCCCCTTGTTAATTCTAGGATTAGTGAAATGTACCTGCCTACTCAAAGAAAAACTGTCATTGTAGAAAAGTAAAACACAATAGTCAATGATTATTTCAAATCAAAAAAACCTTTATTTAGGTCTCAGCAACAGACCAAAGAGGAACGCAGCCATGGTGAAACTTGGGGAATTTGCAAAGCCTTGGACACCCATGGCAACCATCATTTTACAGACTTAAACAATTGGGGGCATGAAGACTACCTATCTAAATAATAAGGGAGCGCAATCTGGTCCTGAAGTCCAAAACATCCGGAACTGCAGCAGATGCCATCTAGGTCCCCAGGCTCTGGTACTACGAGAGGCTCCATCTTCTCTCAGACCAGACTGAGTCCAGGTTGTCACTCTCTTGTCTTCCTTGTACGCTTCCTTCCACGCCGTGGTGCTGGTGCTGGTGGGGTGGCAGAAGGAGGAGGAGGAGGCGGAGCAAGGTCACTCTCGCAAACATGTGTGAGGGGAGTCATCTCCCCAGCCATCCCCTCATTTAGTATTTTGAGGATGACCTCCTCACACATGCTGCGTTGCCCCGCCTCCATACCCGTAAATTTACTTGTAACCAAGGAGGCAAAGGCCTCCTCGTAGGTGGGTGTGGCATAGAGGGAGGCTGAGGCATCTTTTATCAGCTGGAGCGCTGACTCTCCCACCTCCCCCATGTTTTTCGCCCTTCTGTAGGGAAGGCGGAGGGGAGAGACTTGGGAGACAGTCAGGCTCCTACGCCTACCCCCCTGTTGGCTGCCACTACCCCCTGCCTCCTCCTGACTGCCACCTTCCACAGCCACCTCCTGGCTGAGGTCTTCCTGTGTATGAAAAAGGGACATAGTTTCAGTTATTTGTTCATCAAACACACACAATTCTCATCTAGTGACTGTTGCAAAATGTTTTCAAATACAAAACCATACAATTCTCAGCCCTGCAGTTTAGATTCTTCCCAAAAATGTCTCCCACACCACTGTCTGTTGATATGTCAATCACGTTAGGAAATAAGCAATTGGGGATCCTGAATTAACTGAACATCATTCATTATTCAACAAACTGGTTCCAAAACTACTATACCTGGAACAAGCTGGGCACCTGCACATATTCCTGACTGGAAGGCCCAGGTTGGTCCTCGGAATCCTCATCAAGGGTGGCGTGCGTGGAAGGACGCGTGCAAGGAAGAGTCGAGAGTGACTTCCTGACAGTAGCCTGGTCTTTGAGAAAGTGGAGCCTGTCATAGTACCAGAGCGTGGGGACATGGACATCAGCTGCTGCAGCTCCAGATGCTTGTGACTTCAGGACCTTATTGCGCTCCCGGAAATAGGTAGTCTTCATGTTGGTGATCTTCACTTTTAAGTTTGCGACGGTTGCCATGGGCAGGGTAGGCTTTACAAATGCCACCAGTTTCAGCAGGGCTGCGTACCTCTTTGGTCTGTTGCTATAATCCCTGTGTTTTGCCTGCCATAAGAGGGGGAATTGCCGGTATTTATCAATGAAGTGTGGGAGAAAGCTCACGTTGTAGAAGGCATCCATCACCTCTGCAAGACACAACGCCACACAAAACAATATAAATAATGTCAGCCTAAACTCTCCTAATCTTCTCCATAAAGAAGCCTCAAGTTCTAATCAGTCTAGGCTAGTTATGTACCAACGTCAAATTGTACCTTCGTTTGTAGCGATCGTCTCGTGCGTGAGCTTTCTCTCCCCTCGTCTCCCAGATCGTGGCTACGACACAGGCGTGTGACGTTTTATATACACTGCGCATGCTTCAAACTCCGCCCGCCCCTGACGATCTTTCTCGTCTATTCCCCACCCCTTCTCTTTACGGCGTAGTGGGGAGAGCACATGGCGGGGACACAGCAGGTGCGCCACAAATATCCCACCAACGAGGAGGAGGACGAGGAAAGTCCGGAGGCAGAAACGTCCCGATCCCGGAACCTGAAATTCAAGGCCTCCAATATGTCATTTGGAGAAATGTTGGAGATGGTGGACATATTAAAGAGGAGCGACTATGATGGGAAGTATGGGCCTTACCTCAACCCCAATGTCCGCAAGGCCAAGATCATGTCTAAAGTTGTGAGAAGGCTGTACAATAATTTTGGGGTACAACGATCCAAGGAGCAACTCAGGAAACGCTGGTCAGACCTGAAACTGAGGGAGGCCGATCAGTACAGAAAGATCAAGAGAATTCTTCAAAAAAGTAAGTAGTTGTGTTTTGTGTTTGATTTCTTGCTTGCATACTGCTCCATTGTGTTTTGATTTTTACCAAGTTGTACATTCCAAAATGGCCACTTTCAGGTTCGTCTGTG
The DNA here is from genome assembly GCA_028564925.1 of Lithobates sylvaticus. NCBI lineage: Eukaryota > Metazoa > Chordata > Amphibia > Anura > Ranidae > Lithobates > Lithobates sylvaticus. Next base: position 466,316,163 of record CM053030.1, on the reverse strand, counting down.
CATTCGATCGTACTCAGCCTCGATCTTTCTGCCACTGTCATGGTCGTGTGTGTGTGCATTCGATCGTACGCAACCTCGATCGTTCGGCCACTTATAATACGATGTTTGGTGTTTTTTTGGGGAAAGGAAGTTTGTTCTCACTAGAAATGTCATCAAGAATGTAAAGCCAATTTATTCAATGTAAAGGAGAGGTCACTCAGTAGCTGTTTACCCATCTGGACTCTAGAGCACTAGTGCTGGGACACCCAAACCCCCTTTTTATTATGCTTTTCCACACATGTGCTCCAGTGGATACTAGAGGGGGGTCTCCATCACACAAACTTCTACCAAAAAGCTAGTCAGTTTAGCACCTTTACAAAGTGACTTCATTCATGTAGTTGACATTTGTAACTGGCCAAACTAAAATAGTGTCCGTCACTTTCAAGCAATGTTTGTCATTTCCTATTTCTGCCCTCAATAGCTTGTGTTGCTAAATCTTCCTTTTGGACATTCTCATAGGGGAGCGAAAACTTGGGCCGTCTGAGGAAACCCCCAAACCAACACCTACCAAAAAAGGGGAAAGAGCAGAAGCAGAGGAGGAGGAGGAGGAGGAAGGAGAGATCATCGAACTTGGAGAAATTGTCACCACAACAGGTGAGTGTGGGAGAACACAGCTACTGGTAAGCTAATCCATGTATGGCTGCCTCATTTCCAACACCCCATTTTTGTTTGTTTGTGGTTTTTAGGTGACGTGGATGTTGTGGAAGAAAAATCGCACTTTACCACAGAGAGTGCCCACGTACTCATCGGAGAGATAATGGTCTGCAATAGAGATCTAGATTACATAAAGCAAAACATCAATGATGTTCAACAAAAATTGAAGAACATCATTGATATTTTAGGAAAAATATGAAAACGCACCAAGTAATTAACACACATTTGTGCCAGCTTCAGAACACATTTGCAACTTAAAAACTGTCTGAAATTTGGAACATGCACACATTGTGTCCACATGTGCTAGCTCCCACCATGGTGGATGAATGGCAACGTTTTTTTGGGGGTGCAAACACTTTACGAACTACGAAAGTGGTTGTGGTGAAGGGGTTGCACCCCCAAAAAACGTCCATTCATCCCCATGATGGAAAATGGCACTTTTGAAGCTTCTAGGCATGTGTTTTACCATCTAATGACCATTTTCAGTCCCAAATTGTGTGCATGTTCCAAATTTCCACTTTTCGGGGGTGACCCCCCCATGTGATGAAGGCAAGATCAAACACACTTTGAACATACAGTCATGTCTGATCTTGTCTTCACTTTACAAAGTTGAACTTTCCAAGTTCCTAGGTTCTGTTTTGCTCCATGCCTGGTTTTACCAATTGCGGAATGTTTGTAAACAATGTTGTAAATAACCAAGATGTTGTCAGTTTTGGCGTGAAGATTGTAAACGCACTTGGGAATGTTTTCCTAGTAAACTTTTATTTTTCGAAATGTGTGGCTTCCTTATTTAAAAAACACAATGCATTATGTATGTAAAATGAAAAGGATATGGGGGGCAATGGGTGTTATTTACTAAAGGCAAATCCACTTTGCACTCCAATTTTTCTTTCCCGGGGAACTTTTTCAATGCACTTGTAGAGCATAGCGGATTTGACTTATGTAAATGACACCCACAGTGCTTTGTACGAAAACACGGAGCACAGCATTTTGGAGAATACACACATGTCAGACCTGGTGATGAAAAGGAGTATTTTGGGTGTCAGTTATGCAGTACAAACCTTCTCTAGACCAAAGATTAGGTAGCAAACACACAACATGAGAATAATCTTTTTGGGAAGAAGAGACTGTTACCTCCTTTTGCCCAGAAAGTGCATTCCCACTGTCGAAGGCAAAGGGAAAAAATGTCAAAGTAAAATAAGCTAAAAAGAAGACTGAAATGACATGAAATCATAGGTTGGCTAAAATATCAGATTTATTAAAAAATGCCTCTCACACATCGTCAGGCAGAGCAATGGCCCCCCTACCCACAAAGTACTGCATATATTGGTCCCGGACCACACGGGCATTTAGAGGGGGCAAGCCTGGACGTGCCACTCGAAGGGCTGTGAGTTCGGCATTTGGAGGGCCCTCCACATCTGGGCCAACGGGCACCACATAGTTCCTGTTATGTCTTTTGAGGAAGTTGTGCAATATGCAACAGGCAAGAACTATGTGGTTGAGTTTGTATTCCGCCAAGTTAAATGCCGTCAGGAACAGGCGGAAGCGGCTGGCCAGGATGCCAAAAGCGTTCTCCACAACTCTTCTGGCTCTGGACAGCCTGTAGTTGAAGACCCTCTGGTCCGGGGTGAGGGTCCTCATCGGGAACGGCCTCATCACATGGGGAGTCAACGCAAACGCTTCATCTGCGACAAAGACGAAGGGGAGTCCTTCGGCATTCTCCTCTGGAGGTGGCAAGCACAGACTGCCACTTTGGAGACGCCAGTAGAACTCCGTGTGCGTAATGGCCCCACCATCCGATATCCGGCCGTTCATCCCCACGTCCACATACATAAACTCGTATGTTGCCGACACCACCGCCAACATCACTACACTATTAAACCCTTTATAATTATAATAGTAGGACCCCGAGTTGGGCGGTGGGACGATGCGGACGTGTTTCCCATCAATTGCCCCTCCGCAGTTAGGAAAGTCCCAACGGCTGGCAAAGTGGGAGGCCACAGTCTGCCATTCCTGTGGCGTGGAAGGGAACTGTGGAGTGAAACAAGAAAAAAAAATTAGTCACTTTGCACCTAAACATTGCAAGCAGATTAGACAATCAACATCTTGGAACAAGAGCATTGTCTAAAATTGGAGGCTGGAAAGTATTTGCACAGAAAAGTAGAGGCTCCCCTTCACAGATTACTCACCCCCCCATCAATCCCCCCACTTCTGATGGGCCATTGGCAATAACTAGGGGTTTTGGGGGGGGGGGGGTGGTGGACAGCTAACCCTCTGCACTTCATTGATTGGCAAATGGCTCAATAATGTGGGCTAGTTTGGCCAGACCCTCTGTACTTAACACTATTGGCAGGCCACAGGAAAGATCAAATAACATTTCAACCCCCCCCCCCCCCCAAAAAAGGCAGGCACAGTGTGACATTATTAAATTACCAAGCAAGCTAATAGGAGGGAAAGAAGACAAAAAAATAGGAAATGGAATGTATGGAGGCAGTCCCTTGCACTACATGCTTTGCTGAATTCATCCCTAAAGATGCGCACTATAAAGAGGTAGGTATATAGTGTGTATGGACCTTGGGAAAGCCAGCAGATAAAGGATTGGTACCATCTGACAGAGCAGTTGGGGGAGGGGGTTCCTAATGAGTTTGCCCCCCCCCCCCACCAAAAAAACAAAAAAAGGGGGCTCTACATGAAGTAAACCACACAGCAAACATTTGTGCATATTTTAGGGGGTGTTTTGGGGCAAACAATACTATGCAGCAGACAAAAGACATTGCTTAAGTGACTAGGCCATAGGTGTCTATTGGGGCAGAAGAGCATGCTGGTGAGGTAAGTGAAGGGAAAAATGCATGAAGGAGAAAAGGGGCACAGCATATTAGAACATATTGCAATCATGGTAATTAGGGAAGGAGGTCAAAAATACAAGTCATTAGCAAACAGAGCATACATAGAAGGGAATAGTAAAGTAGAAATGTTACCTTAATATAGTCCTCCTGCAGGACCTGAATGATGGCAGAACAGGTCTCTGGAATAATGATTCCCAGGGCCTGGGGAGAGATACCTGAAGAGAACTTCAAATCCTGAAGACTTCTCCCTGTCGCCAAGTACCTCAACGTGGCAACAAGCCTCTGCTCCGGAGTAATGGCTTGTCTCATGCAGGTATCCTGCCGGCTGATAAAGGGGGTCAGCAAAGCCAAAAGACGGTGAAAATCGGGGTCCGTCATCCTGAGAAAGTTCCTGAAATCATCAGGATTATTCTCCCGGATCTCACGAAGCAAAGGCATGTGCGAGAACTGGTCACGCTGAAGCAACCAATTCTTGGTCCACATACTCCTCGTCACTCTGTTCATGGACGGGTCTTGGGTCAAAGCTAAAAGCCCGACACCAATTCCGCGTACAGCACGAACTCGGCGACGAGTACGCACGGGAAACATCGCTCAGAAGGTCACAAAAGGTCGGCTGGTCAGAACGGACAAACAGAAAGCACCGATAAACAGCAAGGCCTGAAAGAACGAAGTGAATACCAGCAACGAGCAGACAATAAGCAGTGCAAATCAAAGCGTCCTATATCAAGATATAGGCCGCAATGACCAACAAATGCGAACTGACTACACGCACTAATAAACAGATACGCACGACAAGCACAAACTGAAGAGCAGTAACGATCTGAGTCAGAAAAATGAGAAGCGCGAATCTTAAGTCACCAAACTTCCACTAACTCTCGATAAACACGGGATCAGCAGAAGGAGCCCAACGGGTGCCTGACGTGGTGCTGAACTTCCCTTTTGTAATCTCGTGGACGACGACTTACGTCACGACGTTCTTCCGGACCGGATATTCCGACAACGTAGTCCGACCGTGTGTACGCAAAGCCAACATCGGACAAAGTACGTCGGACAAAGTCCGACTGACCTGGTCCGCGGATTGTCCGAGCGTGTGTATGGGGCTTTAAGGCTGTAGAAGCAACTCTATGTTAGCCTATGTGTACATGCACATTTGGGAGTTTACAGTCATATTTGTAGAGGAGCGTGTACAGGCTGAAAAAAAAGGCATGCTATGTATTTTTAATTGTACAACTTCCTAGTGTTTTGGGAAAAAATGCCTATAAATGCAAACGTGCCTAAATGCACTTACGATATGCTCTATAGGGGAGTTTTTTATGCTGCTTTTTTCTGCCAGCAGTTCTGGCATTTTTTCTGCTGCCTTGTGTGCATGGACCCTTAAGAAGCTCATGTACCAAACAAAGTGTGTTTTATCGTGCTAAAAACCTGTGGCAAAATGCGCGCTTTCTATCTGTGTTTGGGGTGTCATTAAGAAATAATGGCACCACAGGCTCGTTGCGTGTTTTAACGTGTTGTTCGCACATTTATGCTATGTCTAGGTGTGAACGAGGCCCTAATGTGACCTAAACTTTGTGCAATTCAATTAAAAACAAACTTGGCTTTGTTCAGAATTAAACCGACAATACATGAAATTCCACATCACCAAAGTGCCATGTCATTAATTCATAGCCCTTTATAATGCATCAGTTCACAAAAAATCCTCCCCAAACCTAAACCAATTCCAATATATAAATCTTCAAAAAAAGTGCTTAATCACTGCTGACACAGGACTCTCTGTACTGATCAACTCCACATCATCCATCACCCTCCCATTGACCTGAAGCATCTCAGAGGTCAGCTCTCAGGTTTTCTGAAATCCTCATCCATATGCGACGTGATGTCCAATGGGTGTCTGTAAAGCTGCCAGCTCTATCACTTGTATTTATTTATCACTTATGTCATTATTATAAGTAGATTTGAATTTTTTTTATAAATAAACCATTGAATTTTACGGGATTACACTATTGGCTTATTTGGATCTCTTGCTTGCTCTGGGGATTATGTGCGGAGGAGAGAAGAGGAGAGAGCACAGCCTTGGTAGAAAGGAGTCTGCTGGAGAAAATCACCAACATTATTAATTCTAAGCATGCTATGCTGATTTTTATCAAAAAAAGCATGGCTTTTTGGTGAGTATCTGTCTTAGGAAAATATTAGGCTGTGGTTCTGTATTGAGGTTAAAGCACATGAATACATTTTTTTTAATAAACTTTATATAGGGCCCTTTCACACAGGCTTCCGATCAGGTCCGCTTGTCAGTTTTTCGGGCAGAACTGATCGGACCTTGCTGTCTCCCCTATGGAGCTGCAGATGTCAGAGGACACATGTCCGCTGATATCGCCGCTATCCAATCCATTCCTGCCTGCAAAATACAGATGGATGGTGGTCCTATTTTCCATCCGTCTGGCGGATCGGATGAAAACGGACAGGCGGTCCATTTCCATCCGATTTTCCTATAGAGGGGAACGGGACTGTGTCTGTGTCCGCTCAGCATAGCAAGAGCAAGTGAAATCGTTTGCGCGGAGGTACCTGTGTGAAAGGGTCCTTAAACTGTTTTTTTATAGCCATAAACAAACCAAGAACATCTGAAATAAATAACAAACACCAAACCTCAGTCACCAAGACTCAAGCTGAACGTAACAGTCCATTAAAGTCCTGAATCATACTGTCCACCCATAATAGTGCGTGACAATACCCCCAACAAAGGATAGCCATGACTAAGAAACGGGCAGACAGCTGGTCTGGATTGAAGGTTTAAAGTGATTGTAAAGTCTTGTTTAAAAAAATAAAATAAAATAACAAACATGTTATTCTTTCAGTACCTGCTCTGTTGCAGTGGATTTGCACAGAGCAGCCTGGATCCTCCTCTTCTTGGGTCCCTCTTCTGTGCTCCTGGCCCCTCCCCCCTGTTCAGTGCCCCCACAGCAAGCAGCTTGCTATGGGGGCATCCGAGCCGAGGTGCAGCTCCGTGTGTCCATTCAGACACGGAGCTGCAGTTTGGCCCCGCCCTCTCTCTCCCCTGGTTGGCTAACTGACTTTGATTGACAGCAGTGGGAGCCAATGGCGCCACTGCTGTGTCTCAGCCAATCAGGAGGGGGAGACCGGGGGACTTGCTGACATCACTGGACAGAGATGGGGCTCAGATAAGTATTAGGGGGGCTGAGGGGAGCTGCTGTACACAGAATACTTTTTATCCTATAATATATATATATAAAATATATATATATATATAAAACCTTCCGACCTTACAACCACTTTAATCGCCTTAGAAGAAAGATATTTAACTGCTTGCCAACCATATAACCTAAATATACGCACGTCGGCTCGGATACCTAGTACGTGATCTGACACTTCCTGGTAGGGGTGACCTGGCCATGCTGTAATTAAACACAGCAGATGTCGATCACCAGGTGCCGACCAATGGATTACCGCCGGCATCCGGCGATGGTCATGTTTCGTCGAACTGACTTCATCTGAGGTCAGTTCGAGCTCAGATGAAGTCATTTGGACGAAACATTTCAGGGATTGAGCACACAGCGTCCAACTAGGGTCAATTAAGCTGCCGGAGAGAGCAGAGGGGGGTTCCAATTAGATGCTATTCTGAAAGAGAGAGCACACAGCTAATACCCTATCATCCGGTGTTTGAGCTGACAGCTTTGTAACCATCAAGTTCTGAACCTATGCACATAGCGTATGCAGTTTTAAAATAAGTTTCTTTTGACCAATAAATCGTTTTACGGAATCACGCTATGGGGCTGCAATTTGTTTTGTGAGATCCCAGCATCACCTCCGGGATCTCTGTTTGAGGACGATGGACACCACAGATGGAAAGATCAGCGGGACGAGCCATTCATTCCCTGATGTCCAGATACAGCCTGCCCAGAATCGGCGCTAACAACGGTCTATGAGGAGGATCTATGAGATCGTTCAATCAAGCTCTACACAGGTCTGGTAAGTGTCCATTTCATAGGGAGCGGGATTTTCACACAGAGTGAGAACGGGTTCCTGGGAGTCTATTTCGCAGCAGAGCACCAGCCCATTGATCTCCCATTTGAACTGTTTTCGTTCATCTATCATCAGCACTGGATTTATTTTCAGTTTACATCAATTAATGGTTGATGTAGAAGCGCTGTTTGTGTTTATTGCATGTATAAAATAATAAACATGTCATACTTACCTGCTCTGTGCAATGGTTTTGTACAGAGCAGCCCCAATCCTCCTCCTCTTGGTTCTGGTACTCCTGGCCCCTCCCGCCGCTGAGTGCCCCCATAGCAAGCTGCTTGCTATGGGGTCACTTGTGCGTGTTCACTTCCATTGACACAGAGAGGTGCTTGGCTCTGCCCTCCACTAACTCCTCACTGGCTGTGATTGAAAGGAGTGGGAGCCATTGAGGAGGAAGAGTGCCAAGATAGCCTCTGCTCTCATGCACATCACTAGATTGAGATTTGGGCTCAGGTAAGAATAAGGGGAGTCTGAAGGTGGGAGCTGCAAGCAGAAGGTTTTTTACCTTCTGCCTTTAGAATCACTTTAACAAGGGGTAGGAGGTCTCGCAATCCCATGGGACCACTTCATGATGTTTGTGGCCCTGAAATTTTAAAGGACTATGAATTAATCACGTCACTTTGATGGCGTGTCACTTGAAAATAATAGTGTTGCACAGAACTGCATATTATTCAAGCTTTGGATGTATTGTTGGGTTAAAGTGGTTGTAAATGCAGATTTTTTTTTTTATCTTAATGCAACCTTGTGTGTAGCATCCCCTCTCAGCCCCCCTAATACTTACCTGAGCCCCATCTCTATCCAGCCATGTGCATAAATGCCTCAGCCGTCCAGGACTCTCCCTTCTGATTGGCTGAGGCAAAGCAGTGGCGCCATTGGCTCCCCCTGCTGTCAATCAAAGTCAGTTAGCCAATCAGGAGAGGGGGGGCAGGCCCGACTCGGCTCAGATGTCCCCACAGCAAGCTGCCTGCTGTAGGGGCACTTGACAGGAGGAAGGGGCCAGTAGCGCCGGTGAGGGACCCGGGAAACTGAAATATCTGGGCTGTTCTGTGCAAAACCATTTTACAGAGCAGGTAAGTATAACATAACTATTAACTTAATAAATTTTACTTTAGCATCACTTTAAGTTATTGGGTTAATTTAATGAAGCAGCAGTGTAAGAATTTGAAGTACATTTATTTATATTTAAATTTTGAACACTAGTTCAACCTTTTCTACATCTTTTTAGTGGTTTACACAGTAGGTTATTCTAGAAATGTAATTTAGCGGTACCCTCGCAAGGCTGCTGAGTATTGTGGTCCGTCTGTCACCCTGCCCAGTCAGGCACACAGTTCTCATTCACCCTCAGGCAGAAAACCAGTCCTTGAACTTTGTTTTTGTTTTTTATTGAGGCATATTAAACATGGATGGGGTAAGGGAGTATGGGATGCCCACTTGATTAAAGAAAGTATACGGGACTCAAACTATATACACTTCCTGTATATACACCTCTACACTTCAGCTTCAGCACAGCACTTGCTTGCAGACTATCTCTCCTTAACACCTCCAGCACATCACTTACTTATTCTTCCAGGACCAGCTAGCAATATATTTTAGACCTTACACTGGCTCAGCCAGGCCTTAGCAAATACCCTATTCAGGCAGGGACCGTGGGCTCCTCTGGTGTAGCAGAAAAATAGTGGTAGTCCTAGTGCTAGCTGTCCCTGTGGCTACTTATGTCAGCACCACTTTTTCATGCCCTGCCAGCCCTCCTGGCTGCAGCTGCCTCTCTCCACTGCCCATGCCACCACAGTGTACTCCACTAGCTCTGCACCCATTCCAGAGTGCAATCTCCCAGTCCTCTCAGGCATGCCTCCCAGTCCTTCCCAATTGTGTGTCACTCACCAGCCCTCTTGGCTGCGTTCTGTTGTTCCTCTCTGCAGACTTTGCCTGGCAGTGCTCTCCTGCTGTCCTCTCCTTGCTTCTGTGACACCTATCCAGGACACTGCTGTGTGTCATGAAAAGGGTTCTGTCTGCACCCAAGCCCCAGGCCCAAGGTCATCCCCCCAGACTGGGGGGCATTCCTTTACAGGTCACAACAGCCTAGCACTCCATCTCTGGCTTCCACACTGAACAACTCCTCCCCATCTGGGCTGACCCTGGATATTTAAGGAGGCCTGCCCCCTGCCAATCCAAGTTGGGGATTGGTCAGGGTTCCTCAGATTACCCCAGGCAGCTCCACCTTTCCTTCCCGAGTCACCTCCACATGTCACCAGCTCTGCCCGAGTCACTCAACCCTGACCCAGAAAAAAAACACACAGGCTTGGCTGCCAGCCAAGCCTGACAATTTACCTACGGTATCCTGTACAAAAAAATCCTACCAACTATCTAGCAACCTAGAGGGTGCTACAGTAATTTTGTGGGATTAAAAGCACCATAAGAAGCACAGAGTAGGGGTACATTCAGACTGATGTTAAATAGTAGTCGTACAATCCTGCTATGAGTGAAAGTGACTCTGAATAAGCCTATATAAACTTCAGCTGTTCTAATTTTGCTGACATTTAGGCCTGGTTCACACTGATGTGACAATCGCTCCAACTTTTGGAGCACTTGTCGCATCAGAAGTCGGACTCCATTCTGTGCAATGGAACCATTCTAATTGGTGCAACTTGAGTCGCTCTGACTTAGAAAAAGGTCCCTGCACTACTTTTGGTCCGACTTTGGTATGACTTGCATTGGCTTCTGTTAAAGAAGTCACATGCAAGTCATGCCGAAGTCGCGCTGGGGTCTGACTTCAAGATCGCGGAAGTCGCGTGCAGTGTGAACCTGGGCTTACTCAGTTGCCTCTTACAGTAAAAGCCATGGTCCAGAAATGGGCTTACAAAGCATCAAAAGGATGTCATTATTGGAAAGTATCAGGAGAAGGTATAAAAAGTGTCCAGGGCATTAGATATACCATGGGACACAGTGAAGATGGTCATCAACAAGTGGAGAAAATATGGCACAACAGTGACATTACCAATAACTGAACGTCCCTCCAAAAATGGTTAAAAAACACAAGCTGGTCCAGGAGGCTGAAAAGAGTAAGCAACATTAAAGGAGCTGCAGGAATTTCTGGTTGTGTGCTACAAGTGACAATAATCTCCCATGTTCTTCATATGTCTGGGATGTGGGGTAGTGTGGTGATATGGTAGCCTTTTTTTATCAAGAAAAACACCCAAGCCCAGTACATTTAGCAAAAACCTACATTAGGTCTGCCAAAAGTATGTGGGAAAATGTGTTATGGTCTGATGAGACCAAGATTGAACTTTTTGGCAATAAATCCAAAAAGTATGTTTGACACAAAACCAACACTGCATATCACCAAAAAAAAAATCCATTCTATGCATTAAGATAAAAAACCTTCTGTGTGTATGTAGCAGCCCCTCCAGCACCCCCTAATTACTTACCTAAGACCCATCTCTCTCCAGCGATGTCCACGAATGTCTAAGCCATCCAGGACAGTCCTCCTGATTGGCTGAGACACAGCAGAGGCGCCATTGGCTGTCAATCAAAGTCAGTCAGCTATTCAGGGGTGAGAGGGGGCCGGGACGGGGCTCCGTGTCTGAATAAATACATGAAGCTCTGACTCAGCTCGGGTGTCCCAATAGAAAGCAAAGAGGGATCCGAGAAGAAAGAAGTACAACATGTTTGTTATTTAAAAAAACAAAAAAAAACAAGACTTTACAATCACTTTAAAGAAAGAATCTAGGCCTTTTTTAAAGCATTCTACTGAGCTGGCCAAGACCACCTCTGGAGGGAGTGTATTACACATTTTCACAGCTCTTACTGTGAAGAAACATTTCCATATTTGGAGATGAAATCGTTATTCCTCTAGATGTAAAGAGTGCCCTCTTGTCCTCTGTGATGACCTTAAAGTACTCAACACCAAGTTCACTATATGGACCACTTATGTATTTGTACATGTTGATCATATCCCCCCTTAAGCCCCATACACACGCTCGGACTATCCGAGGACCAGGTCCGTCGGATCATGTCCGTCATACTTTGTCCGATGTTGGTTTTGCGTACACACGGTCGGACAAAGTTGTCGGAAAATCCGATCATTCTGAACGTGGTGACGTTTGTTGCCTACGACGGGACTACGTAGAGGCTAGTAGCCAATAGCTTTGGTCTTGTAATGTGATCTGAGCATGCGTAGCAATTTGTCCGTCGGACAACCGTACACACGATCGGATTTGGTGTGATCGGACCGTGTTGTCGGCAAATCTTTCCAGCAGGAGATAAGACTTTGTCCGTCGGACAATCCGACGTACACTGTCCGATGGTGCATACACACGGTCTGATTTTTCAACAACATTGTCTGATCGGACAGAATCCATGAAAAAGTCCGACCGTGTGTATGGGGCTTCAATCTCCTCTTCTCAAGAGAGAATAAATTCAGTCCCTCTAATCTTTCCTCATAGCTGAGCTCCTCCATGCCTCTTATCAGTTTGGTTGCCCTTCTCTGCACTTTCTCCAGTTCCCTGATATCCTTTTTTAGAACTGGTGCCCAAAACTAAACTGCATGAGGTCTTACTAAAGATGTGTACAGGGGCAGAATTATATCTCTCTCTCTCTCTGGAGTCCATACCTCTCTTAATACAAGAAAGGTCTTTGCTCGATTTGGAAACTGCAGCTTGGCATTACATGCTATTATTAAGCTTATGATCTACCAAACCCCCAGATCCTTCTCCACTATGGATTTCCCCAGTTGTACTCCCCCTAGTATGTATGATGCATGCATATCCTTAGCCCCCAAGTGCAACACTTTACATTTATCAACATTAAACCTCATTTGCCGCACAGTTGCCCAATGAATTGCCTTGAGGTCGGCTTGTAAATTGGAGACATCTACTGCATAGCTTGGTGTCATCTGCAAACACTGAAATGGTACTTTTAATCCCAGAATCTATATAATTTATAAAGATGTTAAAAAGTAAGGGTCCGAATAAGGAACCTTGGGGTACACCACTGATAACCTTAGACCATTCAGAGTAAGAGTCATTAACCACTACTCTCTGAATTTGTTTTTTTAGCCAGTTTTCTATCTGTTTACAAACTGAACTTTCCAAGCCTGTAGACTTTACCTTACACATTAGCTGTGTGTGGGAAACTGTGTCAAAGGTATACCATGTCCACAGCCACCCCCTCTGTCCAAGGTTTTACTTGTCTCCTCGTAAAAAAAAAATCAGGTTTGTTTGACAACTTCTGTCTTTCATGAATCCATGCAGTGGCGTCACTAGGGTTGGTGTCACCCGGTGCAGAAAAAAATGGTGCCACCCCCCCCCCCCCATTAACTATAGTCCCCCCACAGTACAGACCTCTCCACCTCAGTACAGACCCCCTCTCTCAGTATATAACCCCCCTAAATACTGACCCCCTCCCTCAGTACAGACCCCCTCTATCAGTATAGACCCCCCTCAGTGTAGACCCCCCATCATTATAGACACCCCCCTCAATCAGTACAGACCCCCCTCCTTCAGTACAGACCCCCTCTCTTTCTCATTACAGGTGCAGAAAAAAATGGTGCCATCCCCCCACCAACTATAGTCCCCCCACAGTACAGACCTCCCCACCTCAGTACAGACCCCCTCTCTCAGTATATAACCCCCCTAAGTACTGACCCCCCTCCCTCAGTATATATCCCCCTCAGTGTAGACCCCCCATTAGTATAGACACCCCCCCTCAATCAGTACAGACCCCCCTCCTTCAGTACAGACCCCCCTCCCTTTCTCAGTACAGACCCCCTCCCTCAGTATAGACACCCCCTCAGTGCAGACCCCCCTTCAGGGCAGAACCCCCATCAGTATACACACCCCCATCAGTATAGACACCCCCTCAGTGCAGACCCCCATCAGTGCAGACCCCTCCCCTACAGTATAGACACCCCCCTCAGTGCAGACCCCCCTATCAGTATAGACAACCCCGGTCAGTGCAGACCCCTCCCCATCAGTATAGACAGCCCCCTTAGTGCAGACCCCCCTATCAGTATAGACAACCCCGGTCAGTGCAGACCCCTCCCCATCAGTATAGACAGCCCCTCAGTGCAGACCCCCCTATCAGTATAGACAACCCCGGTCAGTGCAGACCCCTCCCCATCAGTATAGACAGCCCCCTCAGGGCAGACCCCCCCATCAGTATAGACACCCCCCATCAGTATAGACCCCCCTCCTCAGTGCAGACCCCCCATCCGTATAGACCCCCCCAGTGCAGACCCCATATCAACATGGACCCCCTCAGTGCAGACCCCCCATCAGTATGGACCCCCCTCTATCAGTATAGACCCCCCTCTCCCCTCCCATAGCGCCCCCCTGCACATGTCCATCTAAATATAGTAAAGTGTACAGACCTTAGAACAGCACGGACGGATATACACAGCGGTGTGTGTCTTACAGGCTCCTCCTCTTCCTGTGTGGATGTAAACAGAGATGAGGGGGAGGCGGCTTCGGTTCGCTCCTCTGAGGGACACAGCCGCGAGACCCGAGAGGCGCAGATCAGTGTAGAGCAGCGGGTGGTGTTAGCGATGCCTCTGACGGATGTCACCCAGGAGCGCACGCACCCCGCCCCCCAGCCATGCCACTGAATCCATGCTTTCTGTTGCTTAAAATATTTTCTCCAGCAAGAACTCATCTATGTGGTCTTTTATTAAACTCTTCAGTATCTTTGTGACTATAAAAGTTAAACTAATAGGTCTATAGTTACTTGGTAAATATTTTGATCCCTTTTTAACCAGTTCCCGACTGTCTCACCTAGATTTACTGCGGCACAATGGCACCATTGTGCGAAACTCCGTACGGGATCTCCTTTAAGAGCCGCCAGAGGGCGCGCGGGCGTGATCGTCACCAGCCATGCACGATCGCATGCACGAGAGCCAGCACAGGGATTAGTGTGTGTAAACACACAAATCCCTGTTCTGTCAGGGGAGAGGAGACATATAGTTTCCTACTAAGTAGGAACAACGATATGTCTCCTCCCCCAGTCAGTCCCATCCCCATACAGTTAGAACACATCTAGGGAACACATATTTAACCCCTTGATCGCCCCTAGTGTTAACCCCTTCCCTATCAGTGACATTTACACAGTAATCAGTGCATATTTATAGCACTGATCGCTGTATATATGTCAGTGGTCCCAAAAATGTGTCAAAAGTGTCCAATCTGTCTGTCACAATGTTGCAGTACTGCTAAAAATCACAGATCACCGCCATTACTAGTAAAAACAAAATGCCATAAATCTTTCATATAGTTTGTAGACGCTATAACTTTTGCGCAAACCAATAAATATACGCTTATTGCGATTTTTTTTTTTACCAAAAAATATGTAGAGGGATATATATTGGCCTAAACTGATGAAGAAATCTGTTTTTTTATTTTTAAATTGGGGGATATTTCTTATAGCAAAAAGTAAAAAATATTGTTTTTTTTTTTCAAAATTGTCGCTCTTTTTTTGTTTATAGCACAAACAATTAAAAAATGCAGAGGTGATCGAATACCACCAAAAGAAAGCTCTATTTGTAGGAAAAAAGGGACGCAAATTTAGTTTGGGTACAGCATTGCATAATTGCGCAATTGTCCGTTAAAGCAACACAGTGCCAAATTGTAAAAAGTGCTCTGGTCAGGAAGGGGGTAAACTTTTCCTGGGCTGAAGTGGTTAAATATGGGCACCACATTAGCCCTACACCAATCCAGTGGTACCAGTCCAGTCATTAACGAGTCCCTAAAAATTAGAAACAATGGCATTGAAATGGCAGAGCTCAATTCTTTTAGGATCCATGGGTGGATACTATCTGGTCCAGGTGCTTTATCCCCATTTTTCCTGTCTAAATATTTCTGGACCATATCACTTTTGAGCCATTGTGGATCATTTGGGGCTGTGTCAATACCATCCCCATTATGAACTTCCCCCATGCTCCTTTGTATACACAGAGCTGAAGAAAGTATTTAATAAATGTGCCTTCTCTTTGTTTCCAGTCACTCACCCTAGATTATTTTGTAAAGGGCCTACATGCTCAGGCCTGACCTTTTTACTGTTAATATATTTGAAGAATTTTTTGGGGTTTGTCCTATTATCTTTTGCAATCTGTCGTTCGTTTTGAATTTTTGCATCCTTGATTTCCTTTTTATATATTCTGTCATATTCTTTATAACATTTAAACGATGATAGTGTTCCTTTATTTTTTTTTTTACAGCTCTTTTCTGATTATTTATAGCTTTTTTAACTTTGGCCGTGAGCCACATAGGTTTTATTTTTAGCCTTTTAAACGTATTGCCCATGAGAATATACTTTGCAGTGAGCTCACACACAGTCTTTTTGAAGAATTACCATTTCTGTTCTGTGTTCATCAATGCCAATATTCCCTCCCAGTCTAAGTCTTGGAGAGCAGCCCTCATCCTTGGAAAATTTGCTCTATTAAAGTTAAGTAT
This sequence comes from Lithobates sylvaticus, assembly GCA_028564925.1. Lineage (NCBI taxonomy): Eukaryota > Metazoa > Chordata > Amphibia > Anura > Ranidae > Lithobates > Lithobates sylvaticus. Next base: position 466,300,148 of record CM053030.1, on the reverse strand, counting down.
GTTTATCTTTCCGTATGTGTTTGTTGCTTACAGCTAACATTAAATGAAATCATGTTATGGTCACTACTACCCAGATGTTCATTTATATGAATATTGATAATAAGCTCTGCATGGTTAGAGATGACCAAATCCAGCAGAGCGTCATTCCTAGTCGGGCCTCAATAAACCGGACCATAAAATTGTCTTATAATAGGTTTATACATTTTTGCCCTTTAACTGTCCTAGCAGTGCCATTACTCCAGTCAATTTCCGGGTAGTTAAAATCCCCATTATTATCAATGTCCCAGCCCTTGCAGCCCTTTCCATCTGTGCAAGGAGCTCAGTCTCCACCTCTTCATTAACACTGGGAGGTCTATAACAAACTCCAATGATAACCATTGTAGTACGCACACCCATGTACAGTTCCACCCATAATGCATCAGACTCATCACACTCTCATCAACTAGGTCCTCTTTCACACTCGCTTTGAGATCACTTCTCACATAGAGACAGACACCACCACCCCTCCATTTTCCCTGGTCTTTCCGAAAGAGAGGATAGCCAGAAATATTAATAGCCCAGTCATGTGAATAATGAAGCCAAGATTCAGCAATACCAATAAAATCATAGTTCTCCTCGTGCACCAGAGCTTCCAACTCACCTATTTTGCTTGCCAGACTTCTGGCATTGGTGAACAAACACTTTAATTCACTGGCACATTTTGCACACATATGTTGCATATTTTTTATTTTAGTACAAATAGTATAATTTACAATGGTTGTTTGTACCATGGGAACCTTCATATCATCTACCATAGCACTCCCCCCTCTTTCCCCATTCCACCCAACAATAGGGACTGACCCCTGTCTGACTTGTCTGCCCCATTATAATCTAATTGACCCTCTCCCCCAGCACAGCAGACCATATATAAATACAGTATATTGTATACATAAGCAGTTTTTAATCTGTTCTATGGTTAAACAGATCGTTGTTACACATGGTTTTAATACTTATTAATAACCACCCACAATTTTTTTGTGGACATAGTATATATTACCAGGCCCCTCTATCCTGGTTTGCGATGGCAGCCCTTGGTAATTGTTCTTGTTTATGGGAATGTTGGTTGATCTAGCTCAGGAGTCTCCAAAGTTTCTAAGCAAAGGGCTAGTTTACTGTACTTCAGACTTAAGGGAGGGCCGGACTGTGACCAGTGGAAGTAGAAAATGACCCAGCTTCAGTGAGAGTAAACAGTTCTTCAGACTTGGTGGTCAAGAGGAGTAAAATAAATACAAAGCTCATATGGTTAGTAGGAGGATCATTGGTATTAGTAGGAAGAATAATGCCCAATCATATGTGTCAGTGGAAGTAGTGCCCCATAATTAATGTCAGTGGAAGAAACGGTGCTCCATCATTAGTGTCAGTGGGAGGAATTATGCCCCACTACTGGTGTAAGGGAAGGAATGGTGCCTCAACCTTGTTGACAGTGGGAGGAATAGTGTCTTGTATCAGTGGGAGAAATAGTGACCCAATGGCCGAATAAAGGCAAGCAAAGGGCCACATCCAGCCCACGGGCTGCAGTTTGGAGACCACTGATCTATTTTTTCAGGTTTTTGTAGCAGGGAGAGTTAGCTTTGGAGGTTATAGCACATTAGATAAGACTTTTGTACAACAGATCTTCCCATAAACAATTATGATCTTATATACCGGGAAAATTGTAGCCTTGTCACCCTGGGAAAGGAAGTGCCTGTGGATACTAGACATGTGCATTCGTTTTCATCCGAATGCATTTTCGTCTGAATTTCAGGGATTTTCATGTTTGTTTTACCAACGCGCAGAATCTGAAATCCGAAAGATCCAAAATAAAAAAATACTTTATTTTCGTATCCATTATATTTTCAAATCATTGCGACAACAGTTCAATATAGATGGATAGAAGATTCGACATGACGGTGACAATAGCTATCTGTGTCTATCGAATCTGCGGTTGAATGTGCCTAACCTAACTCTATTAGTCCAAGATTATTCGACATAGAGAGAAAAGATTCGACATTATAGAGACATGAGGACTCGACAAAGAAGCTAAAAACATACGACCGCCGCAAGCGGACATTTATGGTCAAATGCTATGCCCATAGCCTATAGAAGAATTCTAATGTTGTTTAACTAGTAATAATAATTAATAATTATAATTATTACTAGTCAAACAACATTAGAATTCTACTATAGCTTGTGGATGGAGCAGTCAACTGGAAATGTACGATCACGGCGTCGTCAAACCTTCTTAGCCTACCATAAGCCTTCAATTGACAGATTCCACCTTAATTTATTCAGATTTTCGGACAAATGCATTTTTTAACAAAACAAAATAAATAAAAACAAATTTCTGGATTAAATAAATAAATACATTTTTCGAACGAAACCGAAATTCCAAAACTAAATATTTCAGTGTGCACATGTCTAGTGGATACACCTTGCGGAAAGGATCACCAAGAATGAATTTATGAAAGACATGTAGCATTACAAGAGCATGTGGAGCAACGTACACTTTACTAAATATTCCCAGATCCATCTTTCTTTTTGTTACTTAACTTAAAGTTCAACTCTGGTAACAGGGTGTCAGAGGGATAGGAAGTTGTGGTAAAGCTCAACAAAAAGAACACTTTAGTTCATTAGAATGGGGAAGGGTTCAAACCTTTACCAGGTTTACTGCTTTTTGTGGCTTCCTGCCCCAGTGACACGCACCCAACCTTGTTTCTTGCCCTGGTGTCACGAGGATAAATTGTGAAGACAAATCTGCTCAATGGAGTCCCACACAGCAATACACACCACAGAAGTTATAACCCTTAAAAAAACTATAAAAATACAAAAAAAATTATAATTTCATAGTTTATTTCTTTTTTATTTACTTTTACATTTCTATGTACTGTATATACTCAAAAATATACACACAAAGACATGACACACAAGGCAAGACAAACGTATATGGTATATCTTCAAATGGATTCATATTTCTAAACCACCACCTTTTCATAGTTTATTTTTTAGCCCTTTTAAATATATTTTTAAGTTAGCCCTAATAAAAATTTGTGTCACTCTTTTCTTAAAATCATTTTTATAGTTGTTGCGCCTTGGCAGGATCATTGAACATATTTAATGCTCAGCAAGATAATGACTCTCATATGTTTAACTTATCTGAGGCTAGTCTGGTTTTTGTCATATAAACCTGAAAACTGGAATTATTATTTTTTATTTTTTGGAAAGTTCAATAATTCCTGACAGAGCTAAATTAAGTCCATAATAATGAACAGATCACCTCAACTGAATGTATGATGGCATCTATAGTTTTCAAAATGTTAGGTAATATTTTTGTTGATAAAACTTTTATGTGAAGCCTGATATTAAGGTTATATCTGTACTATCTGACTTCAATCAGGATGTGGAGTGATGTTTTTGAATTGTGTTCTCTTGTATGCACAAGCTGAATACCAAGTCCTCCATTGTATTGAACTCTTGAAAAATTGTTGCAATAAAAATACATATAAAAAAAAAAAAAAATATATATATATATATATATATATATATATATATATATATATATATATATATATATATATATATAGATATATATATATATATATATATATATATATATAGATATATATCTATATATCTATATATCTATCTATCTATCTATCTATCTATCTATCTATCTATCTATCTATATATATATATATATATATATATATATATATATAGATATAGATATAGATATAGATATATAGATATATATATATATATATATATATATATATATATATATATATATATATATATATATATATATGTTACCACTCACTATACTAACAACTTTTTATGTAATAAAAACAATGTAATGAAATATCAACAGGCAAAAAGTGGAGGTGTTTTAAAATGAAAAATTGTTGCAATAAAAATACATATAAAAAAAAATATATATATATATATATATATATATATATATATATATATATATAGATATATAGATATATATATATATATATAGATATATATATATATATATATATATATATATATCTATCTATCTATCTATCTATCTATATATATATATATATATATATATATATATATAGATATAGATATAGATATATATATATATATATATATATATATATATATATATATATATATATATATATGTTACCACTCACTATACTAACAACTTTTTATGTAATAAAAACAATGTAATGAAATATCAACAGGCAAAAAGTGGAGGTGTTTTAAAATGAAAAAATACACTTATCAAAGATATAGCCAATGTAGAACATGCAGTTACAGTGGTTTCATGTATAGTAGAGGAGCCACTACAGGCTGCACTGAAATAACTATATGTATAAACAGGCATTATTTATATACTTTCCCCACCATGGAAGACCAATCCTTTGATAATGTTTTGTTTGTGCCCACCTCTCATTAAATACATACAACAAACATTAGTAATTCCATTATTGTTATTCATCTTTTTACCAAGGCCCCTTTTAGCAGCTCAGCAGGATGTTGTACCTTGGCCACAGATTGTTTTTTCCTCCCTGCTGGTGATTGAGACCACAGGAAGAGAAGAGCAGAAAGGGGGCTTTAATTGGCTGTGGCCAAAGCCTGAGACCATGCCAGCCAATAGCAATGGGCAACAGAATTCTGATTTGCTGCCACGGCTGTGATTATAGCCCTGCCCTTAAAGTGATTGTAAATGATCACCTTGTAAAAAAGCCCATTCATTTTAAAATAGAAATGAAAAGTGAAACATTTTTGTATAGATATAAAAAGACTATATAAATCCCTTTTCCTGACGCCTTCATGGCAGCACACACTGGGGTTGTGGCTCCGCCCCCACAACCTGACAGGATTGGATTAACTATAAATTTGAAGGGGAGACCCCCCGCTGCATTCTCTTTTTTATCCTCACCTGACAGGTTGGACGGACAGGATTCTCCTATTTCCGATGAATCAGCCTCTACCGCAATCGCCCCAGCAGGTTCAAGCCTCTCCTGTTTGGAAGTCCCTGCCTGTACAGTCTCTAAAGGAGCTTCTATGGAGGGAACCCCCATTCTGGTGGTCTCAGGGGGCAACGGAAGTCTGGCAAGTAATAAAGCTTTAAAGAAGCTTTTCTAATTTTGCAGTGGGCTCCATTCATGTATTTCCCTCTGTCATTTTTTCATACTCCTTACTCAAAAAAAAAAAAAAAAAAATGGGGCAAGTACCTGTATCTGCACCGTTTCGTACAGTGGGCTTGCTGGCCCTTGCTGTCCTCCGGACATGGCCGCCGCTCCCCCCGCATTGCGCCTGCGTGTGTGTAGGGCATGGTAACGCCGCTGTATTGCCTAGGGCGCTGTGCCCTCATCCAAGATGGCGCCCGGGTTCTCGGGACGCTTCTGCGCATGCGCGAGCGTCATTCGGGCGCCGCTATGGCGCCAGTTTTAAATAGTTGAGTTCCCTCCTTCAGTGCCTGTGTATGTGAACCAGAGAAGAAACGCAGCTGCCGCTCTGCATACAGTTCCATTAGTGGAAAAAGACTCAGGTAAGTCCCCTGTGGGGAACTTTGGTACTGTTCCTAATAAATAATTAAAATGAAATGAAATAAACTAAATTTAAATATAATTAATTAAAAATATATAAATAAATATAAAAAAAATAAATAAATAAATAAAAAAAATATATATATATATAAAAATATTAAAAATATATATAAATTAATAAATACACTAATTAATATACATATATACAAGGTCCATTATCTTTCTTTCCCAGACTGCCCTGTCACTCCCTTTCTTTCCGATGGAGCCCACTGCCCGCGCAGACCACCATCAGCAGACGAGGTAAGAGGCTGCACCGAAAAGGGTAAGTATTGAAGGGGAGCAAAAAAGAGTGCCAGACCGTTAAAATGCTGCTTTTTTCTTGGCAGCCCTACGGGATCAAGAGCCACAAGCTCCAGGCACGGGAGAAGGTCTAGTGGCCGTACTTCTAGCAGGAGGTCCCGCAGGAGCCGCTCGAGGTCCCCCTCTCGCCACCGAAGGCATAGCTATTCGCGCCACAGCCATTCACGCCACCACGGCTCCCGCCGTAGTCGATCATACCACAGGCGATCGCCTTCACCTCATCGCCAGAGCCGCCATACCCGACCTGCAGCTAACGCTTGCTGGGTTTGCGGCGCACCAGCATTGCCAGATAAACTTGCATGCCAATCATGCTTCAATGAAGCAACAAAAGAGAAGGAGTCAGATGCTAGGATGGCCACAGACCTTATAAGAGAGTCTGTGCGCGAGACCATATTAGAATCGACTACACCAGCAGCGGATGGAGCAGCACCCAGTACATCATCGGGGGACCTCCATCGCACCCAAGCATCAGAGTCTTCCTCAGAAAATGAGGACCAAGAGATGTCTGCTGGGTTTGATTTCTCCCTGGTTGATCCTTTTGCTAAGTCAGTTAAGGAGGCAATCGGCTGGGAAGAGGACGCGGCAGAACCAGTACAGAAAGTGAGAAAGTACTTCCCAAATTTAAAAAGGGACCCTGAAACCTTCCCTTTCATAGGGGAACTTGAGGACCTAATTAAGGATGAATGGGAACGAGCAGATAAGAGGTCCAGCCTCACCAACAGACTGGCCAAAATGTATCCTTTAAAGGAGACGAAGGTGAAACCCCTTATTAATGCCCCCACAGTCGACTCCTCTCTGATGCGACTTGCTCGGCATGTTACCTTACCAATTGAGGACGCTGTCTCCTTCCGGGACGTCCTCGATAGAAAGATGGACTTAGAGCTAAAAAAAGCCTATTCCACGGCTGGAGGCGCCTGTAGGCCAGCTATCACCACGGCAGCTGTAGCAAAAGCCATCTCGGGCTGGGCGTCCAGGATAGAGAAAGATCTTCAAGACGGCGTTGAAATAGAAAAAATAACTTCCTCCCTTCAGGAAATCAAGCTGGCTGGTGACTTTGTGGCGGAAGCTTCAGTTGACATAATAAGGTCATCATCAAGAGCTATGTTGGCCTCAGTCACAGCTAGAAGAGCTCTGTGGCTCAAACCTTGGATGGCTGACGCTGCATCTAAAACAAACTGGTGCAGAATCCCATACGATGGATCCAATCTATTCGGGGCTAAGTTAGATTCTGCCATCTCAAAGGTAACAGGAGGGAAGTCAGGATTGATTCCCTCCGACAGAAGACCCAAGGTCCAGAAGGGGCCATCTTACAGACGTAACCTGCCAGATAAATACCGGGAAGCTAAGTCCTATCGCCCGGGCAGGGAATTCAGAAGGGACTGGAAAAACACAAGGCCCTCCTTCCTGAGGATGCAGAAGTCCAAGACTAACCCGGCAGGGGACCAGCAGAAGTCTTTTTGAAAATTCGCCCGTCCACCCGGCAGGCAAGCAGGTGGGCGCCAGGCTCAAGAACTTCACACAAATCTGGACAACTTACATAGAAGACCGATGGACACTGTCCACCATCAAGTTTGGACACAAATGGACATTCATGGACAGAGTACCAGGCAACCACTTCCAGCAAACGAGATTGCCCTATTCACTGTCCAGGAGGAAGCTACTAGTAAAATACATAGGGGAACTGAGACAAAAGGGAGCAATCCTGGAAGTTCCTCCAGATCAGAAAGGGAGAGGATTCTACTCCCCCTTGTTTCTAGTAAAAAAGAAAACAGGGGACTTGCGCCCCGTATTGGACTTAAAAAAACTCAACAGATACATCAAAATAGAAGCATTCAAGATGGAAAGCCTCCAATCGATACTATTAGCAATAAACCTGGGAGACTGGATGCTATCAGTAGATTTATCAGACGCCTACCTTCATATTCCCATTCACCCCGCCTTTCAAAAATTCCTCAGATTTGCCATCAACCAATGTCACTTCCAGTTCCGCTGCCTCCCATTCGGCATCTCGTCAGCCCCCAGGACATTCACCAAAGTCCTGTTACCGCTGGTCGCGCTCCTCAGGGAGAGGGGTCTACGAGTCCATCATTATCTGGACGATATTCTACTACTAGCCGAAAACCGGGAAATGCTGATTCATCATCGGAAGATTTTACTAACAACTCTCCAGAACTTCGGGTGGTTGATCAATTGGAGGAAGAGCAATTTGCAACCCACCCAGAATATGGTATTTCTGGGGGCAGATCTGAATACCAAATTAAACAGGGTACAACTCCCCCAGGAAAAAATACTACCATTAATTCAAAAAATGAGGAGACTATTGACAGCAGCGCATCTTCCAGCCAGAGCCTGTTTGAGTGCCCTGGGGTCCATGTCCGCGACCATTCCTATGATACAATGGTCCCAATGGCACATGAGACCCCTGCAGAACTCCTTTCTAAGGCAGTGGAATGGAGTATCAATGCGCCAGACCATTATCATCTCCAGGTCAGTGAAGCAATCAGTGTGGTGGTGGACACATCCACACAATCTCAGGAAATACAGACCAATAGTTCCTCCAGAGCCCGAAGTGGTCACTTCAGACGCCTGCCAGAGGGGCTGGGGAGCCCACTGTCAAGATCAAGGAGCGCAAGGTCAATGGCACTTCCAGGCTCAGGGCGTAGTGTCCAACATACTGGAGCTCAGGGCAGCATTCCAGGCTCTTATGGCCTTTCTTCCAATACTGAAAGGGAGGAATGTGCTTATCCGGATGGACAACAGGGTGGCAGTAGCCTATGTCCAGAAGCAGGGAGGCACCAGGAGTGTCACACTGATGGAGGAAGTTCACCCCATCCTGGAATGGGCACAGATACACCTGACAGACTTGAGGGCGGTATATGTTCCGGCAACTCAGAATATCTTAGCCGACTACCTGAGCCGAGAGACTCTGTCAAACAACGAATGGTCCCTGAGCTCAGAAGCTTTCCACCTTCTTACGGAGGCTTGGGGAATGCCAGAAATCGACCTAGCGGCAACACCTGCGAATGCCAAATGCCAGAGATTCCTCTCAAGAGCCCCATTTCCTTCAGCCGAGGGAGTGGACTGTCTAATACATCCATGGAGTTTCAGACTAGGGTACATATTCCCTCCGACTCCGCTAATCGCGAGATTCCTGTCCAGGCTTCGGAGGTCCTCAGCTACGGTGATAGCAGTGATCCCACTCTGGCCAAGGAGACCATGGTTCACGACTCTATTACAGCTCAGCCTTCAGCCTCCAATCCCTCTTCCGATAACCCCGGACTTACTATCCCAAGGCCAGTTCTGGCATCCAGCCCCAGAGAGACTCCATTTGACAGCTTGGAAGTTGAAAGGGCTCGGCTAAGAGATCAAGGGTGCTCTCAGGAGGTAATATTCACCCTGATGCAGGCCAGGAAAACCTCTACTAACACCATCTACGCAAGAGTCTGGAACAAGTTCCTTGTCATGGCCCAGCAGAAGGGATGGAACCCAGCATCTCCAGGCCCCCCTCAAATCCTAGAGTTCCTCCAGTCGGGGTTAGACAAAGGACTGAGCTCAAACACCTTGAAGGTACAGGTGTCCGCCCTATCGGCCAAAACAGGCATTAGATGGGCCTTTCACCCTCTGGTAATCCAGTTCCTGAAAGCCTGTCTCAAAATTAAGCCTCCTAGGAAACCAGTCTTCCCAGCTTGGGACCTCTCGGTAGTCCTCAATGCCTTATCCAACCCTCCTTTTACAGAACCTATCTCATTGTGGGACCTAACTCTAAAATTATCCTTCCTCATCGCAGTAACATCAGCAAGGAGAGTGTCTGAGATCCAGGCACTGATGTCATCAGAACCCTACCTGGTTATTTTTCCCGATAGAGTGGTTCTAAGGCCTTCAGACCACTTCATACCTAAGGTGGCTACCTCCTTCCACTACAATCAGGACATTGTCCTCCCGTCCTTCAACAACGATCAAGGCGATCCTCACCCTCTGGATGTCAAAACAACCATCATCAGTTACCTGACAGCCACAACCTCCTTTAGGAAGTCAGACTCCCTCATGGTCATCCCACATGGAAGCAGACGAGGGCAAGCGGCTACCTCACGCACTATCGCTGCATGGTTAATAAAGTCCATTAAGAAAGCTTACTCTATCCAACATCTGGCGGTTCCTGAAAACATCAAGGCTCACTCCACAAGGGCAGTGGCTACATCCTGGGCAGCATATTGCAGAGTGTCACCAGAGGCGATTTGCAGGGCAGCAACGTGGTCATCCAGACATACCTTCATTTCACACTATAAAGTGGACTCTGCTCACTTAGCTATGGCAGACTTCGGTAGATCCGTGGTTAGAGCCAATTCTTCCGCATTATAAGGAATAAAAATTATTTTTCTTGCACCCACCCGACTGGCGAGTTATTTCCCAGTGTGTGCTGCCATGAAGGCGTCAGGAAAATGGAAAATTGTATACTCACCTTTCCGTAATTTTCCTTTCCTGACGCATCTTCATGGCAGCACACAGATTCCCTCCCCGTGTTTTGTAATGATATACACAGAGAATGCAGCGGGGGGTCTCCCCTTCAAATTTATAGTTAATCCAATCCTGTCAGGTTGTGGGGGCGGAGCCACAACCCCAGTGTGTGCTGCCATGAAGATGCGTCAGGAAAGGAAAATTACGGAAAGGTGAGTATACAATTTTCCATTTTCTCCCTTTTTTTATAAATGATCACATTCCTCTGTTCTCAGCTGTATAAGAGCTGGGGGAGAAGCAGCAGTACACTGAGCTTTCCAGAGAATGGCTGTGCAGCAGGGGTGTGTAGGTCAAGTCTGATCATTGGAAGAGAGCACACTGAGCTCCCAGCATAGCTAGAGAACTGACCATGGTGTGTTCTCCTACTTAGTGTAGTCAGTTTTTAAGAGGAAAGCAGAGGGACTAGCAGAGACACCAGGGGTTTCACACAAAGCAAGCAATACAAAAAGAACAGGATATATTCTTCTCATACAAGTATGGGTAAAATAAAAACACTTAACTTTAAGAGAGCAAATTTTCCAAGGATGAGAGCTGCTCTTCAGGACTTAGACTGGGAGGGAATATTGGCATCAATGGACACAGAACAGAAATGGGAATTCTTCAAAGTGACTGTATGTAAACTCACTGCAAAGTATATTCCCATGGGCAATACGTTTAAAAGGCTAAAAATAAAACCTATGTGGCTCACGGCCAAAGGTAAAATGGCTATAAATTATAAAAAAGAGCCTTTAAAAAATATAAAAATGAAGGAACGCTATCATCGTTTAAATGTTACAAAGAATATAACAGAATATGGAAAAAGGAAATCAAGGATGCAAAAAATTCAAAACGGATGACAGATTGCAAAAGATAGTAGGACAAACCCCCCAAAATTCTTCAAATATATTAATAATAAAAAGGTCAGGTCTGAGCATGTAGGCCCTTTGCAAAATAATCTAGAGTGGGTGACTGGGGACAAAGAGAAGGCAAATGTTGTTAAATACTTTCTTCAGCTCTGTGTATACAAAAGGAGCATGGGGGGGGGGGGGGCAAATGATCCACAATGACTCAAAAGGATATGATTCAAAAATATTTAGACAGATTAAAGGTGGATTAAGCACCTGGACCAGATGACATCCATCCACGGATCCTAAAAAAATTGAGCTCTGTCATTTCAAGGCCATTGTTTCTCATTTTTAGGGACTCTGTAATAACTGGAATGGTACCACTGGATTGGCGCAGGGCCAATGTGGTGCCCATATTTAAAAAGGGATCAAAGTCTTCACCAGTTTAACTTCTATAGTCGGGAAGATACTGGTGAGTTTAATAAAAGACCACATAGACGAGTTCTTGTTGGAAAAAAATATTTTAAGCAACAGACAGCATGGATCCACGAAAGACAGAAGTTGTCAAACAAACCTGATTTCTTTTTATGAGGAGGTAAGTAAAACCTTGGACAGAGAGATGGCTGTGGACGTGGTCGTTTGACACAGTTCCCACACACGACTCATGTGTAAGGTAAAGTCTACAGGCTTAGAAAGATCAATTTGTAAATGGATAGAAAACTGTCTAAAAGACAGAATTCAGAGAGTAGTGGTTAATGACTCTTACTCTGAATGGTCCAAGGTTATCAGTGGTGTACCCCAAGGTTTAGTGTTGGGACGTTTACTTTTTAATATCTTTATAAATGATATTGGGTCTGAGATTAAAAGTAAAATTTCTGTCTTTGCAGATGACACCAAGTTATGCAGTGCAATAACGACCTTACAGAATTATAATTATTATTATTATACAGGATTTATATAGAGCCAACAGTTTGCACAGTGCTTAACAAAATGAAGGCAGACATTACAGTTACATTACAATTTGGTACAAGAGGAATCAGAGGGCCCTGCTCGCTAGAGCTTACAATCTAAGATACAGGATGTCTCCAATTTACAAGCTGACCTCAATGCTCTGTCTAATTGAGCAACTAAGTGGCAAATGAGGTTTAATGTTAATAAATGTAAAGTTATGCACTTGGGGGCTAAAAATATGCATGCATCATACATACTATGAGGCCAGACAGATTTCTGTCAACTTTCTGGACCTTAAAATTGGGGTTAACAATGGCGTGTTTACCACTGCTACCCATTTTAAGGATACTGACCGCAACTCCTACATTCCTATTGGGAGTTGCCACCATGAAGCATGGTTGAAATCAGTACCCAAGAGTCAATACTTGCGTTTAAAGAGAAATTGTTCTGACCCAATAGAGTTTTCTACCCAGGCTGGGATTCTCACTAGACGCTTTTTGGAGAAGGGGTATTCAGCCCCTTCCCTAAGAGCTGTTTTGGATGAGATAACTCTGATCAATAGGAAAGATTTGCTAAAAGAGAAACCCACCAGAGAGAGTGGTATGGCCATGGTTCCTTTCATAACGACCTATTCCACCCAGCATAGGAATATAGGAAGACTGATCAAAAAACACTGGCATGTCCTCACCAGTGACTCCACCCTCAATACCGTCTTACCTCCTAGACCACAAATTGTGTATAAAGGGGTTCCCTCCCTTAAAACTAGAATATCTCCCAACGTTCTAGATCCACCAACAGTTAGAACATATTTTTTTGACAATCTAACAGGTTTCTATCAGTGTAGGCGGTGTAGGATCTGCTCACTAAGTGGGTGTAGCCACAGGAGGACTCATAAATTTACTTCCAACAGCAATGGTGTGGAATTCGAAATTAGACCGTTCATCACGTGTTCCACCGAGGGTGTCGTGTATATGCTCCAATGCCCATGTGGGCTCCAATACGTGGGCAGGACTAAGCGCCCCCTGAAGGTTAGACTTAATGAGCATGTTACTAACATTTTGGGTGGTTTCCCCAAACACCCAGTGTCTAGGCACTACTCAGAAGTACATAGGAGGGATCCATCCGAAACTATCTTTTTGGGGATTGATAAGTATACCCCACCCTGGAGGGGAGGTTCCCTTGTCCGTGGGATCTCTAGGCTAGAGATGTCATGGATATACAAGATCAAGAGCTATGCCCCTTTTGGGTTGAACGTTGACATTGATGTCAACGCTTTCATTGATAATGCGTGAATGATCAATCTGTCCATCATTGTCCCCATGGTCATAGCTCTTGATGTTTGTATCCCTCCCATTCCACCCATATGGCATATTGATCTCTTTGTTGGGTATGTACCATCTTTGCATTTGATCATTACTCAGTTTATTTCTTTGTAAGGGGTGAGACCCACAATGACGGATTTGGATAACAAATTTTCTCCCCTTTCCCCCCCCCCCCCCTGGGGGAGAATGAGGATGCACACTGTATGACCAATTCCTTTCTTTTGAACATTCTGGACTCAGAGGCCCACTAACCCTTATGGTCACACTACCAAGGTTTGATGGTGCTTTGTTAGCATCACTGGCACATGGAGATTTTGTATGGCCATACTCTCTTAAGAGAGGAGCCTTTTTTCTTTTTCCTCCCCTTCCTTTTTTCTTTTTTCTTTTATTTTCTTTTTTCTTTTCTTTTTATGGTTATAATATATGCCAACTCTGTCAGATAATTGTTTATATGATGGAGCTAGCGGCCGATAAAAGTTCCCCTCCTCAGTGATGGCGAACATGGTGTCTGTGGATACCTTGGTGTCTGTGGATACCTTTTTTATCATATTTTTTACAATTGAGTTAGCTCAGTTTGGTAACTGCCCACAAGATGGAGGTAGTGGTTGTTTTCCCTCCACAGTGACGGCGAACATGATGTCTGTGGATATCCCCTATATTTTATTATTTTAAACATTTTTGGTTTAGACTTAATATTAGCATATTCTTGTCTTTGAGTTTTAATTTTAATTTCCCTTTTTGGATCATTATACGATGGGCACTATGGGTTTTTTACCTGTAGGCTATTTGGTATGAGATTTATGTTTATCCGTCCTTGTATGTTCATCCCAGGGCGTGTCTGTTAAGTTTTGTATAAAGTTGCGATGATTCAGTGCGTCGCCCGTTCCCCAGAAGACGACGATTAGTCGAAACGGACGTAGGGAGGCTGACGCACTGACGTCATCACGTTCCGCATTGTGAGCGGGTGTTCTGCTAGCCGGCCGGCGTTTTTCTTATATGTACTCTGCGAATGTTTCTTTTAATTGATGTAAGTAGAACTTTTATATGATACAATAAATTTTATATATGGTTTCACACTATGGGAGCATCCCTCATTTTTATCTATCCACATGATGAGAGTGTATGGTTCCCTGGCTTGATACCTTTGGAGGAGTCCGATCCCATTTATACCCTATAAGGGAAGATTTGCCTGTCCCAGGATTGTGGTCGCTATCACCAGCTGAATACGAGTTCTAGAGGCGATGCCTAGTGGTTTGGTCATACCCTGACGGCTTTCGAGTTACAGGCTTATCAAAGCTTGCCTTCTGGTAAGCACATCATTAGAGCGGTGGTGGATTAAGGTCACTTGGTGGAGTTCCTTTCACATTCACGTTTTTGAAAATCATATGTCACTACAAATCTTTTTTTTATCACCATCACTTTCAGTTTCAATTGGACTTTATTTTATGAACAATCTTCTCATACAGATTTTTTTCAATATTCTCTGTTTAAATATTTTTGCGTGATTTAACTCATATTATCACTTTAGCGCAGCTTTTTTCACTGTATATTTCTGGTTTATGTGCATATCTCACATTTATTAGCTGCTTCTTTTATTATCTTTTTATTATTATTTTATTTGCATTTGGGTATATACACATAATATCTTTATTTGGGTATATTTACACATTACTCACCATTTGTTACATTTAGGGATGAGCGCGGTGTTAGCTTTTATTGTTTCCATCATACATACTAGGGGGGAGTACAACTGGGGGAATCAATGGTGGAGAAGGATCTGGGGGTTTTGGTAGATCATTAGCTCAATAATAGCATGCAATGCCAAGCTGCGGTTTCCAAAGTGAGCAAAGTCCTTTCTTGTATTAAGAGAGGTATGGACTCCAGAGAGAGAGATATCATTTTGTCCCTGTTCAAATCATTAGTAAGACCTCATCTGGAATATGCAATTCAGTTTTGTTCACCAGTTCTCAAAAAAGATATCGGGGAACTGGAGAAAGTGCAGAGAAGGGCAGCCAAACTTATAAGAGGCATTGAAGAGCTCAGTTATGAGGAAATATTAGAGGAACTGAATCTATTCCCTCTTGAGAGGAGAATAAGGGGGGATATGATCAACGTGTAAAAATATATAAGTGGTCCATATCATGAACTTGGTGTTGAGTTATTTACTTTAAGGTCATCACAGAGTACTAGGGGGCACTCTTTACGTCTAGAGGAAAAAAGATTTCATCTCCAAATATGGAAAGGTTTCTTCACAGTAAGAGCTGTGAAAATGTGGGATAGACTCCCTCAAGAGATGGTTCTGGGCTTCTGGCAAGCTCAGTCGATTGCTTTAAACAAACCCTGTGGATTCTTTCCCAAATGTACACAATATAACTGGGTACCAACATTTATAGGTAAAGTTGATCCAGGGAAAATCCGATTGCCTCTCGGGGGATCAGGAAGGAATTTTTATACGTAATATATGGTGCATCTATGGCAATTCTTATCAAGAGTATGCTGGCCTTTCTAGACTTTGCCTTTCTAACATTGCCAGCTCACTTGTTGAGTGCCTAAAAAAAAGTGCACATCTATACAGTTTTTACCAGCAGAATAGCTTTTCTGACTTATTCAGTGCATGTTAAAATTTACATGAGGAGAAAATCTGTTATGGGCGTCTTTTATATTAAATTTTTTTTTATAAATGTTCTAACAAACTTTTTTTAAGCTTTGGTTACCTGATCAACTTGGAGGGCGGTGGTTGGGGTGTATGACCTAGCATTTAAAGACACTTCTACTCCCCATAGGGAGTATTCCTGTTGTGTTCAAATGACTAGAGATAATCCTCCATTCAGTTGTTTACTTAGAAGAGGTTTCTAAAGATATGCTGCATGTTAACTGTGAACTTCAATAATTTGGGGACTACACGGATGAGGAATTTGTTGTTCTGGAGTTTTTACTGTGTGTTTTCCAAATAAAAATTGAATTATTGTGTCTTGAATCTAAGCCCCCGTACACACGGTCGGAAAGTCTGACGGAAAATGTCCGATCGGACCATGTTGACGGAAAATCCGCCCGTGTGTGGGCTCCATCGGACTTTTTCCATCGGATCCTGCTCTCAAATTTTCTGCCAACAAAATCCGATCTGACTTTTTCCGATCGTGTGTAGAGAATTCCGATGGACAAAGTGCCACGCATGCTCAGATCAAATTACGAGACCAAAGCTATTGGCTACTAGCCTCTACGTAGTTCCGTCGTACGCAACGAACGTCACCACATTCTGAATGATCGGATTTTCCGACAACTTTGTCCGACCGTGTGTATGCAACACCGGTGTCGGACAAAATCCGTCGGAAAAAATCTGACGGATTTTGTGGTCGGAATTTCCGACCGTGTGTACGGGGCATTATAGTAATCAATGAGCACATACACACAGCTGAACCAACCTGCGGAAATGTATGCTGCTGTTAGCGTGTGCGTGTGCGTGTGTATGGGGGCTTACCACTGACAAGGTCAAATTATAAATATTTAAAAGGCTATTCATAACATAGCAGTAAAATCATCTTTGATGAAATGCGGCAGTTGCACTATATAAGCAATGTCAATCTGCAACAGAAAGTGATGTAACTGGCAGGGTCTCTGGGTAAGAGACCTTGCAATAGATTAACAAAAAAAAAAAGTACTTAAAGTAGACTTTCCACTTCAAGGGTTCATTCACACGGGCATATGTGTATTTTTTGCTTGAAGACAGGGTCTTGCTGACAGAGATGGTAGAAGATCCTGCAGAAGATATGCATCTAAAATACTTGTGTTTATTATTATTATTATTATTATTATACAGGATTTATATAGCGCCAACAGTTTATGCAGCGCTTTACAATATAAAAGGAGACAATACAGTTACAATACAATAAAATACAAGAGGATTAAGAGAGCTCTGCTCAGAAGAGCTTACAATCTATTAGTTTAGACATGTTTAGATATGTACAGTGTATATAATTCTTCTTTCATTCAAATGAATGGCTACACATGTACGCGCCAGCGGCTGCCCGTCCATTATGCTCTAATAGGCTTCAAAATAGGGTGGGCTCGGGTCGCAGAGAATGCCACTGGAGCCCACCCAGGTGTGTTATAACAGCGAATGAATATTCACTGTTGTAACACTGATCCTCAATCCGGACAATCAGAAGCAGGTGTGAGACCTGTTTTCTGTTTTGGCCAAAAAGAGAAGACCCCCGATTGGCTGCCGAGGAGGAGGAAGTAAAATGGAAGCTGTCAGCGCCGTCATGACCCGTGGAGAGCAGTAGAACGGGAGGCCGCCAAGCAGGTGAAGCTGCCGTCAATGGGGTAAGTGCCACCGACCAACCGACCGACCCGGGAGGGGCAAACTCTTTTCAGCCCCCCCCTTAAAAAATTTCCACCGGCCGCCACTGGTACGCACATACGTGTAAAGACACGTATAGGCGTGGTCATGCATACAATCTGCAGATCTGCGTTGCCTTGGATGCAGAGGTGTCCTACTTTTTTCTGCGCAGCTAACAGCAGCATACATTTCCGCAGGTAGGTTCAGCTGTGTGTACAGTGCCTTGCGAAAGTATTCGGCCCCCTTGAACTTTTCAACCTTTTGCCACATTTCAGGCTTCAAACATAAAGGTATAACATTTTAATTTTTTGTGAAGAATTACCAACAAGTGGGACACAATTGTGAAGTGGAACGAAATCTATTGGATTGTTGAAACTTTTTTAACTAATAAAAAAATAAAAAGTGGGGCGTGCAAAATTATTCGGCCCCCTTGCGTTAATACTTTGTAGAGCCACCTTTTGCTGCGATTACAGCTGCAAGTCGCTTGGGGTATGTCTATATCAGTTTTGCACATCGAGAGACTGAAATTCTTGCCCATTCTTCCTTGCAAAACAGCTCGAGCTCAGTGAGATTGGATGGAGAGCGTTTGTGAACAGCAGTTTTCAGCTCTTTCCACAGATTCTCGATTGGATTCAGGTCTGGACTTTGACTTGGCCATTCTAACACCTGGATAAGTTTATTTGTGAACCATTCCTTTGTAGATTTTGCTGTATGTTTGGGATCATTGTCTTGTTGGAAGATAAATCTCCGTCCCAGTTTTAGGTCTTTTGCAGACTCCAACAGGTTTTCATCCAGAATGGTCCTGTATTTGGCTGCATCCATCTTCCCCTCAATTTTAACCATCTTCCCTGTCCCTGCTGAAGAAAAGCAGGCCCAAACCATGATGCTGCCACCACCATGTTTGACCGTGGGGATGGTGTGTTGAGGGTGATGAGCTGTGGTGCTTTTACGCCAAACATATCGTTTTGCATTGTGGCCAAAAAGTTCGATTTTGGTTTCATCGGACCAGAGCACCTTCTTCCACATGTTTGGTGTGTCTCCCAGGTGGCTTGTGGCAAACTTTAGACAATACTTTTTATGGATATCTTTGAGAAATGGCTTTCTTCTTGCCACTCTTCCATAAAGGCCAGATTTGTGCAGTGTACGACTGATTGTTGTCCTATGGACAGACTCTCCCACCTCAGCTGTAGTTCTCTGCAGTTCATCCAGAGTGATCATGGGCCTCTTGGCTGCATCTCTGATCAGTCTTCTCCTTGTCTGAGCTGAAAGTTTAGAGGGACAGCCAGGTCTTGGTAGATTTGCAGTGGTCTGATACTCCTTCCATTTCAAAATGATCGCTTGCACAGTGCTCCTTGGGATGTTTAAAGCTTGGGAAATCTTTTTGTATCCAAATCCAGCTTTAAACTTCTCCACAACAGTATTACGGACCTGCCTGGTGTGTTCCTTGGTCTTCATGATGCTTTCTGCGCTTTCAACAGAACCCTGAGACTATCACAGAGCAGGTGCATTTATACAGAGACTTGATTACACACAGGTGGATTCTATTTATCACCATCAGTCATTTAGGACAACATTGGAGAGATCCTCGCTGAACTTCTGGAGTGAGTTTGCTGCACTGAAAGTAAAGGGGCCGAATAATTTTGCACGCACCACTTTTCAGTTTTTTATTTGCTAAAAAAGTTTAAAATATCCAATAGATTTCGCTCCACTTCACAATTGTGTCCCACTTGTTGGTGATTCTTCACAAAAAAATAAAATGTTATATCTTTATGTTTGAAGCCTGAAATGTGGCAAAAGGTTGAAAAGTTCAAGGGGGCCGAATACTTTCGCAAGGCACTGTATGTGCTCATTGATTACTATAATGCCCCGTACACACGGCCGGAAATTCCGACCACAAAATCCGTCTGATTTTTTTCCGACGGATTTTGTCCAACACTGGTGTTGCATACACACGGTCGGACAAAGTTGTCGGAAAATCCGATCATTCTGAACGTGGTGACGTTCGTTGCGTACAACGGAACTACGTAGAGGCTATTAGCCAATAGCTTTGGTCTTGTAATTTGATCTGAGCATGCGTGGCACTTTGTCCGTCGGAAGTCTCTACACACGATTGGAAAAAGTGTGATCGGATTTTGTTGTCGGAAAATTTGAGAGCAGGATCTCAAATTTTTTCCGTCTGAAATTTCCGATGGAAAAACTCAGATGGAGCCCACACACGGGCGGATTTTCCGACAACATGGTCCGATCTGACATTTTCCGTTGGAATTTCCAACCGTGTGTACGGGGCATAATGCTGCATATAGATGCATACAAAACTTTGTGCAGCGTACATCTAAAAGCAGCGTTTTTTCTGCCTTCGCGAATAAGCCCTATTTGCCTAATTGCCGGTAGCAGGATTGTTATGAAGATGTAATGTGCCACCTACAAGTAGAAAATATGCTCGCTCACATAGAGTGTGGCTTGGCCCAGCTCCCTTCACAATGGCTGTAATTGACAGCAGCGGGAGGCAATGGCTCCCACTCCTGTGTCTGAGCCAATGATGAAGGGAGAGAGCAGAGAGAGCTGCTGCTCTCGTGCACATCACTGGATCAAGAGAAGCTTGCAAAGAATGCATTTAAGGTACAAAAAAACTTCTGCCTTTAGAACCACTTTAAATATACACATAACATTTCCTTTAACCACCTGAGATCCGCGCTATAGCCGAATGCCGGCTACAGCGCGGATCTATATTGCGGGGACTACCTCCTATGATGTCATCCTGTGAGACTCGCTGGATCACAGATTCGATCCTGACCCCTTACCACGTGATCAGCTGTTAGCCAATGACAGCTGATCATGTGATATCAACAAAGCCGATCACCGGCGGCAGTGAGAGGGACATTAGTCCATGGTGCCCACCTGTGCCCTATACAAGTGCCGCCTACCACCAGTGCCCACCAGCTCCACCTGTCAGTGTCCAGCAGCTCCACCTGTCAGTGCCCACAGTGCCACCTGTCAGTGCCCACAGTGCCATCTGTCAGTGCCCACAGTGCCATCTGTCAGTGCCACCTGTCAATGCTCATAATAAGTGCGTGAACAGTGCTGCACATCAGTGTCACCTACCAGTGCCCATCAGTGTCACCTACCAGTGCCCATCAGTGCCAACTATTAGTGCCCATCAGTGCCATCTATCAGTGCCCATCAGTGCCATCTATCAGTGCCACCCATCCGTGCCACCCATCAGGACCCATCAGTGCCATCTTATCTGTGCCCATCAGTACCGACTTATCTGTGCCCATCAGTGCAGCCTATCAGTGCCCACCAGTGCCGCCTCATCAGCGCATATCAATTAAGCAGAAAAATTACTTGTTTGCAACATTTTATAACAAACTATTAAAAACATGATTTTTTTTTTTCAAAATTTTCCATTTTTAATTTGGGTACAGTGTTGTATGACTGCGCAATTGTCATTCAAAGTGCGTCAGTGCCGAAAGCTGAAAATTGGTCTGGGCAGGAGGGGGGTTTAAGTGCCCAGTAAGCAAGTGGTTAAACGATTGTCCTGTAATGTATTTATTTCCTTAGTATCTTTGTTTAAACACAATTTTTCCATTATCTTTAAAATCTCTTTGAACCGTGAAACGACTGCGGATAAGCTATGCGTTTCCTGGCCTCTTAGGACAATGTTAAATGCATTGAATTTTAATTATGTTAGCACAGACACAATGCGGTAGATATAATATTTACAGAGCTTCATCCTGATAACAGCTGGAATATTTTGCTGGAAATCTTCTGGAACAGACGCACGATGACTCTTAATAATATTTTTCATAGCCTTGGGAAAAATCAGTCATAGCACACAGGATGTGCCAAACCTTGGCTGCCAGCAGATTTGATTTCACTAAAAAAGTAGCTGATCCTTCTCACTATGAGAAAAGTTACAAAGTATTTGTCACTATGCACTGGAAAAGGAGATAATGTATAATACATATAAACAATGTAAAGCTAGGCATGATCACAGCAAGCCGACACTTCATATACGTTTGACAAGTCCAAATGACGAATCCTGGGAAGGCCCACGTGATACTGCAACGTGCTAGTGATAACATGCCCGACTGTGTAAACCATGTTGTAGCTCAGATTTTATGTGGATTTTACTGTATCTTTTGCTTGTGCTATCTGTATTTTTACGTGTATGTCAAGGTAAAAAAAAACAAAAACATAAATAATAAATCTCTGCAATACAATCGCATTTCCCCATGTTTTATACTTTTAACAACCATACAAGCACAGCTAAATACATGTTGACCTGCTAGAAATCCAGTGTACTCATAACTCTTTGAGTTTACAACACAGTGTCACTGCTGCACTGAAATTCCAAGCGTTGTCAGCCCTGCCTGTTCAACTACAGGACTTCTATTGCTGTCCCTCTCTGTCTGACACCACAGGCATTCATTAATTTCTTTCCTGGCAAAACAATACTTCTGCATTGACTTCAAAAAGTCTGCCCAAACATGAATGTAGGAAAAGGGCTATTGGAGAATGTAGTTCTGGGGGTATAAATACGTCAACTGACCTTCCAGCTGCTGCCTCTGCCAGAATGGACATGCCTGGTGGTCAGTAAAAGCTGTTCTTTATTGACGGTTAAATAAATAAGGCTACTCTAGAGCAGGGTGTCTCAACCTGTGGTATGCGTACCCCTGGGGGGTACATGCACCAAGGGCAGGGGGTATGCCCAGTGTCTCCCGAGTCCCGCTCATCCGCCTCCTGCACACATACAGCTGTAGCGCGACACTGTGGCATACCAATGAGGGGGGCAGTCTGCCCTATTTGCCACACATTGGGGAGGTGTCAGACCGGCAGAGCTGCCCGCAAGTCCTGAGTCCATCGAGCTGCCCACAAGATCAGGGTCAGTAGGTGGCCCCCCATCCTCCCATCTCCTCCCTCTCTCCAGTGCGCCTCGGATCTCCTGCCATGTACGGAGAACGTGTCTGGATGATGACTTCTGTGGCTCCTTGATCTCCTCTCCACTGTGCAATCCTACACATACAGGCAAAAAAGGTAATACCTGCCTGTCACTTCCCATGTCCCTGTGTCTGCTCTGGAACCTATCAGTGCCAGCCATTAGTGCCTCCTATCAGTGCCACCTATCAGTGCCAGCCATCAGTGCCAGCCATCAGTGCCTCCTATCAATGCCCCTATCAGTGCCAGCCATGGGGCTCCTATCAGTGCGCACTAACAGTGCCAGCCATCAGCCTCCTATCAGTGCCACCCATCAGTTCCCCCTATCAGTGCCAGCCATCAGTGCCCCCTATCAGTGCCAGCCATCAGTGCCGCCTATCAATGCCTCCTATCAGTGCTTCCTATCAGTGTCACCTATCAGTGCAGCCTCATCAGTGCCTCCTATCAGTGCAGCCTCATCAATGCAGCCTCATCAGTGCCCCCTATCAGTGCAGCCTTATCAGTGCCCATCAGTTCCGCCGATCAGTGCCCTTAAGTGCAGCCTCATCATTGCCTATTAGTGCCTCCTATCAATGCCGCCTATCAGAGCAGCCTCATCAGTGCCGCCTATCTGTGCAGCCTCATCAGTGCCACCTATCAGTGCCCATCAGTGCAGCCTCATCAGTATATGTGTTTGTATCTGTCATTGCAGCATGCACACCTACAATGATATTGCTCACAAACACAGAGAAATCATCACACATTACACACACGCACACAAACCATGACAGCCAAACAATAGAAATTACTTTTTCAAGACAGGGGTACTTAAGAATTCTTTTTAGACCTGCAGGGGTACTTTACCATAAAAGGTTGAGAAACACTGATCTAGAGGAGGTAAGGAGGTTTTGGGGTACATTTGTGGAATGCCTGGACATACACTTGAATGGTGTAATTCAGTAAAAATATAAAAACCGTAACTGTTCCTTGAATGTCCTCTTTGCTGCCTCTGACCTTCTCCATCAGCATGCTACACTTCACTCTGACAATCAGCTCCCATCCACAAACTTACCTGTTTTGGAACAGGCATATGTTTGCTAGTATAAAATATGAAAAGGGGTACTTCTCCATTTACTAATAACCAATGTAAGGGGGCACTCCTCCACCAACCACCAATTTGGGGAAGCACTTCTTCAATGACCACCAATATAATAGACACTTTGCCAACCACCAGTGTAGAGGGGGAGAGGCAATCGGATTTTCCCTGGATCTTTACCTATAAATGTCACTGACCACTAGTATAGGGGGACTCCCACTGACCACCAGTTTAGGGGGGCTCTTCTCCACTGACCACCAGTGTAGGGGGGGGGCTCTTCTCCACTGACCACCAATGTAGGGGGGATTTTCTCCACTGACCACCAATGTGGGGGGCTTTTCTTCACTGAACACCAATGTAGGGGGGATCTTCTTCACTGACCGCCAATGTAGGGGGGCTCTTCTCCATTGACCACCAATGTAAGGGAACACTTCTCTGCTGACCACTAATGTAAGAGGCACTTCTCCACTGGCCACCATAGTAAGGGTACTTCTTCAATGACCTCTAATTTAGGGGGACACTTCTCAACTGACCATCAATGTAAGGGGCAATTATCCACTGACCACTAATATAATGACTAATACTCTAACCAGTAATAACTGGTAGGCAATAATTGCTGAATATCCAAAGCAATGTAGAATCCCTTGCATGTCTCCTGTTGTGTAAATACTAAATATGGGATCAAAAACTGGAAAGGCTTATATTTGCATACAACAGTTTGTAAATCGGTTGTAAATTGATTGAAAATGGTTGTATGCAAATATAAACCTTTCCAGTTTTTGGTCCTATATACAATACACTAGACCGATGTAGTGTCCAAGCGGTGTTGTACATTACTGTGATGGACCGCCCAGCACCCCTCTTTTGTGCATCCGCCAAGATACAGCTTCCTCCACTCTGGATCCAGGAAGCAGGTTTTATAGCTGGGCATAGCACCCAAGAACTAGATGACACTAGCTTAGGAGCAAACTGTAACTTACTTTATTGTAAATTCACACAGAATATATACCACACAAGATCAGGTAAGAGCTTCATCCCATTATCCTAATAAATGCAGACTGTAAACAGTAATAGCAGTACATCTAATTAAACAGTAAGCTAATTATCCACTTCAATACCAGACACTTACCCCCCTTCCTGCTCAGGCCAATTTTCAGCTTTCAGCGCTGTCGCACTTTGAATGACAATTGTGCGGTCATGCTACACTTTACCCAAACAACATTTTTATCCTCTTGTTACCACGAATAGAGCTTTCTTTTGGTGGTATTTAATGACTTCTCGGGTTTTTATTTTTTGTTAAACAAATAAAAAAAGACTGAAAATTGAAAAAAGTTTTCTCCTTCACTGATGGGCACCGATGTGGCTGCACTGATAGGTGGCACCAATGAGATGGCACTGATGAGTTGGCACTAATGGGCACTCATAGGTGGCACTGATATGCAGCACTGATGGGCACTTATGAGGCTGCACTGATGAGCACTGATAGGTGGCACCAATGAGATGACACTGATGAGGCGGCACAGATAGGCACTCATAGGTGTCACCGATGGGCACTGAAAGGCTGCACTGATGGGTACTTATTGGTGGCATTGATAGGCGGCACTGATAGGCACTGATAGATGGTACTGATGGGCATCAATGATATGGAGGCACTGGCAGGCATTGGTGATGGGCACTGATTAGCATCATATATGGGCACTGATTGGCATCATATGTGCCCACCGATTGGCATTCCTGGTGGCCATGGGTGGCATACCTGGTGGTCATCAGTGGTGGGCATCCCTGGTAGCTCTGGATGGAATCCTTGGTGGTCCTGGGTGGGCATCCTCAGGGGGCTGCGCTGATAATCATTCAGCGCAGACCCCCCCTGTCAGGAGAGCCACCGATTAGCTCTCCTCTACTTGAGTCTGTTAGACACGAGTGAGGAAAAGCTGATACGCAGCTTTTCCTGATTACATCATGATCAGCTGTCATTGGATACAGCTGATCACATGGTAAAGAGCCTTCGTACACAATACTAGCATCCAGACAGAAACAATAAGTGACTCAATTAACAAAGAGAATTCACACCTAGGAGGCACACAATGGACAATTATATCATGTGAGAAAGACACCTTAAAGAGGAGTTGCCCTGAAAAAAAAAAAAAAAATTAAGTCAGCAGCTACAAATACTGCAGCTGCTGACTTTTAATAATCGGACACTTACCTGTTCCAGGGTCCAGCCCCGCTCGTTCCCCCCCTCCACTCAGCGGTGCCGGCATTCCGTGGACACCCGGCTGTGGCTTCACAGCCGGCCACCCACTGTGCACGCCGTGATTGGCCGCGCAGTCATCTGGGACCTGTCACGTGTCCCAGATGACTGACAGGAGGGAGGGGCAGAGCTGAGCCCTTCCTGCGCCGAGGGGAAGTGATGTCACTTAGCCCGGGCACTGAAGGAGGCAGACTACGAGGGACCCCCTGGCAACAGGCATTTAGAGGTGAGTTAAAAAAAAAAATTTCCAAATGTTTTATTTTTTTTATGATATTTTTTTTGGGGGGGGGGGGGGGAAACACCACTTTAATAAACAGATTACAGTAGGAGAACCCAGCATCAGGTTGTTTTGAGCTGAGTCCAGGAGAATGGTGAAGCAGTCATTGCTGGTTTCGGCACAGATGCCTCAAATCTGTATCAAGCTCCTAGGTTCCCAGAGTCTCAGGTAACCATGGACCCGAATCCAAAGCAAAACCACTCCAAGGGTCCCCCAGGCACACGCCTTATAAGAATAGAGCACCCTCAAAAACCAGGGCCCATGGCCAGTAGGCAAGAGGCTACACCAGGGGAGGGCTGGGCTGGGGGGCAGAGTGGCAATTGCCCCCCAGGCCGCCCTAACTTACGTTGAAAATGGCTGGCGCCCGCTGCTATTTTTACAGCTGCGTCGGTCGGCCACTGTTGCATTCCGGGAGTTGTAGTCCACACTCAAGCTCCCAAGCAGCGCAGAGGAAACTACCACCCTCAGAGACCAGGGTGCCCATGACTGGCTCGGGCTGTGGGGCTGGGTGCTGGCTTGCGCTGGCCGTGGCGTGCAACCTGAGCTGCCAAGTAAGAGACCCTGACACCCCCAGCTGACCCCATACCCCATCCCTCCATACACCCCATTTACCCTGCGCCAGTGATCAGGCTGCATTGGATGGGCACTGGTGAGACTGCATTTATGGACACTGGTGAGGTTGCATTGATGGGCACTGATGAGGTGGCACTGATGAGTCGGCATTGATGGGCACTGATCAGGCTGCATTGAGGGGCACTGGTGAGGCTGCATTGAAAAACCAGCTGGGCATGGATGGTGAGCTGATTCGGTAGTTCAATGGGCCACTTAAATGGACTTCCCCCCCAGGCCTAAGGCTGCCAGCCCTCCCCTGGGCTACACTACAGTTCCCTCCAAAATCCCCTGTCCTCGTTGGGTCTCTCAGAATTATATACTCCCAGCTTTTGTATCAACTGTTACTAAAAATATTTTTTTTTCATACTCACACTATTTTTAGCACTGGGTGTCCAATGCTGTAGCTACACGACTGCACACTTCATCCCCTAACATACCCCACCCCACATGGCAGCAATCAATCCTGCCAACTTGACACTCGGGCACCAGGCTGGGAAGCAGTAGGGGAAGCGTGACATGTAGATAAAGAATGCTTACTGGATTCCTTGCTTTTATTATGAGTTTGAATGAAAATCCCTTTGAGTGTTCATTTCAGCAAACAAAGCAAACATATCTCTGAATGAACAAGAGATTTCATGGCAAAAGTAAACATTTCAGCACAAACTGAATTATTTAAACATTGTGGCGATAATCTTCAGTACTCTGAAGTAGGAAGTTGTCAAATCTTGTAAAATACCAAACACAAGCCCATTTGTGACAAGTTACTTGGCAGACTTCCGGCCTGCTAGCCACATAAAACTTTAATTATATCAACTTCTAATACAATGTATCATTGTACCGGCTATAGTAAATATCTCTGCCAATTATGTACTGACTAAAGTTTGAATGTCTATGTCTGCAATGATCAAACCTAATGCTCCAATACCATTCTGCTAGCTGTGGTGGAATTTAGTTATATGCCCATTTTTAAAGTCTAACTGCAGCCAAATTTTTTTATTAGGTCTTGGATAATGAAGAAGGGTTAGATTTAGAGGTTTTTACCTAAAGAAAAAATAAAAAACACACCAGAAATGCACCTCTCTATTGAAATGAATAGAAAATGCATCAAAATCACTGCATAAACGCATCAAAAATGCACCAGTGATCTTTTGAGTCACATATCCTTTTTTCACAGGTGCAAAACGCTCCGCATATGCGTTTTTACTGTGTTTACAATTGAGCCATGTTAAAGCAGTCCTATTTTATTCTGGATACTCATTTTCTGTATGTATTTCTGAACATCAGCTGCTATATGACTTAGTGGTGTTCACTGTACCGATATACATGCATGTATTTTTGTTGGTTGGAATTACCCATTGAACAAATACCTATGCTGTATTATGCTTCATATGACATCCTTGGATATTTGAACCTATTGTACAATTATACAGTATGTACAGTATATGCCTAATACAACTTTATTGTTAAAACATTTTTAGTATTTCAATGTTTTTATTGAAAAGATCAGGTATTGACAGAAATATCATGTAAACAAAAGCCAGTTCACAGATCGTCACCATGCCAAAAGCATGAATACAAAAAATATGAACAAACAAGAATAACATGGTCCATGAGCAAACAAGG
Organism: Lithobates sylvaticus; assembly: GCA_028564925.1. Taxonomy (NCBI): domain Eukaryota; kingdom Metazoa; phylum Chordata; class Amphibia; order Anura; family Ranidae; genus Lithobates; species Lithobates sylvaticus. The sequence continues at coordinate 466,271,512 of CM053030.1, read as the reverse complement.
GACATACAGTAGTCATCTGGTTCTCAGATTGGCATTTGGAGATTGGAAACTCTATAAGGCAATGTCAGGGAACAGCAATTATACACCTGATCTACTAAGGATCAGGAACCTAACAGTTCTAATCAGTAGCCAGGAAAGTAACCATGTACGGTAAAGTGTAGGAACCAAAGTTTGGTACGGTGAAATGAGGGGGGGGGGGGGGCGAGTGGAAAGAGATTAGTAAATAAGGAGCAGTGGCGGCCATCCTATCCGGCCTACTAATTTACATACAGGGCACCGAGTGCATGGATTCCTATGATGTGTTTTTTTTTGAAGCACGCGATTAGAGCCAGAGGCGCAGAGCACTATGCTCCAAGCCCACCCAGTTGTGTGACAATAGCATATATTATAGAATAGAATATATTATAGAATAGAGTATTAGCTATTTTCACACTGATTCTCCTCCCGGTAAATTAGGAAGCAGGTCTGAGACCCATTTCCTGATAGGCTAAAAGGAGAAGCATTTCGATTGGCCGCAGAGGAGGAGGGAAGAGAAGGGAGTAGATGGATGCCACCTGTGATGCAGAGGAGGAGAGCAGGAGAAGCCTGTCGCCACCATAGATGGGGTAAGTGCCTCGGGCAGGACCACTGTCTTCTTGGGCGTCAATGTGCCGCCCCTCAGAACCTGCCACCCGGGACCAATGGTCCCATGGTAGGGCCGGCCCTGCAGTGGTCCCGCCCAATCGGGCTCCGCTCCTCTCCTTATCCCACTGTGTGGATGGCCCGGTGCGGCTGCTATTAGAGGTAATGGCAGAGCACTCACTGCCATACATGCACAGCTGCACGGACCACCCGCCCCACCCCCCCTTTGCCGCTGACAAGAAAAAGTCAGCTGACAGGCTGACGGCCAACAGCGTAAAGGGGAGGATCTTTGTGCTGAGCAGAGACCCCATGTTGAAAGAGGGGTCACTATAGGCGTGGCTGACACTGAAAGTAAATGCCAGCGCCACTAATCCAATCTCCACCACCCCTGCCTGTGTCTAACTGCCCTACCAGCCCTGCCTGTGTCTAACTGCCCTACCAGCCCTGCCTGTGTCTAACCCCCCTATCACCCCTGTCTGTGTCTAACCCCCGTACCACCCCTGTCTGCATCCAACCCCCCTACCAACCCTGTCTGTGTCTAACCCCCTACCACCCCTGTCTGTGTCCAACCTCCTACCACCCCTGACTGTCTCTAACCCCCTCCCTATCACCCCTGTCTGTCTCTAACCCCCTCCCTATCACCCCTGTCTGTGTCTAACCCCCCTTCCACCCCTGCTTGTGTCTAACCCCCTACCTATAACCCCTGTCTGTCTAACCCCTCTACCACCCCTGCCTGTGTCTAAAACCCCTGCCACCCCTGCCAGTGTCTAACCCCCTCCCTACCACCCTGCCTGTGTCTAACCCTCCCTGGCACCCATGCCTGTGTATGAAACCCCTACCACCCCTGCCTGTGTCTAACCCCCCTCCCCTCACCACCACCGCCTCTGTCTGAACCCCACCACCACTGTTGCATGTAAATCTGACTTCCTTTTTTTTTTTTTTTTTTTTTTTTTTTTTCTTTGCCACATCAGTTCAGCCTTTCACAAGGGACCCGAATCAACTTGTCCGTTCATCACTGTCCCGATTGGTCATCACATCATTGTGGCTTTACTCGCTTTTGATTTGTCAAAAAGAAGAGAAAACACCATACAAAACCCAAAAAGAAACTATGAAGCTACCTCTCCCCCATCACATACCCTGTGGTCATTTTATCCCCTTCCACCCATCCCTCCCTTCCTCCGCGTCACCCCGGCACCACGGCCCGTCCATCTATTTGCAACGAGATATCCCACTCCTCACAGGCTATAGCTGAATCCTAACTACTTCGACAAAGCTCCAGGTTTTTTTAAATTTAAGCCAACCTTCCCATTTTTTTTTCTCCGGATCCCCCTTCCTTTCTTCAGCTCTAATCCTTAAAGTCTCCATCTGGCGTGTATCTTCAACCCTATCGATCCATTCCCAGATATGTGGGCTATCGTGATTGCCCCAATTTCTGGCTATCGTTCGCTTGGCCGCATTTAAAAGATGAGGGACCAGTGACCTCTCGTATTGTTTTATCCCTTCTCTGGTGCCGTGCATCAGAATAGCCCACGGATCGTTATCGAGTTCATTGCCAGTAATTTCCTTCACGTACCTTAAAATTTTGGCCCAGTAAGTCTTAATTTTACTGCAGTCCCACCACAGGTGGGCCATGGTCCCTTTCTCGGGGCATCCCCTCCAGCAGGTCTCCGGGGACCCCGGGAGGAACTTACTTAACTTAGCCGGGGTAATGTACCACCGAGACATGACTTTGTAGTTTGATTCAGCTGACCTGGTATCTATAGCGGACCTATGGGTTAGTTTCATTATTTTGCCTATCGTGAGTGCGTCAACTTTAGTGCCCAAATCTCTTTCCCATTTTTGGATGAATGGGGGTATTCCCCTGTCACTCCCCTCGATTAATAGCTTATATATTTTGGAGATCGTTTTCCTCCCCTTACCGGCCGTAAAAACCCGCTCCATTCGGGTCAGATCGTCAGCGGCTCTGATCGGTTGGGGAAGGCTGCTTAGGAAGTGGCACAATTGCAGATACCTCCATTCATCCATCTTGAACATATCTCCTTTATTCCGAAGTTCTGTGAGTGATAATATCCTACCGTTTTGCATTATATCTTTCAAACATGTGCCCTCCTTTTTAACCCATCCCCCTCCCACCATTACCCTCCCAGGCTGAAAATATTCATTATTTCTAAGTGCGATTAGTGGTGAATTGAACTCTCCATTTAAGTGCTTGTAAACCCTATCCCAAATGCGCAGTGTATTAGTGGTTATGGCGTGTGTGTTCTCTCCCAGAGACCTGTGGTGAGGTGGGTTCCATATAAGGGTACCCAATTGTAAATTGCTTAGTGATTTTTCTAATTTTACCCATCTTTTGTCGCTGTGATCCGCCCCCCACTCGGGGATTCTTGAGAGGACGGCTGCTTGATAATAGTTTTCAATATCAGGGACCGCTAGGCCACCCTTGTTTTTTTCTTGCTTTAAAGTATGAAGTGCTATACGATGCTTCCTATGTCTCCAGATAAAATTCAAAATTAGGGACTTTAACTTTCTTAAATAATTTACCGACAGGGGGATTGGGAGCATCTGGAATTTGTAAGAAATTAGTGGTAAGATCATCATTTTTACGGAGTTAATCCTCCCCAGCCACGTCAAAGGTCTATTATTAAATTCTTTGCATTTTTTGGCGATATCGTCTAACAGGGGGAGGTAGTTAATATTAAACATTGCCTTCAAGGACCTGGACAGGGTTATTCCTAAATACTTAATTTGTTGCTTCCATGGAAACCCAAATCGCCCCTCCAGGCTCTGTTGTGTCGAACTAGATACATTGACATTCAAGACAAATGTCTTGGAGGAGTTGATTTTAAAATTAGAAATCTCCCCGTATTGTCTCAGGACTTTCATCAGAAGTGGCATGGATGTCTGTGGGTTTCCCAAGAAGAACAAAACGTCATCTGCAAATGCCGCCAATTTATGTTCCTCGTCTTCTGCTGGTACCCCGTGTATTCCCGGATGTCCCCTTATTGTGGACAAAAGAGGCTCCAGGGTCAGAATGAATAAAAGGGGGGACAACGGACATCCCTGCCTAGTGCCGTTTTTCATATAAAACGGTAGGGAGGTTGTTCCGTTTATTTTGATCCTAGCTGTTGGGTGGACATACAGTACCGCTATTTTTTGAATGATCGTGGGCCCAAAACCCATATGGGTTAGGGTTTGAAACATGAGTCCCCAGTCTACCCTGTCGAACGCTTTCTCGGCGTCTATCGACAGGAGTAGACCTGGGGACCCTGCTTTCCTAATCTTATGAATTACCAGCAACGCTCGGATTCCGTTGTCCCGTCCCTCTCTACCCGGGACAAATCCCACCTGGTCGGGATGGACCAGTGTGCTCAAGTGGCCCCTAATCCTCTCGGCCAGAACCTTAGCGTATAATTTGGTATCGGCATTTAAAAGCGAGATTGGCCTGTAACTTGAGCACACTGATCCATCCTTCCCCTCCTTCAGGATCATAGTGATATCCGCGGCCAAGGACTCAGTTGACATTCCGAAACTCTGACCAAGTCCATTAAAGTATGCACAAATTCTGGGGATTAATACCTCCTGAAAGGTTTTATAGTACAGATTAGTAAACCCGTCCGGGCCAGGGCTCTTGCCCTTCGGGGATCCCATCAGAGCCCTTTTAATTTCGTCTTCCGTAAAGGGACTGTCTAGCCCCTCACTTACCTCCATTGGGAGTTTAGGGAGCCCAGCACTATTCAAAAATCTTTCCCCCTTCAGAGCCCTATCAGATCTGATCCCCTGTGGTTCCGCCGAATAAACATCTTCGAAATATGCTCTGAAAGATTCGGCGATGTCCCTGGAAGGGTACCTAATGTCCCCTTTTTTGTTTCTTATTTTTTCGATGTAATTACGGGACTTTTTATTACGGAGAGTTCTGGCCAAATATTTTCCGGATTTGTTGCTACCAATATACCTCTCCTTAGCCACTAAATCCGATGCTTGTTTTATTTGTTGTTCCATCAGGTCTTTTAAGTCTTCCCTGAGGGAGATAATTTTTGAATACAGGTCCCTGTTTGGTACAATGGAGGATTTATGGATCTGCTCAGCAGTTTTTATTTCTTCTACCAGGGCGTTTTTTTTTTTCCCACTCTCTTTTTTTTTCCAAGCCCCCTTTGTAATTAAGATCCCTCTTATATAGGATTTGTGGGCGTCCCATAGAGTTGACCCCAGGACCTCCCCGTTATCATTGATTTCAAAAAAAAATTTTATTTCGTTTTTAATTTGCTCGACTATTTCCTCATCGTGGAGGAGTTCCTCATTCAGTCTCCAACTCGAGGAGGGGGCCTGTAGTTCAGGGCAATCCAGGACCATCGAGACTGGGGCGTGGTCTGATGTGGAGACAATCTCCACCTTCGTGTCCTTAACTCTTTCTAGAAGGGCATGATCAATAAAAATATGATCCAATCGGGAGTATGTCCCGTGTACGTGGGAATAGAAGGTATAGTCCCTGACTCCAGGGTGTTGTATCCTCCAGACGTCAACCAACTGATTGGACCTTAAATTCTGCTTGATCGTTTTAAGTTGTTCCTTACATATCCCACGGACACGGGACGTACAATCGAGATCCGGGTCCATACAAAAATTGAAGTCCCCCATCAAGATGACATACCCCTGTCTAAAATCTCTTAATTTGGACAGAATCTCTTTCAGAAATTTAATCGGTTTAATATTTGGGGCATATATGTTTGCAAAAGTATATTTATTGCCACCAAGCGAACCTCTCAGAAACAAAAATCTACCCTCTGGGTCCTCCACCCTACTCTCCACTTGAAACTGTATATCTCTAGAGAATCCGATGGCCACCCCCCTTGCCCTATTGATTATGGCATCACCATAATACCAAGATGGGTAGTAACCCGAGGCTAATTGAGTATTGGACATTCGGGACAGGTGTGTCTCCTGAAGGAAGACCACACCTGCCCCGTAGGCCCTCAGTTCCTCAAGAATCTTTTGTCTTTTGGCCCGGAGGTTAAGTCCCTTTACATTATAGGATACAAATTTAATCAAAGTCATCCCGTCACAGTAACGAGGCTTTTAATGTCAGTGTCCACGCGGTGTCGGGGTGACGCGGAGGAAAACCCCACCCCCCTCCCTCCCCCTCTACCCTCCTCCCCCCCCCCCCTCCCCCCCCCCTCCTCCCAACCCTCCCCCCCCCCCTCCCTCAACCCCCCCCCCTACCCCCTCCCCTCCCACCCACCCTCCCCCCTCCCCGCCCCTCCATCCCCACCCCCCCCCCCACTCCTCCCCTCCCACTCTATCCCTCTCTAGGGTCTTGGAGTCGTTGGGGGCCATTCAGATGTCTGGCCTCCTACGTCTCTCCTACCATCTCGGGAGGGGTGGGGCACTGAGTGGCTGGGAAATCCAGCCATTCTCCCGATGGTGTTCCGTAATCGGGGAGCAGCAAGCGGAAAAAGAAATGATGTGGTTCCCTGCTATCCTGGCGCCTATGCGGCCGACTCCCGAACAGACCCCCCCCGCCCCCGCTCCTCCTCAGCTCCTCCCCAGAAGATTTAGCCATTCTCTCCCCCCTCTACCCATCCAGGCAGGGCCGGGACTTGGATGCCCATTTTACTGCAAAAGTCTGGCACCTCCTCCGGGAAGCGCAATCTGGCGGAGCGCCCATCCTTATTGCCAATTAAGCTTGCCGGGAACCCCCAAGTATATTTTATATTTGCGGATCGCAAAGCTTCTAATAAAGGCCTCTGCTGCCTGCGTCTTTCTAAAGTCTGGGGGGATAAATCTGAATAAATTTGGACTACAGTGCCTTCAAAATTCAAGGGGGGGCTCCGATATAATTTTGCCCAGATTTCCGCCTTGTCCTCATAGTGTCTAAACCTGACGATAATATCTCTGGGTCTACCAGACTCTACTGTTTGCCTTCTGCCCAGTCGATGGACTCTCTCGATTTTAGGAAAATTTTCACGGTCTTTTGCTATAAGCGGGCTGAGTATTAGAAATATAATGTCCCTTAGATCCTCTCCTTCCTTCTCGGGGACCATTTTCACCCTAATATTCTGTCTCCTATTTCTATTTTCGATGTCCTCCAGCTTGTATAGGGTGTCCCTTTGTTTCAGGTGTAATACTCGTATTTGCTCCTTCAGTTCGAGGGTCTCGTGTTCCTGGCCTTCCACCTTCTTCTCCACAGTTTCAACCCTTCCTAGCAGGTGGCCCCAATCTTCTCTAAGGAGGGTAAATTCCCCTTTAATAAAATTTTCCATCTTCTGGAGCATTTCCTCCATTTCTTTCTTTGTAGGGCCCTGTGCCTCAACCTCATGTTCAGAAGGCCTGCTTCCGTTCGTCTCACTTTCCATCGTCTGTTCGGATAGGGTCTGATCGAGTGTCTGATCTGCTTTTTTATCTTTGGCTTTCTTTTTGTCTGTCGTGGCTTTAGATTGGTGGTCTGCATTGAGCGATTGTGGGCTAGATCCGGATCTCATATATTGTTTTATGTCACTGGCCGCAGGTTTAGGGGTTTTGGGGGGGGCTTTTTTGGATGGTTTACTCATATTTCCTTTGGGCGGTTTTCTAATTCTCCTCCCCAGCTTGCTGGTAAGGGCACTTCCCCGATTTGTTTTAGGTTACTCGCCTTTTTCCACCATGCCTCCTCCGAGCCCAAGTCCTATTCCTCTTCTTCCTACTCCTGCAGATGTGGTTCTCTACCAGAAGTTCGGCCGGAAATTACGGCTAGTTGTAAATCTCGGGCTGTGGGGGACAGGGGCTCCTCTGTAAGGCGTCCAGATAATTGCCTCTGGCCCGTTGGTGCAACCCGTCTAGGGCTCCACAGGTAAGTATGCGTACCCTTAGGAGGGGACTCCCGAATCGCGGGGTCTCGCCCTCCTCCCTCACGTAAGGCCTACGACCAATCCCCTACATGCGCCCTCTATGGGTAAGGAGGAAGAAGGCTCAACCCAAGCTTATAGATTTTTAAGATGAGTCCCTCGAGGGGGTTTATATAGTTACGGGAGATGGAGAGCTGAGTGGGGGTGATAAGTAAGGGCTTAGTAACAACCACCAAAGCCCTAAGGGGGCGGGTAGGGTAGGCAAGAGGAAAGAGGGAGAAAATATCCCTACTAAATAAACACAGTAGCTTTCCCTGCCGGCACCAAGATCCCCTTCCCTATCCCTTCCCTTACCCTGGAGGGGCTACAGTTCTCCACCTGAGGTACGGTGGGTGGGGGGTGCGCCGTAGCAAGCTGGGGTCTAAGGTCTCCTTGCTCTGTAGAGAGCAATAAAGCTATATGGGAGTTGTGCGTTAAGGGCTTAAGGTTCTGCCTGTTGCTGTGCAAGCTACTGGGGAGAACCTGTCATGTCCCAGATGGGCGAAGCTCCTGCCGTTATCAGTGGTGTATATACCAAATGCAACCCTCCGCCTCAGGGGGAAGACAGGAGGACATATACCGGCAGCAGAGAAAATGTCAGTTTGTCCTGATAAGACCAGTAAATAAAGCGTTCATTAACCCCAGCAGACCGCCAATTCCAATTGCACACATAGAAAAAGAAAAAACAACAAAAAAAAAAAAAAAAAAAAAAAAAAGACGGAGTCCCTTGATGTATTCTTCCTTATATGGGGGGCAGGTAGATATAAATGGAAACGAAAACCTGCTTACCTCATGCTGCCCGTTTAGCAAAGTTTGGAGAGCATTCCCCCTTCTAGAGGGGTATTAGCATTCAGGTTTTACTCACGGTCCATGCACCTCTGAGACTTCATACGGCCGAGGAGGAAAGCATCGGAGGTCTGGGTCGGCGAGAAGGAGGGCTTGATGTGCAGGAGGCAGGGGAGTTCCGGGCGTCGGGCGCCACGGCGCCAGTCAGCAGGCTCCGGTCCTTAGAAAGTGTTCCTGAGCATGGAGCCGTCGCTCGGAGGTGCACGGCGCCTACCTTCCATGGAGCGCCGGCGTCTATCCTCCTTGCGATCGGCGTTCTCTCAGGCCGCCCGCTGCTTCAGGCCCCTCCCCCCGTGCGTGGCTACGTCCGCACGTCCCGACTCATCCCCCTCGTGTTTCTCTGACTTCCTAATAAGTTAAATTTTGGTTTAAATTGTCATGATATAAAATAATAAATGTGGGGGCCTTTTGGTGAGCGTGATTTGATTTTTTTTGGGGGGGGGGGCAGCATGTCGATCCTGCGCCCAGGCAGCACAATGTCTTGGGCCGGCCCTGGTATAGGGGATTGCACGAGGAGTTAAATGTAAGTACTTATACTGGTTGCATTAAAGAGAATGCATTTAATGACTGGTCAGTGAATACAGAGCTGAAATAATATATGATTTTTATATCTGCCTGGAGTTCAGCTTTAATGCAAGCATGTAAAAATTGCCTTATATGCAAGAAAGCTGATGTTTTTAAATAAAATTCTCTTTGGATAATGACATAACTATTTCGCACACTTTCCACAAGATCTATCTAGGCATTCTTCCTGGTCTGGTGGAATATTCTCGCCCAGTGCCGCAATATCATACAAATCAAAGTGACCAGTAGGGGGGAAGCCATAAATGTCATCAGGCACAACTTGACTTCTCTACATGAATTATGGTATGCAGCTATGCAAAGCCTCCCACTCATCCAACACCTAAACTCTAAACTTGTGACAGCAGCTTCTCTGCCTCCCCCATTCCTCCTCTCTGCCCTGTCACCGAGCCTTCTGCCCCCACACACTGTCAAACACCAGTTATTTTTACTAGCAAGCAGATATGAGGGGAGAGTTGGAAAGATTTCAGAATCTGCATTGCTTGCTGTTTCCACACGCTAAACAACCTCTACAATTATCTCATGTATAACAAATTGTCTGTAATCATCTGTGGCAAATAGTAATATAGAAGATGGGTGGCTCACAGCACTCATCCAGATTACAATTGCAAAGTTCATGCATAACTACACTGTTTTAAGCTCAGCTTAACTTATTTTACTGTTCCTCAATATTAATAAAGTATGTGTCCCTTTAACCAATGTGTACCCTTTACCAGGAAAGCAATCTGTAGATTAATGCTCTCAGACACAGACTACTGGGCTTAGAGAATAGTAATTTACTTTCCACCTGTGAACTAGGACCCCGACAATCACAGTTCTCAGACTAAAACTTGGGAACCAATGCGTGTGGTTCCTGATCATGTGACTGTCATGATATCCAATCATGGAGATCATATACAAGCTGGGGGTATGTTTAAAACAAACTTCTCTAGCCTGCAGATGGCACTGTGCTTCTGTTTATATGTTTATATGAGAAAGAGTTACAGTGTTCTTGCACCAAAATAAAAAGTCACACTAAGGCAGGTGAGTTAGTGAGTGAGTAGAAGGGTCAGCGTAGTATCACAAAGGTGAAACATTTCTATTCTTGGCTGATTCTGTTTAACATAAAACTATAATAGGATCAGATTTTGGAAGTTCATAAGTTTTTTAACTATTCTATATTTAGGTTTTACTATATGCATACAATCTTTTTTAAAACCCTTGAACGCCTGGTCTACAATCAACTGAGTGATCACCTCACTAAGCATAACCTTCTTGATCCCCTTCAGTCTGGATTTCGTTCCTGAACGCTCCACATAAACTGGTCTCCTAAAACTCACAAATGACTTACTAACAGCAAAAAACAATGGACACTACTCTGTACTCCAACTTCTGGATCTTTTGGCTGCCTTTGATACAGTTAAAGTGGAAGTAAACCCCCCTATCGTTTTCAGCCAAGGAAGCTGCCATCTTTGCCTCTGTTTAATCTTCAACTGCCACGGTGCTGCACATGTGATCCGTTATGACACCAGCCATTGGATGGTTTGACTGTTTGGTTGAGAGCACAGCCAATGTGCAGTTAGCATTCCCGGCATGCCTTTTTTTTTTAAACTGTTAAATCGATGGGTTTACTTCCGCTTTAACCACCCACTCCTTCTCAAAAAACTGCACTCCTTTGGTCATCGTGACTGTACTCTTTGTTGGCTCTCATCCTACTTATCCCACGGCACTCGGTGTCACTTTTTCACTTCATCACAATTCTACTTCCTCCTCTCCTCTTCCTTTTTCTGTGGGGTATCCCCAAGGTTCTGTTCTCGGACCTCTCCTATTCTCGATCTACACCTCCTCCCTGGGTCAGCTGAAAGCCTCCCATGGCTTTCAATAATATTTCTAAGCTGACGACAGCTAAATCTATCTCTCTAACCCTCAGCTCACAACATCAGTCTCCTCACACATCACTAATTTACTAACTGACATATCAGTCTCAGGGCCGTTTTTAAGGCAGGGAAAAAGGGGCAGCTGCCCTGGGCCCTGTCATTTTTGTGGGGCCCAAAGCAGCTGCCTCATACTTGCCAACTATCCTGATTTAAATTCCCTTGAGGTTTTAGTCCCGTGCTGTGTCCCAATATCTCAGTATGAAATGCTGTTACTAATGCTGCCCAGCTCTGCCGTATTGTTGTATACAGATGACTCACCTACAGACCCCGTGTTTACATGTAAATTACCGGCATTGATATGTAAATAGCGGTAGCATTGATATGTAAATAGCGGCTGGCGCTGGCATTGATATGTATATCATGGCCCTCTGAGGTCATATCCACAGTAATCTCTAGCAACCAATCAACAAGCAGAAATCATGTGCTGTACCTCTAGCAACTAACTAATCAGTGAGCCGAAATGTGTGCTGTACCTTTGGCAACCAGTCAGTGAGCGGTAATGATACACTGTAACCTCTGGCAACCAATCGTAATAGATGCCTAATCTGATTCAGTAAACTGATTTTGAGTCTAGCTGCTATTTGTTGTATGTCTCAGAGCAGACGGAGAGAGAAACTGCATGGGGTGGGGGGCCTCCCCAAGAAAAGTTTTGCCCCGGGGCCAATCAATATTAAAGATGGCCCTGATCAGTCTGGATGTCATACCGCTTCCACAAACTCAACCTGTTCAAAACCGAGCTCATAATATTTCCTCCCCCACATGCCTCTTCCCCTGATTTTTCTGTCAAATCAATGGCACAACCATCAACCCATCCCCGCATGCCAGGGTGCTACATGTAGTCCTGGACTCTGAACTCTCTTTTTGGCCTCACATTCCAAAGCTTGCTGCCCCAACCTCCACAACATCTCCTCTCTCTGGTTATCTCTCGCTTTGACTACTGCAACTCTCTTCTCAATGGCTTACCTTTAAATAGGCTATCCCCTATTCAGTCCATCATGAATGCTGTTGACAGACTCATCCACCTTACAAACCGTTCATCGCCTGCTACTCCTCTCTGCGAATCCCTTCATTGGCTGCCACTTACCCAACAAATTAAATTCAAAATGCTAACAATAATTAACAAAGCCATCCACAACTTGACCCCCAACTATATCACTAACCTAATCTCAAAATACCAACCAAATTGTTCTCTTCATTCCTCCCAAGACCTCCTGCTCTCTAGTCCCCTTGTCATCTTCTCCCATGCTCGCCTCCAGGACAGGACATCTCCCAAGCCTCTTCCATCCTTTGGAATTCCCTACCCCAATCTTTCCGACTGTCTCCAACTCTATCCACATTTATGCAATCCCTGAAAACTTTTCTCTTCAGAGAAGCCTATTCTGCACACACCTAACAACTGTACTTTTATTTTCTCCATCAGCTTATCCCCCACAGTCATTACCTTTTGTATCACTTGACCCTCCCTTGTAGATTGTAAGCTCTAAGGAGCAGGGCCCTTTGATTCCTTCTGTATTGAATTGTAATTGTAATTGCACTGTCTGCCCTCACGTTGTAAAGTGCAGCTTAAACTGTTGGCACTATATAAATCCTGTATAGTATTAATAATCTTTATTTTACAAAAGAGATAGAGCTCCTGTGTTGGGGAGGGGGTGCTGGCTAACACCAACAGCTGGGAAATGTCCTACAAAGCAAGGCAAGACAGGGAACACCATCTCTGGGAGTTTTTTTGGCATAGCTGCGGGGGTATGCAAATTGCCTACACTCACAACAAGGTGTAGGCATTTAGTCAAAGCTGCACAGTTTAATTTGATCTACAGGCACCCATTATCTGCATAGGCAATTTTTTGGGGGTAAAGATGAACTAACCTTTGAATAAATGCCAAATGATTCCCTAGCGAAAGATAGGTTGTCTAAATTGACAGCACAGCAGAAACGGACAAACTTGTGGTTTGGTTTGTCTCTGAAATCTTTAATGGATGTATCCAATAAGGGATGAGTCCTTTTACTGAGTTTATTACCTAAAGGAATAGAAGCTATTCACTTAGAAAAGTGAATGGTAGCAAACAAGTCAAACCTGTGTTATCTTTGAATACACAGTTGCATGAAGGAAATGAAATAAAAAAAGACGAGATTTTGCTAGAACATTGATTGAAGCGGGTTGATTGAAGAATGCATTCTCATCTTATTTACAAAGGTCAGCGACCATTTTCATGTAAAAAAGGGTATCATGACTGGAGCAATGCACCAGTTTTCCATCTAACAGGGTAATGACTTCACCCCTATTGAATTTGAATTAAACTTCTCGACCCCAAGTCTAGCATGGGACATGTGACGTGCACATAGTTGTTTCTATGGCAGTATCTGTTTAACCTCTATCCATCCAGTACTTTTGTGATACATTTTATAAAAAAGAAATCTAAAATGCTAGATATGCCTACAAGGTGCATTATGTTTTAAAATAAATGTAGACTTGGTTTTATAACAATGTTGGAGACCCATATGAATAATCTTTGCCCTGGGTCTACTTATGTCTTAAAGTAGATATAAAATCTAACAGTGTGACATTTAGCACTGAGTAGCAAGCTATCTTTTTTTTTTAATACATTTTTGCTTATGCATTTTTTGTTCATCCTTCATTGCGTCGCAGTGCTCCCCATCTTCTACAGCCAATTCCCATTGAAATGCACTTCAGCAATGGCTGCATGGCCTATTTGAGGGTAGGTGTCCTGATGTCCCGTGGACTAGATGTCTGTGTAATCTGTGTTGAAACAAACACTTATAAGCTCAATTGGAAGCCTGTCAGGGTGACAAGGTAGGAGTAGTATTGGGATAACGGGACAGAGGATTGTCATTCAGGAAATGCTTGAACCAGTGGCGGAACTATAGGGGTCGCTGCGATCGCCATGGCGACTGGGCCCGTTGCTGCAGGGGGCCCTGGGGGCCCCCTGTACACTTCGCTAGGAGGGGCGGCTGAGAGGAGCTCCCCGATCGCCGATTCTAAACTGTAATCGGCAATGTGCAGGGAGCTCCTCACATTAGGCTAAAGTGAAAGTCAAAGCACAGTGTGTGCTCTTTGTCTCCCCCTGCAGTGCAGTACCCGGCAGGAAGAGACAAGGTAGGAGGACTCGTTTTTTTTTTTTGTTTTTTTTTTATATAAGATTATCTACTGTATCTGTATGTGTGTGCATCATACATGTGTGTGTGTGTGTGTGTGTGTGTGTGTGTGTGTGTGTGTGTGTGTGTGTGTGTGTGTGTGTGCATGATGTATGTGTGTGTCTGTGTGTGCGCAATGCATGATGCATGTATGTGTTCATGATGCATGTGTGTGTTCATGATGCATGTGTGTGTTCATGATGCATGTGTGTGTTCATGATGCATGTGTGTGTTCATGATGCATGTGTGTGTTCATGATGCATGTGTGTGCGCATGATGCATGTGTGTTCATGATGCATGTGTGTGTTCATGATGCATGTGTGTGTTCATGATGCATGTGTGTGTTCATGATGCATGTGTGTGCGCATGATGCATGTGTGTTCATGATGCATGTGTGTGTTCATGATGCATGTGTGTGTTCATGATGCATGTGTGTGTTCATGATGCATGTGTGTTCATGATGCATGTGTGTTCATGATGCATGTGTGTGTTCATGATGCATGTGTGTGTTCATGATGCATGTGTGTTCATGATGCATGTGTGTGTTCATGATGCATGTGTGTGCGCATGATGCATGTGTGTGTGTTCATGATGCATGTGTGTGTGTTCATGATGCATGTGTGTGTTCATGATGCATGTGTGTGTTCATGATGCATGTGTGTGCGCATGATGCATGTGTGTGTTCATGATGCATGTGTGTGTTCATGATGCATGTGTGTTCATGATGCATGTGTGTGTTCATGATGCATGTGTGTTCATGATGCATGTGTGTGTTCATGATGCATGTGTGTGCGCATGATGCATGTGTGTGTTCATGATGCATGTGTGTGTGTGTGCGCACGCATGTATGTCTGTGTGTGTGCACGATGCATGTATGTCTGTCTGTGTGTGTGTGTGCGTGCATATATGTATGTGTGTGTGCATGTATGTGAGAGTGCATGTATGTGAATGTGCATGTGTTTATCAGTGGCGGTGCGTCCAAAAGGGCGCACAGGTGCCACCCCCTCTCTCCAGCCACTCCCTCTATGACAAATGGATAGATTCATGCATAGCATGATTCTATCCATGGCCCCTGCTGCCACCCCCATATTTAGGTTCCTTTATATGCAGCCACCCACTTGTGACCGGGCCCTGGTGTTCTGCCATCGGGCTCGGAGAAAAGAGCTTTGTCCGGAGGTCGGGGGGGGGGGCCCTCCATGGTTTCTTGCATCGGGGCCCTGAGCGTTCTAGTTACGCCACTGGCTTGAACAAAGGACATTTGATGGCAGGATAACCAGGAATTTTTTGAGTGAAAGCTGAAGATTTAAAATAATTGAAAATTACTTAAATTTACACCAACATTAAAATGACACGTTAAATTAAAAATAAAAGCAGGAATATTTACCCACGATATGCTCCTACTATAGTCTGATTTAGACCTTGAGAGGCCCGAGGCATTTAAAGTTCAGGGCCCCTCAAATTCAATTATATGACAAATAAAAAAAAAGTGAACTGAAATTAATGAAACCATATTTGTTCTATAAAAATATAAGTTAGGTTCCAAAGAAGACTTTGACTGTAAGAATACACATTATACAGGTAAATGGAACTGGCAAGTCATACGTCAGTTTTGCATCACACTACAATATTTACAAAAAAAATTTCCCACATATCTGCAAAATCTAACTCGTCAAACTGTATCTGTCAGGGAATTCCTGTGAGACGCTTTGCGCATAGATGTGCACAAGCACATAGTCTTTGCCATAGAATGACTAACAGGCGTGCGCATGCACGCGGGGGTCCGCGCACACGCGCGCCACACGCCCCTAATCCCCCTTGGCGCCAGATGGCCTATTTAAGGGGAGCCTTGTCCCCAGCATCTTGCTGACTGATCTTCAGCTGTCCCGTACCCGTAGCTAGTGATCCTTGCCTGATTTATTCCCGTTGCTGAACCCCTGGCTATCCTTGACCTTGCTCCTGGACTTCTCCATACCTCTGATTACTGGTTTCTGATCCTGGCTTCCTGTTTGACCCTGCTTCTGTCTTATGAGTGGGTACCGCGCTGCCCGCCTGCTGACAAACCTGGCTGTTCCTGAGACCCTGCTCCTGTCTAAGTCCCTGGCTTCAGTTAAACCCTGGTTACCTGCCTGGCTGCCTTCTGTTCCTGCTATGCACACCACAGCTCGTTCCAGACTTCTGGATCCTGACAAGCAGCCCATCTGGGATCATCCTCTTTAGACACTCGTGTCCCTCTTGCCCTTCGGCTTCCTCTTTTTCACCTTCAGCTGAGCCAGGACAAGAGATATAAGAGAGGCCGACCTCGTCAAATCAGTCTCCAATCTGATCCCTGACAGTATCATCTTGAGGCCACTGCTCTCAACAGCCAGTAGGCACAGAGCACTTAGTCTTTGATGGGTCATCGTGGTTCTCAGATAATTCTTTATCAGTGCCAGTTTGCTGAATGACCTTTCTCCCAAACAACTAGTGACCATCATGCTCAAATACATTGAGAGCTACACCTGGAAAGGTATTAGCAAGCCCTTCATCATATAATAAAACTGACTGTTGAGGTGGAATGAGACATGACTGGAGCTTGGCAAAGACTGCAAACTACACATTTTCCTAAATGAACACACTGCTGAAGTCTCGAGGGAGCATAAGTTTCATTTTTTTTTTTTTTTAATAAAGGAAGTCTGGGGGGCCTTCTGGCAGCGGGGGCCAGGACAATTTTCTCTTTTGACCCCTTATAATTCCAGCACTGGCTCCGACAGTCCTGCACCAATGAGGGATCTTGCCAGTGCCAACATCTTCTCTCTTCTTTCGGGTGCCATTTTCAGCTACCTTGATTGCCTGGTGTTGGAGTCATTCATCCAGGGATATTGCATGTCTGTTTGAAAGTTTTTATTTTTTGCCTTTAGTTCCTTTCTAAGTTTACAGGTTTGGATTATAAGTTTACATATACTTTAACCACTTCAGCCCCGGACCAATTGGCAGCCAAAGGACCAGGCCCCTTTTTGCGATTCGGCACTGCGTTGCTTTAACTGACAATTGTGCGTCGTGCGACGTGGCTCCAAAACAAAATTGGCGTCTTTTTTTCCCCACAAATAGAGCTTTCTTTTGGTGGTATTTGATCGCCCATGCGGTTTTTATTTTTTGCGCTATAAACAAACATAGAGCGACAATTTTGAAAAAAATGCAATATTTTTTGCTTTTTGCTATAATAAATATCCCCAAAAAAAAAATAAAAAAACATTTTTTTTCCTCAGTTTAGGCCGATACGTATTCTTCTACATATTTTTGGTAAAAAAAAAAAAAAAATCGCAATTAGCGATTATTGATTGGTTTGCGCAAAAGTTATAGCGTTTACAAAATAGGGGATAGTTTTATAGCATTTTTATTAATATTTTTTTTTTTTACTAGTAATGGCGGCGATCAGCGATTTTTATTGTGACTGCGACATTATGGCGGACACATCAGACATTTTTGACACATTTTTGGGACCATTGTCATTTATACAGCAATCAATGCTATTTAAATGCACTGATTCCTGTATAAATGACAGTTGTAGGGAAAGAGTTAACCACTAGGGGGAGGGGGGGTTATGGGCTCTGACGTGTATGTGTTTTTTTACATTAGGAGGAGGGGCTGACGTCTGACGTCATTGATCGGCTTTCCCGATGACCGGGAACAGCCAATCAATGACAGGCAGAGTAGGAAGCGCGGGAGAGGTTTGTTACACATACCTCTCCCCGTTCTTCAGCTCCGTGACCCGATCGCGGGACACCAGCGGCGATCGGGTCTGCTGGTCCCGAGCCGGGGTCACGGAGCTCCCGACCTGGTCGCGAGCGCGCCGCTGGCGGCGCGCGCGCGACCCACGGGCAGCCAATTAAAGGGCCACGTACAGGTACGTGATTTTGCCTGCCCGTGCCATTTTGCCGCAGTATATCTGCGTGAGGCGGTCGGGAAGCGGTTAAGGAACCAGACATTTCTCAGATATGATAATTAAATGTAAAAATATTCCTCTGTTTTCACTGAAATCATATCCATCAGCCAGAAAAGTCCTATTCGTTCCATACGTTGAGCAATTTGCAGTAGATTTGACCCGGCATGGCCTTACCTGCCAGAACATCTGTCCTCATGCAGAAGGTCCATAAAGCTGATAAGAATATACTATACATGCAAACATCTGATTGGCTCATATGGCACTATATTCTTTCCCACCTGTTTTTCATAAAGCCCCCCACTGTATGCACACTTCTTTCATGTTTTTGGATTCAGATTCAGCCTTGCAAAATTGCAATTATTATTATACATTATGTGTGACTCACTAGTGTTTCCTAGGAAACTAGGCCTGGCATGTTTCTTTTTGTAATGTGTACCTAATGCGTATTATATAAGTAACCCAGCGTGTTACAAAAGAAAGGGTTATGTGACTAATCACTGCCCATGTCAAGGTAGCCACTGCCTGCTTTTCAATAAACTTCAAGGAAAATTGTGCTGCCGTTGTAACTTCCGGAGCCATCTATGAAAGTATTTATACAAGCTTTTACTGTTTAAAGACTATAGTTTTGTTAATGATGCAATCCAATTTTGACCCTAAACTTTTGCTTGGAAATAGATGTAGGAGATAGAGCCTGTGCAAAATCACCCATATTCTGGGGTTTTGGGAACATCTAATCTTAACCTGTGAGTGACTCTGAGGGATTCTCAGTTCCTATCTTTGCAGTGCAGGTAAGTCTACAACGCACTAGCAATCCTGACCTTGGTGGACATTTATCAGAAACAGAAGTGCAGAAGAAGGGAAAGAAACAACTTCTGCAATGTTGGTATCTCGCCATCTAAATTAGTGAGGTGTTGCTGCCCTATTGCAAAAAGAGACGCACCATGATTTGGCCAGCAAAGGAGCAGCACCACAAGGACAGATTAATTGTTTGTTTATACTGTAGCACTGTAGGGCTGTGTCATACATGGTACCCCTGACTGCGCTGATTGTTCATTCATAAAATGAAATATCACAGTGCCCCAGGGCTGTGTGATCAATCTGCAGTTGCTTGTTAAACATCCAGGACACCTGCAAATAGATCAAATAAGATTTTCTTGTTGAAAATCGGATGGTTCAACAGGAACTGGACGACTTTCGGTCCAAGTGTACTGCTGTCTATTTAACAGAAGCCAACCTAACGTTCATGCTGGAACACCAGCATTCAATCAGCTCTTGCAAGCAATGGCTGCAAGCAATGATCTGTGTATTCTGACAGAATGGGAATCCCTGCTGTCAGAGTAAATTAGCATTGCAAGGGAGGGAGATCCTTGCATCACACTTCATTTGTGTTGATGCAGGGATCTGTCAGTTTTTTTTTTCCATTCAACCAGCTAGTTGAACGGAAAAAGAAAAAAACTGCACATGTATACCCAGCTATAGTCTCACAGCACTGACAGACATGTTTTTCGTTCATTTGTAATAGTAAATTAACCTTAGTGAGGGGACAGGGTCTCAGTGCTGGATTTACCTCCCCCACACAGGAACACCCATAAATTGGGCTTCAGACTGGGTGGGAGCTACAACCAGCATTACAATAAATAAACAGAAGTGTTTACTCTGCAAAATGCCATGGATCAGATGGGATTAAATAAATGTTTACAATAATTTGTGAGTTCTTTAATTCTCAGATCACTCAGAACATATTTATATACCTGCTCCAGCCCACTGTAGTCTACGAAGAGCGGCATACAAAAAGATGTGAATTATGATTGAAGGAGACAATCAATAAATACCTAGTTGCACTTTTGCCCCAAAGTGTTCTGAAAGTTTTACACTTCATGTAACATATCTGGACAATACATCATTGCATAAAGAAAAAAGCATACGTGGATATTAAGTGAACACTATGCATTTAAACAACTTGAACATCTAGAGAGGCAGGCAACTGAAATCAAATGCAAATTTTGAATTTCTCTTGTAAAAAGTTGAGCTTGGTACTGACTTGTCCAATCTCCTCCTTCAGTAACCATTCTCAGTAAGTGTCGCCTTCAGTGAAACCTACGTGTTAAATATTACATGTAACATTTGTTTTCTATCATTTGCACATTGTATACATTACACCATTCCCTGTCTAATAAAATTGCTTTTACTAGCCATTGACACACTTTGCTGGATAGGAATATAACTTTGGTACAACTTAGCCCTGGGGTGGGTATATCAAAAGGTAACAGCAGGGATCTTGTGGTACTTTTAGGCTTTAAAATGGCTTAAAGCATTTGTTAACCCAAAAAAATAAAGATCCTGCTCCCTTAAAGCACAGTGCTTGTGCTGGGTCATTTGGCCCCCTGTATCACCTGTAATACCTGGCTGATCCAGCTAGTTTCTACCTTTCCTCCTGTATGCTGACCCCGATATATCAGGGCTGCTGAGCCCTGACACCGTTGTCATCGTACGCAACTCTGTCACCTGCAGCCCTCCTCTGTGTCCTCTCCTACATCCTCTCCCCCTCCCCTCTCTGCCTGTCAGCTCCGTGTCCATGCCACCCCCTCCCATACTGCTGCTCAAATGACTGTTTCTTTTTAATATAATCCTCTTTTTTTTTATGTAATGGCCCCCTGTGACTGTGCTTTATAAAAATAATGCTGTATATACCTTGTTTACAGAGTTCTGATCTGCGCTCATTGACACGCCGCCTCTCTTGGCCCAACAGATGCAGCGGGCGGGGCCGCTTCTCCCCTCCTCCCCTCCTGACTGACTTCAGTGGGGGATCCCCTGCCCCAACCACTGCATCTATCGGGCCAAGAGAGGAGATAGGCAGCCGGTCAATGAGCGCAGATCAGCGCTCTGTAAACAAGGTATATACAGCATTATTTTTATAAAGCACAGTCAGGGGGCCATTACATTAAAAAACAGAGAACATTTTGTAAAGATACATTGGTGGGTTAAAGCGGAGTTCCAGCCGAAATATAAAAATACTCCTAGAATACTCATGCCTCGTGCAATGTAACAAAGGTATGCTGTAAACTATGCCCAGGTTTCTATCTATGCAGTATTGTTTTCTTACTTTGTGAAGCCCAGCCATCTCCAGTGTGAGCATCTGAAGCCACAGTGTCCTTCTTCCTGGATTCCGTGCATGCTGGCTACCCAGCATGCACCTGCCAATCTCACACATGTGCAGTGCGGTGCAATCTTGGACAGCTTGGCATGCCAAGCTGACTTAGATTTCCATAGACGGCAATGTTAAATGTTATTGGAGCAGGGCCATGCCAAGCTGACCAAGAGCCAATGCAAGACCGTAAATTACATCTGCGGCCACTGCCCCCTAGAGGAAGAAGGGAAATTAGATATAGGCTTAAATCAAGTAAGCAAACAGAAAAAAAAAATTGCCAATTAATTTTAAGGATGCACATTAGTGCTGCATGGTAAGGAGCGAAAAATGTAGGTGGAACTCCGCTTTAACAACCACTTTAAAGTTTTACTCCCAGTATTGCCTGAATTGTTTTTGCATTCCAATAAACTCTCAACAATATTCTCTGATACTACAATGCAACAATGTTCCGTTTCCGGTGCTCAGCCTAACTTTCACCATCATATGACACTATGTAATTATGATTACATGGTAACATACTATCAAAGCTCGGTGAGAATGATGAAAATCCTACTGTTTCACTGCTAAAGTTAAAACAAGGGCAGCTCCAAGAACAAATCATAAAAGCCTTGGCCTGTCAATGGAAATTAGGGACAACTGCCAATTAGGTGGAACCTCAGCTGATTCTGCCTGTTGGTTCCAGCTTACCGCTAAGTGTACACAGCAGCGTTTGGCAGCTCGCCTCATATTTAGATTAAAGTTGACCCTTAAAATCTGCAGGCTAGGAGTGAGATTCTAACAAGCCAAGACAAGTCTACAGCAACACACAGGCTGCACTGTATAGTGAACAGATTGTGCTGCAAAATATATGATTGTTGTATCCGCAAAGTCCTAAAATAGGTTCCATAATCACTCTCACGCAGAGGTATACAATGCTCGAAAGTAGATTAGCACCATCCTTAGAAAACAATGTTTTTTGCCATGTGGGATGAAGGAATTGCAAGGTGATCAAACAAATAAAGAAATAAAAAAAGGAGAGTACAACATCACTGAGAAATGGAAACTGTGCAAAACCCAAAATATTGAGTACGACTAAAGTTATACATTCACTTTATGCAAGTTAGCTAAAGTGGTTGTAAACCTCAGACAAAGAATATCCCTCTATAGTGTGTAATTTCTGTCTGATGCTTTGCTTCTCTGCTATCAGCATGAATCATGAATTCTGACAAGTCTTCCTGAAAGAAGTTGACAGGGGAGGGACCTCCAGCAGTTTGACAGCCCTAGCTCTTTTCCTGGGAGCTGTGGGAAGGGGGGTGGGGTGTCACTTCCCTCCAATAAGCTCTCGGAGCTCTACTCACTGAGCTCTGCAGAACGTAACTTCAGCTCCCTGCTTTTTGAAAGCTCAGACAAACTGTATAAATTATGGACTTTGAACAGCTCTAGAGAACAGAAGACAACAGATAAAATGGTACAACTTATGTAGGAGGATTTGTTTCAGCTCTGTGTATCATCTGAGCACAGTAATTTCACTGAGCATATACAGTATAATGGTTTACAACCACTTTAAAAAGTGGAACTAAACTGTATCTGAGCATCACAAACTGAAAATGCTCTTTAACCACTACGCGCCCGTGCTATAGCCGAAAGACGGCTGCAGCGCGGACGCTCCCTGCAAATCGCTGTAAACGGCCAATCACAGCGAGATCGGCGTGTCCAATGAGAGATGATCTCATATGTAAACATATGAGATCATCTCTCAGCGCCGCTCTCCCTCCTCACACAGACAGCGTGTGAAGAGAGAGAGAGAGAGAGAGAAAGAGAGAGAGAGAGAGAGAGAAAGAAAGAAGAGAGAGAGAGAGAGAGAGAGAGAGAGAGAAACGGCTGCAGCGGCCGTAAGTAAAAAACAAAACAAAAAACGAAATATGCCATCTGTCCCACTGCCATCTGTCCCAAGTGCCACCTGTCGTCAGTGCCACGTGTCATCAGTGCCACGTGTCGGTGCCATCTGTCATCAGTGCCACATGATATCAGTGCCACATGATATCAGTGCCACATGATATCAGTGCCACGTATAAGTGCCATCTGTCACCAGTGCCACATATATTAGTGCCATCTGTCAGTGCCACCTGTCATCAGTGCCACATATCAGTGCCACCTGTCATCAGTGCCACGTCAGTGTCACGTGTCATTGTCCTGGTGCTCCAGGGCCTTCAAAAGTGTAATAGGTAGTCAACAAGTTAGATGTGTAATTTATGCTCCTAGAACACGTGATGTCGCTCCTTGCATGTTGGGCCTCTCTAAGTGGCCAGGCTGTGTAAAAGTCCCACACATGTGGTATCGTAATACTCAGGAGGAGTAGCAGAATTTATTTTGGGGTGTCATTTGTGGTATACGCATGCCATGTGAGAGAAATAACCTATTACAATGACAATTTTGTGGAAAAAAAAAAATGTAAAATAAAAAAATAATTCATTTTCCAAAGAATTGTGGGAAAAAAAAATGACAACATCAAAAAGCTCACCATGCCTCTTACTAAATACCTTGGAAAGGGGTCATTTGGGGGGTATTTGTACTTTCCTGGCTTGTTCGGGTCACAAGAAATGAGATAGGTCACCAGTACATCAGATGTGATCAATTTTGTATAATTCGCACCACAGCTTGTAGAGTCTGTAACTTTCACAAAGACCAAATAATATCCACTAATTTGGGTTATTTTTTACCAAAGATATGTAGCAGTATAAATTGTGGCCAAAATTTATGAAGAAAAATTTATAATTTGCTACATTTTATCACAGAAACAAAAAAAAATTAGTTTTTTTTCAAAATTTTTCGGTCTTTTTTCATTTATAGCGCAAAAAATTTAAAACCCAGGAGGTGATCAAATACCACCAAAAGAAAGCTCTATTTGTGGGAAAAAAATAGGACAAAAAATTCATTTGGGTACAGTATTGCATGACTGAGTAATTGTCATTCAAAGTGTGAGAGCACCGAAAGCTGAAAATTGGTCTGGGCAGGAAGGGTGTTTAAGTGCCCAGTAAGCAAGTGGTTAATTCATTTTTAATATTAAAAAAAACTCACCCATCCATTCAAGCCTTCATGCTTTATCTTGTTGAGAAATCACTTTGAAAAGCACCCACTAGCATTTCTGGCTGTGACCATCTTGAATAAGGGCAGCATTTACTTCCTGGAATCTATCTTCCCTTAGCTCTGGCATGCATCTGTGGCCATCTTGAGTAAGCTGTGGCCATCTTCTTTTTATTTATTTTTTTACATTTTTTATTTAGTGGTATGCGACATACACTGAAAAGAAAAGAAAATACAATGAAAAGATAACTTCACAGAATAGGTGGTCCAAACAATGTAGCATATAAATGATCAGCATCTAATTGCGTCCTACTAAAGATAGGGACTCTCAGGGTAATTACAAGGGAATAGAGCTGTAGGTGTGCAGGGTACCCAGATACCTAGGAAGTGTAATGCCGCGTACACACGAAGGGACTATCCCGCGGGATTATCCGCTGGACCGAAGTCCAGCGGATAATCCCCTCGTGTGTGGGCGCCGGCGGAATTTTTTTGGCCAAAGTACGGCGGACTAAAGTTTCAAGTTTTGTTTTCAAATTATCCGCTGGACTTGGCAGTCCAGCGGATAATCCGGCCGTGTGTAGTATGGTCCGGCGTACCAAAAAGGACGCATGCTCAGTAGCTAGTATGTCACGGACTCGCTCGGTCTGGTAAAACTAGCCTTCGTTTTGAAGGTCGCACAATCGTCACGCTGCAGATTTTTTTTTTATTTTTCTTCTGACAGCGGGATTTGTATGTTATCGTACTTGAAGAATGATTTTGCCTTGCTGCTTGTATATTCACGCAGAGTACTCCCGAACGTTTTTTCTTCAGCATTCTTTAGTGAAGTTATATATTTGTATATATATATATATTTATCTTTATCTCTCTCTCTATATATATATATATATATATATATATATATATATATATATATATATATATATATATATATATATATATATATATATATATATATATATATATATATATATATATATATATATATATATATATATATATATATATAGATATAGATATATCCAAATCACCAAATGAAAACTATATCTATATTTCTCAATAAACCCAAAAAAAGATATATCTATATATACATATATATATATTTATATATATATAGATATATAGATATATACGTGTACGTATATATATATATATATATATATATATATATATATATAGATAGATATATATATATATATAATATATGTACATATATCTCTATTTAGATATATTTTATTATTTGTTGGTTATCAAAAGGATTTGTTATTACACATGATACAATTGTGGAGTCAGCAGAGCTTGCCCTTAATTCAGATCTTAACCCTCACCTTTCCAGCGACTGCACTTGCAGTTCCATTGAAGTTGCACTTTACACTTGTATTGTCAAATGAATGTTTAGACATGTACCTGCCTACTCTTAAAGAAACTATGTTTTTGAATAACAAGCACGTATATCATTTTTTGTCAAAAAAAAAAAATTACCATTTATTCTGGTTTAAACAAACAAGGCAAAACAAAATAGGAAGGCAACACTGGAGCCACTTTGCGATTTTGAGAAGACTTTTTGCCCCAACGGCAGACATCAAGTTTGTGAAGCCAAAAATTAAGCTTGGGCACATTTCATCCAATATAGGGAGCACAAGAAGATTGACCAGGAATCAGACAGACCAGGAACAGCAGCAGATGACATCTATGTCCCCAAGCTGTGGCACTACAACAGCCTGTGTCTTCTGTGAGACCAGACTGAAGCCAGGCAATCACTTCCGACTCTTCCCACCACGCTGCCCTGCACTCTTCCCTGCAGTCTTCCCTGCACGCTTCCTTGGAGGCTGACTTGTGGTAGGAGGAGGAGGAGGAGGAGGAGGAGGAGGAGGAGAAGAAGGAAGAGGAGGAGGAGGAGGAGGAGGAGGAGGAGAAGTTGGTGTCGGGCCTTCATGTGTCAGGCGGGTTGATTCTCGTAATTGACCCCTCAAACCCCCCTTAATAGCCTCAAAAATGAGGCCCTCACACAGGTGCCGTTGGCCCTTCTCCATTTCCAGCAACCTGCTGGCCAAGTAGGTGGCATAGGCCTCTTCTGGAATGGGGGTTTTGTCGAGAATCGCACTCGCCTTCCTAATAAGTTGGAGTGATTCCTCCTCAACAATGGTCATCCTCCTGGGCCTTCTTGGGGGTAAGGGCAGGGGTGGAGGTAGACTTCTTAAGACAGTCTGGCTGTCACTCTGGCTCGTGCTGGGCCCAGCCACCTCCTGGCTCTCGCTGGTCATGTCCTCCTCCTCCTCCATACCACTTGTCCCGGCATCATCCTGGGTCAGCTCATCCTGTGTGCAAATAAAAACAAAAATCAAACACCTGGTTTTTGGTTTATGGCCTCCTCAATCATCCAATTGTAAACTTATGAAGGAGCAGATAATTTGTAAAAAAGATCCAAAAGGCTATCATTTGGACCCCTGCATTTTCCAAGCAGATCACCAATGTTGTATAAGGCATTTTTTGCCACTACTGGATGTATGTATACACTATATATGTATCGATATGTTGCACCCACACTTTTTCGAAGTTTGCGCAATTTTTGGCAGCTTTTTTCACAATTCTGAGTTCAGGGTGTTAATTGTTTCACATTTTAACGTTTACAGCATTAATATTCACACAATCACAATTTGGGATACTAAATATATACCTGGCTCCAGCTGGGCGCATCAGCCTGCTCCAAGGTGGAGGGGTCTTCTCCTTCCGTGGAAGCCTCAGCTGGGGTGGAGGGAAGAGTGGAGGGAAGAGTGGAGGGAAGGGTGGAGGGAAGAGTGGACAGTGATTGCCTGGGTTCCATCTGGTCACCTATAAAAGCCAGTTGGTTGTAGTACCACAGCTTCGGTACATAAACATTCTCTGCTGCTGCTCCTGATCTGACTGATTCCTCAATCTTCTTGCGCTCCCGCTTGTACATGTGCCTTAAACTTGCAATTCTGGCTTCAACAAACTTGGTGTCTGCGTTGGGGACTTGAGTCTTCACAAAATCCACAAGTGGCCCCAGTGTTGCCTTCCGGACATCCCTATTGCCATATAAAGGGTTCTTGAGCTGCCACAGGTTGGTATTTTTTCTGTAGAGCGCAATGAATTCGGACATGAACTGCTGGTCCTTGAATGGATTCCACTGGGCTGCTGCCATGTTTGTTTCTGTTTTGTTAGTAATGGCAATACAAAAGACCAAAAACACAAATGTTACTAAAAACGCACATCCAGTTTTTCAAACCAAACATTACACAACACACACCACCACACACAGGCAGCAACACACCCACACAGGCAGCAACACATCCACACAGGCAGCAACACACCCACACAGGCAGCAACACACCCACACAGGCAGCAACCCCTACACACAGGCAGCAACACCTACACACAGGCAGCAACCCCTACACACAGGCAGCAACACACACATATCCTTAAAAAATGCAGGCCCAAAACCCAATAAACCACAGTAATGCATCCTAGAAAACACTTACCTTCGTACAGAGCGCTCGCTACTTCCGTTCGGGAACACAAGGGCCCTCAAACAGCCTTATATACACTGCGCACGCGTCGAAGTCCGCCTGCGTCCTCCGCGTCGCCCGCCCATGACGTTCCTCCTGACGAGTATTCCCCGCCCCGCTTCCCCTCGTTGCATTGTGGGTGAATAAATTCATGAAGATGGCGGACACATTCTCAGCCAGTAGCGCGGAGGAAAGCCAAGAAGCGAACACATCTGCATCCAGCAGCAGATATAAGGCCACCAATATGGCCTTTGAAGAGATGGTGGAGATGGTGGACATCCTCCAAAGGGAAGATTACGACGGGGAAAATGGCCCCTACCCTCGACCCAACTTGCGCAAGGACAAGATTCTCACTACAATCGTCAGCACCCTGGAGCAGAAATTCGGCGTACGAAGGGGCAAGGATCAACTGCGCAAGCGATGGTCCGACATCAAATCCAGGGAGCACGATCAGTACAGGAGAATTCGAAAAGCCATCAAAAAAAGTAAGTCAAGCACGTGCGCTACTATGGTTATACTTGATATGTCTAATCTTGCGCAGATGTTATTAGCATTCGTACGTGAAACTTGCGCAGATGTTATTAGCATTCGTACGTGAAACTTGCGCAGATGTTATTAGCATTCGTACGTGAAACTTGCGCAGATGTTATTAGCATTCGTACGTGAAACTTGCGCAGATTTTATTAGCATTCGTACGTGAAACTTGCGCAGATGTTATTAGCATTCGTACGTGAAACTTGCGCAGATTTTATTAGCATTCGTACGTGAAACTTGCGCAGATGTTATTAGCATTCGTACGTGAAACTTGCGCAGATTTTATTAGCATTCGTACGTGAAACTTGCGCAGATTTTATTAGCATTCGTACGTGAAACTTGCGCAGATGTTATTAGCATTCGTACGTGAAACTTGCGCAGATGTTATTAGCATTCGTACGTGAAACTTGCGCAGATGTTATTAGCATTCGTACGTGAAACTTGCGCAGATGTTATTAGCATTCGTACGTGAAACTTGCGCAGATGTTATTAGCATTCGTACGTGAAACTTGCGCAGATGTTATTAGCATTCGTACGTGAAACTTGCGCAGATTTTATTAGCATTCGTACGTGAAACTTGCGCAGATGTTATTAGCATTCGTACGTGAAACTTGCGCAGATGTTATTAGCATTCGTACGTGAAACTTGCGCAGATGTTATTAGCATTCGTACGTGAAACTTGCGCAGATTTTATTAGCATTCGTACGTGAAACTTGCGCAGATTTTATTAGCATTCGTACGTGAAACTTGCGCAGATGTTATTAGCATTCGTACGTGAAACTTGCGCAGATGTTATTAGAATTCGTACGTGAAACTTGCGCAGATTTTATTAGCATTCGTACGTGAAACTTGCGCAGATGTTATTAGCATTCGTACGTGAAACTTGCGCAGATTTTATTAGCATTCGTACGTGAAACTTGCGCAGATGTTATTAGCATTCGTACGTGAAACTTGCGCAGATTTTATTAGCATTCGTACGTGAAACTTGCGCAGATTTTATTAGCATTCGTACGTGAAACTTGCGCAGATGTTATTAGCATTCGTACGTGAAACTTGCGCAGATTTTATTAGCATTCGTACGTGAAACTTGCGCAGATGTTATTAGCATTCGTACGTGAAACTTGCGCAGATGTTATTAGCATTCGTACGTGAAACTTGCGCAGATGTTATTAGCATTCGTACGTGAAACTTGCGCAGATTTTATTAGCATTCGTACGTGAAACTTGCGCAGATTTTATTAGCATTCGTACGTGAAACTTGCGCAGATGTTATTAGCATTCGTACGTGAAACTTGCGCAGATGTTATTAGCATTCGTACGTGAAACTTGCGCAGATTTTATTAGCATTCGTACGTGAAACTTGCGCAGATGTTATTAGCATTCGTACGTGAAACTTGCGCAGATTTTATTAGCATTCGTACAAGAAACTTGCGCAGATTTGATGAAAGTTCAGTTTGTCTTCATAACGTTTATTGAGTTTACCTGGCTTTGGGTTGTTGGAGTTGTAAGGTTGTTTATTATTGTCACTATCTATACTATTACTGCTGTGGTAAGGGTTTTAGGGGTAACTTACACAGGGACTCCAGAAGCTGTTTTGGGGGGGGGGGGATAAATATGTTAAGCAGGGTGTCATGCTCACAATTCCCGAAAAATGCTCATCATCTACAAATACTGTAGGTGGTGACTTTTCAAAGAAGTACACTCACCTGTCCCTTGGATGGTGCAGCTACAATCTCTGATCTTCCAATCATGAAATTAATGTTTGCGGCTTCACTTCCCGGGTCACTATTGGGCATGCGCCAGTTGCGCAATGCAATAGGACTGGTCCGCGCGAGCTCGGGGACCCCTGTGTGTCCCAGCAGACAGCACGGTGGGACGGGATGTGGCGTATACTTCTGTGGGAGTCTAGGGCCGGATGTGTGTGCAAATACCTGCCTTACACAGGTATCTGCAACCCCTCACCCCTAAAAGGTTCCAAATAAGACACCACAGGGGTGCAGGGATCCAATGAGCGGAAGTTCAAATTTAGGGTTGAAGGGCGGTTTAAGTATTGGAGTTTCATTAGATAGACATTTCAATTCTGTCTTCAAGTAGGATCTTCTAACAAACTGCTAATAATTGGACAACACTTTTAAACAATGTTTAATAATCCTATTTTGGCACTCAAATATCAGTGTGATTAAAAGTGTACCTTTTTGTGTTCCATTACCATAGGGGGCAAAAGACTCAGACGTCAGTCCGAACCTACGAGGACCTCCCGGCCTCACCAGACTAATTGGGCAGTTAGCCCAAGCCCACGCGTGGATGTGGAGGAAGAGGTGGTTGAAGTGGATCAAATCTGCACCCCACCAAGTTAGTGTCTCAGAACACAGATTGAGCTAATAAATTAAGGTCTGCATGTTTTTGACACTTTTTTTCTTGTGTTTTATCTACCCAACTTTTAGGTGATGCTGATCTGTTTGTGGAAGGACAAGCTGCGGAGCCATTTTCCACAGACAGTGCCCACAGGCTTATTGGCCAGATCATGGCCTGGAATCTGCAGCTGGAAAATATGCAGAAGGAGATGGCCACCATGCAGCAGGGAATGAAGGACATGATTGATGTTTTGGGGAGAATCTAAAGACCCCTTTTCCATTTCTTAACATCAATCATGTCCTTCATTCCCCTTTTGATGCGCTGTTTTACAAATTTTAGAGGCCAAATTTTTAATATGCACACGGTGTGTCAACATGTGCTATGTGCCATCAGGGGATCTCAATGGACGCATTTTGTGTTTGCAACCCCTAATGCTAGTAGGTGAGAGGGAAGGGGTTTCACACACAAAACACGTCCATTGATTCCCCATGATGGAACATAGCACATGTTGACATTACCCATTTTCAAGTTAAATTAGTGTGCATATTCAAAATTTGGCTTCTACTGTTCATGGGTTACCTGTTGAACTTTGTAAGTTCTGGGCTTTTACATTGTGTAAATATTTTCTAATGCTAAGCCTAAATTTTTTACCATTTTAAAACATGTTTTTATGTTTGTTTAAAAAAATCAATCACAAAAATTAAAAAAAATATGTTGTGAGAAAAAGAACAAAAAAATGTAAAAAATATAACCTAAAAAAAAAAAAAACATAAAATGTTGTTGAAACAAAAAAAAAAAAAAAAAAAAAAAAAAAGGTTTGGATGTGCACTAGAATAATAAAAAAAAATGTTTGCACAAATTAAACAATGTGTGGCTTCTTCTTTTTAAATACTACCAGTTTGACCAAAACATGTTGTGGTTCATTGACAAAGGGGCTTATTTACTAAACGCAAAACAAGTTTGCCACTATTAAGATGTGCACTAGGACAACATATAAAACAGGCAAAATTAAAAGCAAAACCATACGAAAATACCAATATTTCAAACATCAATAACTGTATTTATTCTTTGTAAATCAAAAAGATGGTTTAAGGGTCTGCTGCCATTGCAATGGCCCCCCTACCATTAAAATAATGTAAATAACGGTCCCGCACTTGCTGGGCTGATTGTGGGGCCGAACCAAGACGGCGATTATCCAGCCCTGTCATGTTGCCTTCCACTCCGGCCTCAGGGCCAATTGGTAATGAGTATGTTCCCGAATGTTTGCGTAAATAATTGTGCATGACACAGCATGCAAGAATAATAGTATTCAGTTTGTACTCTGCCAGATGTAGGGATGTAAGGAGCAATCTGAAACGGTTGGCCATAATACCAAAGGCATTTTCCACAACCCGTCTTGCTCTGGCCAACCGATAATTAAAAATCCTCCTCTCAGGGGTGAGGGATCGTTGGGGAAATGGCCTCATCAGATGGTCACCCAGACCGAACGCCTCGTCGGCAATGAAAACGAAGGGGAGTCCCTCCACATTATCTTCATCTGGTGGCAGCTCCAGGCCACCATTCTGGAGACGATGACCGAACTCCGTGTGGTTGAAGACTCCTCCGTCCGACATCCGGCCGTTTTTCCCCACATCCACATAAAGAAAGTCATATTGTGCCGACACCACCGCCATCAACACTATACTATGGAACCCCTTATAATTCCAATAGTAAGACCCCGAATGGGGTGGGGGCACAATTCGCACATGCTTCCCGTCAATCGCCCCTCCGCAGTTGGGAAAGTCCCAACGGGCAGCAAACTGGGAAGCCACAGTCTGCCATTCCTGTGGCGTGGAAGGACACTGTGAAGTCAAACACAAATATACAAATCGAATTAAAAACCAGGCAAAACACCTAACTAAATGCAACAAATTAACAAACAATTTGGAAGAACATATGTATTTATTTTGTAAGTCCTTGAAATAAAGCCAAAAGATTAAGGATAAGGGACAAATCTCTGATTGATGACCCCTCTGATGGCCCAGAGAAGATAATAATGGGGATGTGGGTGTGGAGTAATTAATTGTAAGGTGACACAATACACATGCAATTAATTAACGGGGTGTGTGGGGGGGGGGGGGGTTAATTACAAGCTGACAAAAACCACATGCAATTAATTATCAGGGGGTGTGGGGGTTTAATTACAAGCTGACCAAAACCACATGCAATTAATTATCAGGGGGTGTGGGGGGGGGGGGTTTAATTACAAGCTGACCAAAACCACATGCTATTAATTATCAGGGGGTGGGGTTAATTACAAGCTGACAAAAACCACATGCAATTAATTATCAGGGGGTGTGGGGGGGGGGGGGTTAATTACAAGCTGACCAAAACCACATGCAATTAATTATCAGGGGGTGTGGGGGGGGGGGGGGGTGGGTTAATTACAAGCTGACCAAAACCACATGCAATCAATTTAAAAATGAGGGTCAAGGGGGGTGAAAGGGGTGAAAGGGGGGGTGAGTAAAGCAGTACAATGGAGCTGGTAATATACATTTTTAACCAAAGAAAGTGACTAGGCTAGGGGTGTTTAGGGGGCCAAGCTTCCATGCTGGGGAGGTTGGTGCAAGGAAATATGCATGTGACCCACTAAATAATACATTCTTAAAGCTATTTCGATAAGTCAACCATAAAATACTAGACAAAAAAAAAAAAAAAAAAAAAAAAAGGAATAGGGGACATGCATAGAATAGTCCTATCATGGAAATTAGCTAATGATGACATTGATGCACTACATTAGCAAACATACAAGACATAGGTAATTTTAAAAGACAAGACTTACCTTAATGTATTCCTCCTGCAGGACGTGGATAATGGCAGAACAGGTCTCTGGAATAATGAGCCCCAGAGCCTGGGGGGAGATGCCTGTCGTGAACTTGAGGTCCTGCAAGCTTCTCCCCGTCGCCAAGTAACGCAACGTGGCGACTAGCCTCTGCTCCGCACTGATAGCTTGCCGCATGCAGGTATTCTGCCTGGTAATATAAGGGGACAGCGAAGCCAACAGACGGTGAAAAATGGGATCCGTCATCCGGAGATAATTCCTGAAATCATCAGGATTATTCTCCCGGATCTCACGGAGCAAAGGCATATGCGAGAATTGGTCACGCTGGCGCAACCAATTCTTGGTCCATGAACTCCTCCTCACCCTGTTCATGGACTGGGCTCGTGCCAAGGTGTTAACCGCAACACCGAGCCCCTGCACAGCACGAACTCGTTCCCGAGTACGTCCACACTCCATGGCTTCAAAACGGTCGGCTGATCAAACAAACTTAACAGAACGCACTGAAGAACAGCAAGGCCTATGAAGAACGACCTGAAAAACAGGAACGAGCGGACCAGAACGGCCTGAGAACAGGTAGGAACTGATCCACACGCACTGAAAGCCAGATACAAACCTCACAAGCACAAACTGAACGGCAGAAGCGAACGAATTAAGCAGAAGTCTGAGAAGCGCGAATCGTCTCTAACCAAACGTCAACTAACACGCGATACACACGAGATCAGCTGACGGTGCCCAAAGGGTGTCGTTTGGGATCTCGAGCTTCCTTTTTCTAGTCCCGTCGTACGTGCTGTACGTCATCGCGTGAACCGCCGGACTTTTTGCGTGATCGTGTGTGGTCAAGTCCGTTCGCTTTTTAGTCCAGCGTACCCAGCTGGAAAGTCCAGCGGATTGTCCGCTGGACTTAGGTCCGCCGGGGAAAAGTCCGTACGTGTGTACGCGGCATTAGACTAGGGATCTGCATAGATGGGTTGTATAATCACTTGCATTTCAATAGAGGTACGTCTCGTTATCCTTAAAAAAAACAGTTATCAGTACGTGGGTGAACAGTAATGCGGGGTGTCCCACTGGGGTTGAAACATAACAGTTTTTGAATGACATAGGAGATAGAAGGGGAGGGCAAATAAAGAAGGAGAGAAAAAGAGAGAGAAGAAATAAAAAAAAGAAGGAGGGAGGAGGGGGGTTATGGGGAAAGAAGGGGGGAGAAGTCCCACCTAGGGGGTGAGGGGTGCCTGCTCATCAAGCAGTGTGAATGCTAGGTTTACAGTTAAAGCTTCTGACAATCATTAAAGTGATTGTAAGGGTTAATTTATTTATTTTTAATAACAAACATATACTTACCTCCAATGTGCAGCTCGTTTTGCACAGAGTGGCCCCAAACCTGCTCTTTTGGGGTCCCCTGGCGGCTCTCACGGCTCCTCCTCGCATCAGATATCCCCCTAGGAGAAGTGCTCTCCCGAGGGGGTTACCTTTCGGGCACGCTCCCAAGTCCAGCAATCGGTATCCATAGCTGCCGAATGTATGACTCGACCCGCCCCCCGCGACATTAGATTTAATTGACAGCAGAGGGAGCCAATGGCTGTGCTGCTATCAATCTATTCAATCAAGAGCCGAGAACCCCGGGCAGAGAGACGGCGCGTCCCCAACCGGGTCAAGTTCCAGGGCTCAGGTAAGTAAAACGGGGAGGCTGGGGCCGGTCACTGCCAGGTGTTTTTTAACCTTATTGCATAGGATGCATTAAGGTGAAAAAACATGAAGGTTTACAACCCCTTTAAGGCCAAACTATGTATAGCGGAGGTATTCCTCTGAGAAGCGAATAAGGTTCCAATATAACCACCTGGTCTTATGTTCCTCAGATTTATCCTGAATTGTAGCAGTCAAATCTTCCATCCATTCAATATCATTAACCCTTGCGAACCATTGGGCCACTGTGGGGGCAGATTGATGCTACCATTGGCTCGGTATGCAAGCCCTAGTAGCGGTGAGAAGGTGAGCTGTGGCCATCTTGAGTAAGGGCAGCATTTACTTCCTGGAATATATTTGCCCTTAGCTCAGATATGCAAACAGGAGGGTGTGCTTAGCTGAGAAAGCTCCTCCTCCTCTCCTCCAAATGAAAGAAACAATATGCCCATAAAGACTGCTGGGTGCATGAGATCATTTAGTCTAGTCCAGAAACCAGGAACCAACTGAAGAAATATATATAAAAAAAAAAACAAGTTTAAGACAAGTAAATATAATATACATTCTTATTTATTTACTAATGCTAACAGTATAAGGGTTAAAGAGCAACTCTACTTTTGTTGAGAAACAAACAGTTGGCTTGGGAGTGTTCAGGTCTGTTCTCCTGCTGTGCAATGTGGTTCCTCCTGCTGGTCCCTACAACAATACAGATACTGTAGTGACAAACGACTGAATCACTGAGCACAGCAGGGTAGAGGCGTATCTAGGGAAAATGGCAAGCACTGAACCTGCGCCCCTGTCAAAAGATTTGAGACCCAGATTTCAGATAAACTTAACAAAAAAAAAAGCTAACATAACTACAAGTCAAGCTCTTTAATCTTTCAATTAACAAATTATGGATTGGCACTGATGAGCTGCACTAATGGGCACTGATGGGCTTCACTGATGAACACTGATTTGCTGCATTTATGGGCACTGATAAGGCACCACTTGCCACCAGCAGCCTGTCACCAGATACAGAGTGCAACTTGCCACCAGCAGCCTGTCACCAGAGACAGTGTGCCACTTGCCACTAGCAGCCTGTCACCAGATACAGTGTGCCACTTTCCACCAGCAGCATGCCACTAGATACAGTGTGCCACTTGCCACCAGCAGCATGCCACCAGATACAGTTTGCCACTTGCCACCAGCAGCCTGCCACCAGATACAGTTTGCCGCTTGCCACCAGCAGCATGCCACCAGATACGGTGTGCCACTTGCCACCGGTGTTCTGTTCATAATTTCCCACCCACACGGCTCCTTCACTGCACGGACTTCCCAGAGGGAGAGGGGAAAGGCAGAGCCGACTCAGCCTCTGTCATTTGTGTAGGGGGAACTGTGCATGGTGACATTGTAATAACCACAGTGAGCCAACACAGATGCAGCCAAACACCCTCACATTTACACACAGCTTCTCCTGTCCCATAGAAGTTTATGGACAGGAGAAAATGAGGCTTATACTGCTGGCTTGACGGGTCGATTTTAAGGCAGGGGCCTGGAGCTGCAGCTCCATCAGCCCCTATGTTAATCCGGCCCTGAGTGTATGTATGTATGTATCGGCCGCCTCTGCGGGCCCGCTCACTGTTTTGGGCCTATAATTCAGCTGTCTGGAGAGACTGCAAAGCAATGTAGTGGCTGGCGGCCGGCCAGTAATTGTGTGTAGTAGCTATAATCCGGCCCTGGGAAGAAGAGCCACTCACGAGCGCCCCCTTCATATGGCGCCCATGGCACTTTTCATATGTGCCATACCTGGGATACTCCACTGCCGCAGGGGACCAGGAAATCTGAAAATCCTGAGGATTCAGTGGATCTTCAGTCAGTGGTTTCTCTTGACTGCAAAAGAAAGCAGGAGGCGGATAATCATTTTCTTTACAGGGGGGACTTTTGTTTACAAATTGATTTTAGCAAAAGAGTCACATTAAGGCCCCTTTCACACAAGAGATCCAATTGGGTCTGGATGTCTTTTTTTTTTAGCCGGTTCCGATCAGACCCTCCATTCTCCTCTATGGAGTGCCAGCTACCTCCAGGCCTGATCCAATCCAGCAAAAACAAAATGAAGGGGATCCGTTGCCCTCTGGCTGGCCGGATTGGAGGGCAGTCAGGAGTAAAAGGACAGCTGGTCTATTTACAGCCATCTGCCCATAGAGCAGAGTGGACTGTGTCCATGTCTGCTCTGCATAAGCGGAGTGGGCACAGTGGTGGCTGGTGCTCCAATTTTTTCGATGAGGGGCGGCAAACAAACCCCCACCAGTTCTGCACTTACCCCATCCAGGTTGTAGCTTTCCTGGATTCTCCTCCCGGCTAATCGAGTCTTAAGGTCTTACTCCTGTCCTGCTTGGCTGGGAGGAGAAGCCAGAAGACAATAGCGAATATTGATTTGCTAATGTCACAAGTGGGTGGGTTTGGGGTTCAGAGCACTACATTTTTTAAGCAAACTAGAGCCTCTAGTGCCCCGCATGGAGATTAGAAGGCGGTGCATGGAGATTAGGGGAGCAGCGCCCCTGCGCCCTTTATGGTCTGACTGCCGCTGAGCGGGCATGGACCTGTCATCTGCCCTCTCTGCTCAGGGGATCAACGGATGGAGCCCTGCTGAGCAAAATGGATGTTGCTTATGTGAAAGGGGCCTAAAACTTAAACACTTCAATACAAGCCACTTTCACCCCCTTCCTGCCCAGGCCATTTTTCAGCGATGTCGCACTTTGAATGACAATTACGCGGTCATGCAACACTGTACCCAAATTATTTTTTTTCACACAAATAGAGCTTTCTTTTGGTGGTATTTAATCACCACTGGGGTTTTTTTCTTTTTTGCTTAAAAAAAACGAAAAAATACTAAACATTTTTGGACAAATTGTTTCTGTCCGCAAATTTTGTAAATAAATTATCTGCAATCATCGTACCCCTACCCATTCACCTGGGGAAAAAAGTGTCAATAAAAAAAACACACTAGACAGGGTCTGGTATGGATTTTGGGGGGACCCCCACACAGTTTTTCTGGCGTAGGGGGTTACCCTTAAAATCCATACCAGACCGAAGGACCTGGTATGCTCTTGGAGGGGGAACCCATGTCGTATTTTTATTTAAAAAAAAAAGATCATCAGAGCACAAGTCGCATGCCAAAGTCAGATCAGGCAAGACGGCGATCTGACTTTGATCCAACTTCAATGATATTCAATGGACTGAAGTAGGATCAAAGTCGGACCAAAGTAGTGCAGGGAGCATTTTCAAAGTCGGACCAGATAAGATGGCTCCCATAGGGAAACATTGATTTTCACACGTCATGCGACATGAGCTTCCAATGTCGGAGCGTTTGTTGCACCAGTGTCAACCTGGCCTAAAACCTGGAAGCTGATTGGTTACTACACACAGGTGCACCAGTTTTAGTAAATCTCCCCCATTCTGTCTGCACCATAACTCCTTCCATGTAGGTGTTTCATTATGGAAGCAGGTTGCTGCCAGAGATTTCCACCCAAGACAATGAGCTATAAGAAGAGTCCTGTCAAATCCAGGAGGATGTTGAAATCACTGGCCAGAACATCAACAAAATAGTTGTAAGAAGAACACCGTCTATGTAGTGCAGGCTTTTTCAACCAGGCTGTCTTGGCAAAATGCCTGAAAATTGCATACAACCCAGCAGGTGGATCAAGCCTACCTTTAGTTACACAAAGCCACAGGTTTTCATGTTGCACCATTGCAAACTTTTAGGCGCCAGCATCCTAACACCCAATGACTTGATTGATAAGGACATCAGGAGCCTGCACAACATCCTTGTTTGCCCCTTTCTATCAGCATTGGGGTCACATTAGCTGAGTGAGGGAAAGAAACTAAGCCCTGATTCAGACTAATACGATGCGGAAAACGTAATGCGGTTGCCAGACTCGCATTGCATGGATGTGAACACCCATGCGATGCAATTCAGGTGTAAAAAAAAAAAAAAAAAGGGGGGGCCTGCACCATTTTTGTGCGGATGCAATTTGATTTGAGCCATACAAAATGTACACCGCACAGACATCGCATGTGATGTGCACAGGAATGTGGTGTGATTCCTGTGCAAATCACATGCATTGATCCATATGCACCAGTGTGAACCCAGGCTGAATGAGAAAAGTAACATTGGCAAACTAGTCAGTACCAGTGTGGAAAGGTGTATTTGCTTTGGAAAAATAATTCACCTCTAATGTTGGGGGTCCTATCTGTGTGGATGTTGCTGCATTATGTAAAACTATTAGTTTCCTTTTTTACATTTTAGAATAGGATGCCTAAAGATTGTGCACCATTTTGTATAATTTTAAAGGGTGCCTTGACTGAAAAAAGTTTGAGAAACGCTGATGTAGTGCTTAATCATCCACAAAAATATTATGTTACAACCCCACATCCTGTGAGTATGAGAGAGCTTCCATGGATTGAAAGACCTACAACTACATTAAATGACATTTTCTCAATCTCATACCCATAGAAAAAAAGAAAACTGTCTAAATAGGGCCCATTTACACCAGAAACTGCACATAACTGCATTTGTGACTGCATTTGAATCGCACTTGACATGCGCTTGAATGTGTTTTGCATGCTTTTTCCACTGCGTTTGCTGTACATTTCTCTTTACGTTTTTGGGCTTAAAGGGACGCAGTGCATTTGAAGCACGTTTATAGCACATTCCCTGCATTTGTGGTGCAGGAAAGGTCAGCATACTCTTTTTTTTTTTTAACTGCGCTGAACTGCAGTGCAATGATGTAAACTATGCCCATAGGATTACCCATTACCTTTGATTTCGGGCTGTCTTTGCAGTTGGAGTGCAGTTATAAAATCCATCCAACTGCATTCGGTGTGAAAGGGCCCTAAGGCTTCATGTACATCCTGTCTACATTACCAGGCAGAGAAGTCATCGGGTACTCCCTGTATGTGTTCCATATGCTATGGAGTAAATGATTGTAACCTCATGTATTGTATTGCATGTTCATTGTTTATGCATCCTGTATATTTTTTCATATGAAATTTTCATTTGCACTCTAGATTTTGTATAGCCAAGCTTTTCTTTAATAAATATCTTACACCCACAATTACCACAGAGTAGCCTTTTCCCTTTAAAGTCCCACAAGAGGAAAAAATTCCCCATGCATAGACGAATTGGGTTGTGGGTTAATCTCCTACTCTTTAGACCAGTGGTCTCAAACTGGCGGCCCTCCAGCTGTTGTGAAACTACAAGTCCCATCCTGCCTCTGCCTGTGGGAGTCATGCTTGTAACTGTCAGCCTTGCAATGCCTCATGGGAGTTGTAGTTTTGCAACAGCTGGAGGGCCACCAGTTTGAGACACCTGCTTTAGACCAACCCAGCACCCCCCCTCCATTAATACATTACCACGGCAAAATCATGGCACGGTTTTGCATTTTCCTGCGGCCGGCAGTCAAAACGTTCCTATCCTGAACGTGATTCCTCCCGTTGAGCCTCTCCTAAGTGCAGCAGCTCTTTTAGCCTGGGTTCACA
The DNA here is from genome assembly GCA_028564925.1 of Lithobates sylvaticus. Lineage (NCBI taxonomy): Eukaryota > Metazoa > Chordata > Amphibia > Anura > Ranidae > Lithobates > Lithobates sylvaticus. The sequence goes on along the minus strand of CM053030.1, from coordinate 466,230,974 downwards.
CATGTACGGTGCGAATTGAAGCTCAGGTTTCCCTGCAAAGAGAAAACTCAGTTGTTCAGCGTTTCATGTCAGTTTTTGCTCAGTATCAGCTCAGGATTGCATCAGTATTTTATCCTGTTTACACATCTGCGAATCAGATGCGTGCCCATAGAAGATAATGGGCCTGAATTCGCACCTGAGCCGGACCGCACTGCCTAGAAAACGCACACGTTTTTTGTGCAATGCGGAGTGCGAATGCACCGCAGATATGTGAACCATCCTCATTAATATTAATGTATTTTGAAATGTCCTGTGAATTGGATGCGGTGTAAGCCGCATAAAATTCGAATAGGTGTGAACGGGGGCTTACTCTCCTAAAAGCCTATGGTTATTTACTAAAGGAAAATCCAAGACCCACAATGGGGCCGCATGCCTCCCATTGTCGTCAATAATTGGGCCTCATTTCTTTCCATTGATGCCAATGAAACGTCATTCCTCCAAGCAAGGCCAACGAGAGGGCCTCACTCCTCCAACCACTGACATGGATAGGGCCTCATTCCTCCCACCAAGGCCAATGTTGGGGCCTCATTCCTCCCACTGATGCCCATGGAACGTCATTCCTTCCACAAGACCAACAATGGGGCCTCATTCCTCCCACTGTCGCCAATGATGGGGCCTCATTCCTCCCACTGTCGCCAATGATGGGGCCTCATTCCTCCCATTGATGCCAATAATGGGGCCTCATTCCTCCCATTGACGCCAATAATGGGGCCTCATTCCTCCCATTGACGCCAATAATGGGGCCTCATTCCTCCCATTGACACCAATAATGGGACCTCATTCCTCCCATTGACACCAATAATGGGACCTCATTCCTCCCATTGACACCAATAATGGGACCTCATTCCTCCCATTGACACCAATAATGGGACCTCATTCCTCCCATTGACGCCAATGATGGGACCTCATTCCTCCCATTGACACCAATAATGGGACCTCATTCCTCCCATTGACGCCAATGATGGGACCTCATTCCTCCCATTGACGCCAATGATGGGACCTCATTCCTCCCATTGATGCCAATAATGGGACCTCATTCCTCCCATTGACCCCAATGATTGGACCTCATTCCTCCCATTGACGCCAATGATGGGGCCTTATTCCTCCCATTGATGCCAATAGAATGTCATTCTTCCCACCAAGGTCACCAATGGGGCCTCATTTCTCCCGTTGACAACAATGATTAGGCTCCATTCTTACCACTGATGACAATGGAGCGTTTTTCCTAGTGCTAAGGCCAACGATGGGGCCCCATTCCTCCCACTGAAGTCAATAATGGGGCCCCATTTCTCCCACTGATGCCAATAGAATGTCATTCCTCCCACAAGACCCACAATGGGGCTGCATTTCTCCCATTGTCGTCAATAATTGGGCCTCATTCCTTTACATTGATGCCAACGAAACATCAATCCTCCAAGCAAGGCCAAACGAGAGGGCCTCACTCCTCCAACCACTGACATGGATAGGGCCTCATTCCTCCCACCAAGGCCAATGTTGGGGCCTCATTCCTCCCACTGATGCCCATGGAACGTCATTCCTTCCACAAGACCAACAATGGGGCCTCATTCCTCCCATTGATGCCAATAATGGGGCCTCATTCCTCCCATTGACGCCAATAATGGGGCCTCATTCCTCCCATTGACGCCAATAATGGGGCCTCATTCCTCCCATTGACACCAATAATGGGGCCTCATTCCTCCCATTGACACCAATAATGGGACCTCATTCCTCCCATTGACACCAATGATGGGACCTCATTCCTCCCATTGACACCAATGATGGGACCTCATTCCTCCCATTGACACCAATGATGGGACCTCATTCCTCCCATTGACACCAATGATGGGACCTCATTCCTCCCATTGACACCAATGATGGGACCTCATTCCTCCCATTGACACCAATGATGGGACCTCATTCCTCCCATTGACACCAATGATGGGACCTCATTCCTCCCATTGACACCAATGATGGGACCTCATTCCTCCCATTGACACCAATAATGGGACCTCATTCCTCCCATTGACACCAATGATGGGACCTCATTCCTCCCATTGACACCAATGATGGGACCTCATTCCTCCCATTGATGCCAATGGAATGTCATTCTTCCCACCAAGGCCAACAATGGGGCCTCATTCCTCCCGTTGACACCAATGATTAGGCTCCATTCCTCCCATTGATGCCAATAGAAGGACACCAATGATGAGGCCATTATTCCTTCTCCTACTGATTAGAACATTTATTTTTCCTCCCAGTAATGAGTTGTCAGAGCAGGAAGCAGTGTAGTCCTCCGGAGTGAAGACAACCCAGGAATGAGAGTTGTGTGGTAGTCATAGCCGGACTCTTCGTGACAGAACACCGGTCAGTGTGTCTCTGCACACCCCTCCCACCATCACTGGGATACGTCTCGTCCCAGTACTGACACCACACCGGTCACCAGCCTTCCCCAGCACTGCGTACGTAGGCAGCTTAGCACCAGGCATCACGTGGCGTAGTCGGCAGTGATTGGCGGAACTCAGACAGCTCGCAGCCAGCTACAGAGCGCCGATGACATCTCCTCTGTAGGGCGGGGCCGGAGGCGGTGATGCGCCTGTTGAGAAGGCGTGGCTGTAAGGCGGTGAGGCGCCGCAGGGAGGCGTGGCGGTGCCGGTGACGCGGCGGTCGGGGGCGTTCTGCCTGTAGTCTGAGGCGGCTGCGTGTTGACTTCCTCATAGTGGTCAGTGTGGCGGGCGACCGCAGTCTGTGTCCAAGGGGTGCTTTCTAGGAGTCCGGCTTCCTCCGGGGTCACTGGCAGAGCAGGCAGGTAAGTGAGCGGGGAAGAAGGGAAGGGTGGCGGGAGAAGGAGGGGGCGCCGCTGAACTCTATGTGGTGGTGAGGTGGGGGAGAAGTTCCCGGGAAGGAGGAGAGACAATGCGGACACATTCTCCTCCATTCCCCTCATACCTGTCACACTTCCTGTGTGCCGGACAGTCCCCCGCCCTGTCACACCTGTCACCGCCACAGCGCCCCCTGCCGGGGCAGTGCTGATTGCCCCATAGATCTCTCCTCTCCCTGTCAGTGTGATCTCCGGGCACTCCGCACTCTGTGTGCGATCAGTCATCTCTTCTACACACTGGAGGAGAGGAGACCCCCCCCCCCCCCCCCCTGCTAACTGATCCCCCCCCCCCCGATAACTGATCCCCCCCCCCCAGATAACTAATCACCCCTCCCCACTCCATGACTGACCTCTGCAGGGGGTCATCATACAGGGACAACATGAACTTTTATTTCCCTCATGATTGGGAAAAGAGAACCTCCCCTGACAGGTTATTATTAATATTATGTTTGCTGTTTGTGTAACTTTAAGGACATTTCTCCTCACTTCCTGTCCCTCCAGAAGCAACAGGAAGTCAGAGGAAATCTCTCAGAGGGGGTCACTCACACCAAAGAGCTGCACTGGGCATGTCTGCCGGTGTATACACTGGATGGAGCCTTGTTTTTTATTTTAGGCTGCACTTTATTAACCCCTTCTCACCCACCGGCATCTGTTGTTGTTAATAATAATAATAATCATAATCCCTGCTCCTGGGATCTTCTAATCTACAGAACTGATGGAGGATGGGAAGGATCGACGATGCGGTGAGCGATCTCACAGGGGGGTCACATGATCAGGAGCCGGTGTTCTGTCACGAACAGTCCGGCTATCACCAAGTGTCCGCTGTGCACTGTGCATGCGCAGTACGGAGCAGAAGGATTTTTCGGAAAATCTCCGAAGATGAACGGCGCCTGCGCCGTGAGTCAAGGTGTAAGCCCCACCATCCAAGTGGACATAGGGCTACACAAACTTAGAGGGCCCATCGCGAGCTCGCTTCGCTCGCCACGCTTCGGGCACGGCCTCGCTGCGCTCGGCTCTTTTATATTCTAACTCTATGGCCACTTGGATGGTGGGGCTTGAAAGTGGACTCACGGCGCAGGCGCCGTTCATCTTCGGCAATTTTCGGAATCTGGGTGTCCTGTGTACCGCGCATGGGCAGTACACAGCGGACACTTTCTGATGGGGGACAGAAAATGATAGTACACCGGTCCCCCCTGCTGCCGACTTGTAGTGCGGACCAAGAGCTGCCATTGGGAAGGATTATCGATCATGTGACCTCTCCTACGAGATCAGAAGCCTGTCCTGCCGGCTACCAACCAGTGACAGCATGGTCTGCGTACGTAGGGGGCGAAGTGAGCGTGCTCTCAGCACATAGACATTGAACAACCAGCAACACATTTGTGCCAAATGTGGGCGTTAGAGCTCACCCTTTTGTCAACACACATATGTGTCAGGTGGTTGTAAAAGGGTTAGGCACATTGCATTGGTTAACCTTTTTTTTCTTTTCTTTGTTTAAACTTTCAGCGTAAGGTACTTATCACCCGGCGACATTGTGATACAGGGGGGTCCACTGCAGCATGTTGCACTGAAGAGTAGTATTGCATGCCGTACTTTCCGTGTAAATCAGCACAAGGCTGTGGGGTGAACTGACACTACGGAGCACAGAAAGGATTTTTTTTGCACTGGGATGGCCCTTAGTTGTCACCGGGTGTCCCCGCTGGAGGATTCCGCCTCTTACCACTTGTTCTGGGGATAAACGTAACATTGTGGCCTTTGTTTTGGTGACATTTGTCACCTGTACAACAGACGGGGCCCTATGGGGACTTCTGATAATAACCTGACAGAGGGTCTAAAGCTCACCACACATGTTACATCTGATTATACAATCTCCATTAGATCTACCCACTATGGAGTGAGAGGGCCTGCTTGATTGGGTAGATTCTCAGGTGACACAGTCTTGGTAAATTGAATTGTATGGTGACTGTATACCTTCCCCCATCTCTATCCAAAAACTAGACTAAAGGATTGTCTCAGAGAGACTTTAAATGAATAAACCCCAAACTTTGTTTTTAAGGTTTAGGATAGAGTGGGGGAGGGTTAGAACCCTGGCATTTTTTTTTTGCTGTGTTCCACTGGGTGAAATTTCCTTCACTTCCTGGCTCCAAGACACAACAGGATGTCCTTTAAAACTTGTCTCCAATAAAGCAAATCCTCTCCCCCAGCTGGTTGCATATGGATCGGACTACTTCTTCTCTGACTGTTGGTCTGTGGGTGGCCCTGTCAGCCCCCAGTTGATCTCCACAAACTGCAGTCTGACAATTGTAGAAACCTGTTGGAAATTTTTTGTCTTGAAGCGGAGCTTTCCTTCAGTGGTCCCCATCTCTTGCTGGCATCTTTGGCCAACAAAGGATGACGTCACTCCTACACTTGCACAAGAGTCGATCATCCTGGCACACGGGGACCATGCCGGTGATGTAAGCTGAGCTGCACATGCACAGCACGGTTTACATGATTCCGAGGATAGTGAACAGCCATGTGCATAGGTGTATTTTTATTGTAGAAGAGACATTGGATGTCTCCTGAAATAAAGAGCTGCCTGCTTTCAGTTTTTGATAGTGGGACTTTAGTTCGGCTTTACCAGCGGCTGCAGCCAGTGAGATATTCTGTGAGCCGCAGGAGCTGACAGAATACAATAGCCAGAGTGTGTGTGTGTGGCCACCTTTACTTGTCTTCTGCACAACTGTCCTCATAGGGTCCCCTCTCCTGCCGTTCTGATGACGTTGTTTTTTTTTTTATTTACCCTCACTGACAGCGGTCACCAGGAGAAAAGGGAATGTGAATCTAACGGGGACAAAGATGGCAATAAACTGAGAGATTCTAAACCTCCTCTGCTCTATATAAGATAAATATTGTCCTTGGATATCTATCCCTCCAGCCCCAGGCTTCTCATCTGTCCCTAGTCCAGCCAGATACTGATGAATTCATTGCACGGCCACTTGTCAGAATCCTCTGTGCCGGATCCATGCATGTGCTGTTCTGTCCTATGTTTCCATGGAGAGTTAAGTCTGGTACACACGATGAAAATCCCGGACGAATGAGCGTCTTTTTTTTTTTTTTTTTTTTTTTTTTTGCATGCTAGTCTTCATATCGAAAATGAAGAGGTTATTAAAGCTACAGAAATTCTCATACGACAGAATAAAAATTTGAACGTGATGTGTTATATTGTATTTTTATAGTATTTTCAGATGATTAGCCGTACTGATTAAACGAAACTCATATGATCTGGTATCACACGAGTCTAATTCTTGTGCTTGTCCCATCGGATAATTTCACACGCCCTGTCCTGATTGGCTCTCGAAAGCTGTGTACGAACGACCAGATTATTGTACAATCGATTTTGAAAGCGGTATTTTCCGTCCGATTTTGTGATCGTGTGTATGGGGCTTTAGTCTGGAATGCGAGACTTGGATGTTGGTGACAAAGAGGGGCCTCCTGTGATTGGCATCGGTTGTGCCGAACATGAGTGTTATGGAGAAGGTTGAAGGCCATCGCCTGTCACAGTTATCTGTGTTAGCTTTTTCGATGTGTAGGCTAATTCAGGCTTAGTGTGTGTATATATAATATATAAAGTAACTGAGACGCGCAATCAAGACACTAAGGCTGGGTTCACACTATTGCTAACAGACATCGCATGTGATTCGCACCGCATTGCTGTGCAGATCACATGCAATGTCTGTGTGATACTAATTCAGCCATACAAACTGTCTGAAATCGCATCACATTCGCACCAAAATGGTGCAGGACCATTTTTATGGTCCCCACTGGAATCGGATCGCATGGGTGTTCACACCTATGCTATCTGATTCCTGTACCATTTGACAGTTTGCACTGCAAACCGATCTGGGGGGTGTCATTAACTTTACATTGACACCCCCAGCAGTTCGCAGATGTCGGTGTGAACCAGTGTGCGATTTAGGTGAGATGAGGGAGCCGGCACTGAATCGCAGGGTTTCCCGCATCGCATCACTGTGAACTAGGACTAAATCATTACTGAGCACCTGGCTGTTTTTCCTGTAGATTGTGTTCCTAAAAAGATTTGGATCCAGAAAAGTTGATTGTGGAGCCCCGTATAAGGGAATCCTCTAGTCTCACAAAAACTTTCCCCCCCCAACCCCCCCCCCCCCCCCCCCCATTCCTCTAACCTATCCTCCTACTAAGCCATTCTGCCAGGTGTTAGATTTTCCTTACCTGGTGAAATCAGTTCTGCTCACCCCATGCAGGTCCTTTGCTGATGCCCATTCTGCCTAAGGAGACCGCTAGTCCAGTGCAAACCTGTCCTCTTCATTCCCCTTAGTCTGATGTTGGTCCTCCTCCTGGATCTAGAGAGAACCCCTTTCACTGGCCAGCCATGTCTGCCTGCATGATGTAAACAAAGAGAAGGGCTCAGCGCTGGATGATCACACAACCTTAGCCTGAGGTAAGTGAAAACCAGGGATTTAGAAATGTGTATGTGTTTTTGTTTTTTTTTCTCATAGAGAAGGGAGTTCAGCTTTAAACGATAAGTTCACTTTAAAAAAAAAAAAAAAAATGCACATTGCTTGTGCAATGCAAGTCTACAGCAGATCTGCCAGTGTACCTGCTTGCCTGTGCATCCTGTATGGGTAAACGGGTAAAATCAGACAGGAAGCATGAATGAACTGCCAGGGTAGTTCATTGAAAACAACAAGCCAACACCTGCAAAAGCTGCCGGACATTGACAGGTCTCTGTGCATGGAAAACTACAATCAGTTATGCGGCTGGGCGGGAAGAGCCCTCCTCGGTCACGTTTTTAAAAAAAAAATTGTGACAGCTAGCGGCAAGGGAGAAGAACCCTGCTAGCTGTCACAGTGGGGATCGGGGAGAAGCGGGGGGCGGTCCGTTTGTAATGCGTTACTCCCTGAATATGGGTGTAAGATGTTACAAAAGGTGAACTTATCCTTTAGGCCTAATGTACACGGACGCTGAGGCAACCTCTTCTGAGCGATTATTTTTGACAGCTTGAAACCAGTGTTTAAAAACGCCTGTTTTGCCGCGTTTGCATGTCGCGTCTAATCGCGTCTAGTCACGTTTTGTCGATTTCGCATCTAAGAGTGTTTATTTAAGATAACATCATAAGACCACAAAAAACTGTATTATTTAACTATTTCAGCCTTCTGTGAGACCAGAGTGAGTGGCAGCAGCTGAGAGAGCAGCAGTGTACTTTTATCTACCTCAATTTTGGTGCTTTTACTATGGATCTCATAAGGAGCATATGTGAGGAAATGAAAAAAGACAGATATTAAATTTTCATGCAACTATGTTTGATCAAGTCGGGGATCAAGCTCAATGGTGGGGTCACCTGGTTCAAATCTAACAACATATGGGTCAAATTCCAATACTACTTTGTCTAACAGCAATGCTAGTGGTGTATTGGATTGGATCACAGGCTCATTAGGGGACTATAAATGATCTATGAAGCATTGCAAGCAATTACATTTTTTTTAAATATTTTTTTTGGTGGTTTTTCATAATTTGCTATAATTTTTAAGTTTTGTAATGTTAAAATAGGGCACCTTTTTAAAAACACTTCTAAACGAAAATGTGGCTAAATGTCGGTACTGCATTTCTGAACTAATTTTTTTGCCTTCAAAGAAAAGCCTCTAAACGCAACTGCCTAAAAATGACATTAACCTCCCTGGAGGTATGATTCTGGCTGGAATTTTGTGCTGAAAGCGGTACAATTATTTTGCATGGAAATTTGGCGTTTTTTATATTGTAGGCATGCAATTCTTATGAATAACTCACTTAAATCTGTCCGAACCAGAGTCTAGTAGACATCCCGGGTATGATAAAGTTTGAAACACAAAATCATAAATTATAATATAATAAAAATATATATAAAAATGATTCAATAATGTAATCAAATCAAAAACACTGAAATTTGCTCAGTTGCAGAATAGTCGCTGTCATTAAATTTATTGTTTGATGATAAATTGTGATTCTAATTTTTTATCGGTGTTTTCTAGCTGGTCTAAAACCACTTTTGACATAACGGGACACTTTTTGGTTGCTATGGACAATCTCCAGTTTCCAGACAGAAAAAAAATCTTTTTATTATAAAAAAATAACATGCAGGGCACTGGGCAGACCACTAGGGACAAAGGGGATGTGTATTTTTTGTATACAATACTGTAATCTGTAAGATTACAGTATTGTATATGTGTTGTGTTTTTAAACTTTTTGGAATTTGGCGCCGATCTCCGCTCCCGTGCGTCGGAACGTCGCAGGGAACGGAGATCAGCGGCACTCGGGCACTGTGTGAATCGAGCGAGCGGACGGCTCGCTCACACAGCGGGGAGACATCGCAGGATCCAGGGGATAAGGTAAGTAACTTCCCCCTGTATCCTGCAATGCAGCCCGAGTCTGGCTCGGGGTTACCGCTCCTGGCAGAAAAAACTGAACCCGAGCCAGACTCGGGAACTCCGCCAAGGAGGTTAAACGAACCTGTGTACATGTACACATAAGATAACATTGGATGAGTTCAGGGGCAGCTGAAAAAAAAGCATCTAACTGCCTCTGAACGTCCGTTTACCAGCAGCAGAGTACATGAGACCTTAAAGCGGAGTTCCCACTAAAAAGAAAAAAATTAAAAGTCAGCAGCTACAAATATTGCAGCTGCTGACTTTTAATAATCGGACACTTACCTGTTCCAGGGTGCAGCAATGCGGGGGATGGAAGCCCCGCTCATCTCCCCCTCCACTCAGCGGCGCCAGCATTTTAACTGTGGGCGCCCGGCTGTGGCTTCACAGCCGGGCAGCCACTGCGCATGCACGAGCCACGCTGCGCAATCATCTGGGACCTGTCACGTGTCCCAGATGATTGAAAGAGGGTGGGAAAAGAGGCGATCTCCCTTCCTGCGCCAAGGGAAGTGACGTCAGGAGCCCAGGCACTTGAGGAGGCAGATTTCGAGGGACCATATAGCAACAGGGAAAAAAAAGGTAAGTTAAAAAAAAAAAAAAAAAAAACGATTTTTCCAAATTTTAGTACATTAATGACAGTTTGTTTTTTTGGGTGGAACACCACTTTAAGATAGTGGGTGTCAGGTGATGCCTTTATGTACATCTTCCTCCTTCCTGCACCACAAGTCTCTGTAACCTCTCCTCTGCAAGTACCAACTTCCTGAAAGTCAGTGTATGTGTGGGATTAGAATGATTCTATCTTCTGCTCTGTAATATTATAGACTGATTTGCATTTAATGAGATTTGAGTAAATAATAATTATAAAATGTCAGCAACACATTGCAGATTTTCATCATTGCATCACTCTCTTAATTTTCAGTCTCTTTTGGGCATAGGAAGATCTTTGGTGCTCCTGGTGAAATATTAGATTTTGCCAGGATTCTGTATAGGTGTTGGGTAAACATTGCTGTGATGGAGTTGGTCTTCTAGTCGCTGCCTTTTGGATTTCTGATCTGAAAAGTGATACTTCCAGATTAGACATGAGCAGGGAATCTACTAAGGTGGTTATTATTGGACAGTAATTTGATCTATTTATGAACACTCCAACCCATTATTAAATAATTGTACAGCTGCTGATTGGAAGTGTTGTCTGTAAATCTCTTGTGTGTCACCGATCACCAATCTCAGGAAACCCCTGGGGGGGGGGGGGTGGGGGGTCACAGCCTATTGCTGGCCATCCGTGGTAGAAAATGTGTACGATTCCTACTGTATGGTGCAAAATTCAAGCTGTGGGGGTCACCAAAAATTCAGTTCTGTCACTGCATCCAATCAGTTGCGGTCCCTGTTTGGGTATTCTGACAGCCGCGGGAACGTAACTGTCAGACAACAGCCAGTAGGGGAGATTCCTCTATTCACACTGTTCAGCATGGAATGGGGGAATCTTTTTCTCTCATTCAGCTGCCACAATTTTAAAGTGGAGAATGTGCTTGGCTCATACACCTGGAATCAGTGCAACCTTCTTGCTTAATAAATGTATTCAAAATCTATTGATAAGCCATTATGTTATATGAATGCGGTAGGCTATATTTGCTTAGTTATACAATACCATCTATAGAGTGTGTTACGCCAAGCAAGTTTTGCTACCTTTTTTATTGTCTGCCTTTTGTATAACATATTTTTAGAGCATTTTATCTGCGGATTTTAGGCTTTGCTGCTGTCCTTCTTTTTTTTTTTTTTTTTTCTTGTGTATATTGTTTACTGCGTCATTACGTTTCTTTCGTTTGGCAAAAGTCATCTGCGCAGCAGTCTCTCCTGCAAGAACATTCTGTCACTCGCTTAAGTTCTAGGAGTATTTTTGAAGCGATTTCTTCTAGCTAGCATGCCAAGGTATTGTACTTGAGACTGATTTTCTTTATAGACCATCTGTTCGAGAAAAATTGCAGTACATATCTTGCTGAGCGAAGACTGTTCAATCACGTGTGCGATGTACTTATTGTATAGAAGGCGGTAGAAATGTGGCCCGTTAGCTGGGAACCGCTTATTTGTCTAAATTTAATTAGTAGATAATCCTTAATACAGAACTTGCAAGTGGCTGTATGGGACAAGCTGCATTACTGATATAATACTTAATAAATAGGATGAAAGGATTTTGTATGTTTCTCAGTCGGGGTATGTTGGCTGCTTTGTGATTCCAGTCCAAGGTTGATTTTGCTATCCTCTTGTGTCAAAGGGGCTTATGAGGCATTAATGCTGTTAACTGTGTAGAATCTGGAAGAGCTGCAGTTTTGCACTGTGTGTCACGGGGCAGGTATCTATCCTGCAGTGGGACTATATTGGAATAACAAATAGTGAGAATTCTTGACCCGCGGTGTTTTGTGATGTGGAATGTTGTGCAGACAAGCCGTATATATCAGCACATGGAGCTGTATGAAGCAACATGTGGTGAGAGGAAGGTGCAGTCATTTAGACTTGGGAGTGTATTTCTATTACATTATAAGAAGTGATTAACGCTTTCCATGCTAAGAATTTAGAATTGTAATGAGAACGTGAATATTTTTTGTGCATGCCAATGTTTCTTTTTTTCCAGAATATAAGCTCACTCATGTCTTTGTCATAAAGCAAACGCTTATTTGGTGGATGCCATCCGATTTGTCATAATCCATGGTATGTGCTTGTGAGTGGATGGATTTTTCCAGCACTGAATGGAAATACATTGTTTCTAGTTATGTATCACAGGCAGGGGCGGATATGCCATTTGCGCAGATTGTGAGGCTGGACAAGGGGCTCCCTGTGACTTAAAGACCCTTTTTATGCTGGATTTGGGTCAAACAAGTACTGGGACCGTCTTCTTTTGCCATTATCACCTGGACTTTTCTTACTTCTAGGTCAGGTGCCAAAGCGGGGGGGGGGGGGGGCATTGTTCATGATGCCCTAACTGTGCTCCTGATTTGTTCTGTCCACATGGTATCTGACAGCCAGGATCTAACGCACTCCGTGCCTTACTAGCCAGAGACCTACACAACAGAAGGCTTCCAACAATTCCTATTGACAGTCTGTCTGACCACAAGAGTTTTGGATAACAGATTGGGATTGATTTACTAAAACCCCTTTCACACTGAGGCGCTTGAAAACTGCCTTTAAAACGCAGAGCGCTTTTGAGGAGTTAGCTGTGCGCTTTTTTTGAAGGTCATGTGACTCAAAAAAAATGCTGCTATAGAACCATTTTTGAGGTGCTTTTGAATCGCTTTTCAGGCGCTTCTCATTCATTTCAATGGAGAGGGGCACTTTTGAAGCCCCTTTTTATTTAGCTCTACAAACATGCTCCAAAGATGCTGCTTGAGTTTTTTCTCAAAACGTCTTCCAGGACAGCCCATGAGACCTAGGGCTCCTCCTACCAGGACAGGAAACACATTCCCCCCCACCAGATAAAAGGGCGGTCCTCCAGGCCCCATGTCAGTTATTAGTGTTTCCTCCGGACGGGGGGTAACATGTTCCTGGAACCTGGTCCCCTAGGTCTCATGAGCAGGGGCTCTGTAAGGCTATTTGGGGGCATATCACTAACCTTCTCTTCTGCCAGAAGCAGCACACCGCTGGGGAGGTTGGTTGTGCTGCTGTCTCCTGTCTCTCTGTGCCTGGAGAGGGCCATGACCGTGGTGATGTCTGCTCCCAAGCGCCTGTAGTCTCTATGTGAGCAGCAGTTTCCTCTCCTCACCCACAGCATGGCTGAAAGGTGTGAGGAGAAACAGGAAGCAGCAGCACTTGAGGGGGCGGAGCTTCTGCACTCCAAGCTGGCCCACAGGAAGTGCCGAGTGATAGGTCACTTCCGGGGCATATGACATCATCATCGGGCGCCGGAGACACTGGTTCCAGTCTTTTTAAGCGGTGCGGATGGGAGACGCTGGCTACTGGTGTGTTTTGGTGGAAAGCAGCCAGGCTGTGGAAAGCTAAACAGGGCAGGATGGACCAGTCTGCAGTTCCTGCACAGGCAGTGGAAGCAGTGCCCAACACCAGCACCTCGCAGGTAAGCCTGAAGTGTTTTGTCACTATCTTGCTATCCCTGTGAGTGTACCCTCCCCCTCCCCTCTCTGTAGTAGTGGGTTATGGGGACACATTTCTTCCCTCCTGCACGTGGTGTTTCGGAGTGTCAGGGTGGCTGTGAGTCTCATTTGGGGTCGTTTTATTTTTTTTGTCTTACAGACCAAGACCCAGGAGAAAGCTCAGGCACAGCCACCTAAAAGGAAATGTGCGGTGTGCGCAAACAAATTGAGCTCCTCTTGGAGCAAAGCAGTTTGTCGCAGCTGTATAGAGGCCTTGTAAAAGATGACCCGGTTACCTCTTGCCAAAAGATGCTAGTTTCTGTCAGAGATGAGCTTGCGTCCACCTTATTGACAAGCTCCAGACTCCAGCAGAGGGTCCGTCGTCACAGAAGACGACAGTCAGCACTCCGCAGCAGGCGGACAGTGAAGACTCTGAGGCTGAGGTCAGATCTACCCGTTCCTCTCCAGAGGAATCAGGGTCAGAGATAGAGCCCGGGGATAGAGAATCCACTCGGAGCTCGAGATTTAAGTTATCCGTAGAAGATGTGGATGACTTATTGAAGGCCATCTATACTACCCTTGAATTGAAAGAAGAGGAGGTTCAGCTATCCAAACATGATCTCATGTATAAGGGATTGCACAAGAAAAAATCTAGAGTTTTTCCAGTCCATAGCTCATTGATTGATACTATCAAACTGGAATGGGATAATCCTGAGAGAAAACCTTTCTTCTCTAGTAACCTTAAAAGGAGGTTTCCTTTTGATGAGGACACTACGCAGCCGTGGAATAAAAATCCCAAGCTAGACGCACCCCTTTCAAAGGTTTCAAAGAACTCGGACCTAGCGTTCGATGATATGGGTACGCTTAAGGATCCGATGGACAAGAGGGGGATATCCTTCTCCACAGAGCCTGGGACTCTGCGGTTGGGAACCTCAAACCTGCTCTGGCCTCCACTTGTGTGGCCAGAAATCTGGAGGTGTGGTTAACCCAAATTCAGACTCATCTGTTGGCAGGTACCTCCAGAGAGCAGATTTTGAAGTCTTTTCCGCTCCTCTTTCAGGCAGTAGGTTTTTTTTGGCAGATTCTTCCGCAGAGTCGGTGAGAATGTCGGCCAGGACCTCGGCTTTAGTGAACTCGGCCAGGAGAAGCCTTTGGCTTAAGACCTGGTCAGGGGACTCAGCCTCCAAGTTACGCCTTTGTGGGCTCCCCTTAACAGGCGATCACTTATTTGGCCCAGGGCTGCAGGAGGCACTGGAACGCACTGCCGACAGGAAGAAGGCTTTCCCAGAGAAAAAGAGAATCCCAGCAGCCAGGAAGTTTTTTCGTGGCCAAGGCAGGCAGCAGGGTCCTAAAGGAAAGGACAGCAGGCCGAAAAAACACTGGACAGGGCACAAGGGCAGAGGCAAAGGGGGGGTCCTGTTTAACCCTCCTCAACAGCCCACCAAACCGCAGTGACTTGCGTTCCCCAGTGGGAGGAAGATTGAGGGCCTTCTTCCCACGGTGGGCAGCAGTTACTTCAAGCCCCTTTATTCTGGACCTTGTGACCAACGGGTACAGGCTGGAATTCGCCCACCAACCACCAGAGCGGTTTTTGGTCACCTTTCCTCCCCAGGATCGGGAGAAAGCGCAGGCCCTGGGTCTCCAGATCGGGGACCTGTTGGATCAGAAGGTCCTGATTCCTGTTCCCCAGTCAGATCAGGGCAAGGGATTCTATTCCCATGTATTTGTTGTCAAAAAGCCGTCAGGGAAGTTTCGACTTATCCTGAATCTCCGAGCTTTAAACAAATCAATCAGATACAAACATTTCCGGATGGAGACGGTTTTCACTATCAAAAGCCTACTCTACCCAAACTGCTACATGGCTACGTTGGACTTGAGGGATGCTTATCTTCACATCCCTATCCACTCAGCCTTCCAGAGATATTTAAGATTAGCAGTGAAGATGAGGACAGGGACCCGACACTTCCAGTTTCAGGCCCTCCCCTTTGGTCTTTCCTCAGCCCCACGCATTTTCACAAAAGTGTTGGGGGAAGCCCAAGCTCCACTCAGGCTAAAAGCGATAACTATTATCCCTTACTTAGACGACCTCCTGGTAGTAGCAGCGTCATACCAGAAGCTGTTGGAGGATCTCCAGGCTGTACGGGACTTCCTACAGTCCTTAGGCTGGTTAATCAACGTAGAAAAGTCGTCCTTAACTCCGGCCCAGAAGGTGACTTACCTGGTTACGACTTTTGCTCAGTGAATCAAAGGGTCTTTCTTCCTCAGGAGAAGATTACCAAAATGATCCAATCTATGTCAGCATTGCAGACAAACCAGTCGGTCTCCCTAAGACAGGTTTCGAGGGCAGTGGGTCTGATGACCTCATGCTTTCCTGCAGTCCCATGGGCAAGACTTCATCTACGTCCACTACAACTGTTCCTCTTAAGAAACTGGAACGGGGATGCAAGGTCCCTGGAGTCAAGGGTCCGGCTTCCCACCAGGGTAAAGAGAAGCCTGTGGTGGTGGAGAGCAAGCCAGCACCTAGCAGGAGGTCTCCCATGGTCCATTCCCATTTCCCAAAGGATTACTACGGATGCGAGTTCCTGGGGATGGGGGGCACATCTCAACAATGCAGTGGCACAGGGAGAGTGGTCCTCGAGGGAGGCAAGGGCTTCATCCAATCAAAGAGAGCTTCTAGCGGTTCACAGAGCCCTGCAGTCCTTTCAGATAGAGATCAGGGGCCACAATCTTCAAATTCTGTCGGACAACGTTGCGACAGTCGCATACCTCAACAAGCAGGGGGGCACGAGAAGCCGGATACTCCAGTCAATTGCCCAGGAGATCCTAGTATGGGCAGAGGGGAATCTGGCTTCAATTTCAGCTGTGCACTTGAAGGGCACACAAAATTGTTTAGCAGACTACCTCAGCCGTCACCGGGTAGATCGAGACAACTGGTCTCTTCATCCCGAAGTCTTTGCAGGCCTCACCAGCAGATGGGGATACCCAGTAGCGGATCTGTTCGCAAACAGGAACAACCGCAAGACGGAAATGTTCTTTTCCATGAACCCAGCAGACCAATCCTTGGGGATCGATGCGCTGGCAAACCCATGGCCTTGCGGCCTATGTTATGCCTTTCCGCCGATCAGACTTATTCCAGAAGTCCTCCGGAAGTTTCTTCTAGAAGAAACAGACCTCATTCTAATTGCCCCGTTTTGGCCCAAGAGGCCATGGTTTTCCCTGCTACAGACTCTAGTTTCAGAGCCTCCACTGAGTCTTCCAAAGAGGGAAGACTTATTGTTGCAGGGTCCAGTGTCTCACCCCCAGGTGATTTCCCTAAGATTGTCGGCTTGGTATCTGAAGAGAAGATGCTAAGCGCCCAGGGGTTCTCCGACAAAGTAGTCAGGACTGGTAGACTGTAGAAAACCAGTAACCAGAGCCATTTATTCCAAGGTTTGGAAAAAGTTTAATTCTTGGTTATCGGAGAATCAGAGACTGACCCACGATATTCCGGCAATTCTGGAATTTTTTCAAGAGGGGGTTGACAAGGGTCTTTCCGTTAGTACCCTAAAAGTACAAGCGGCAGCTATTAGTGTTTTCCTCCAGTTTTCTCTCCTGGAAAATCCCATTGTAGCCAGATTTTTCAAATCAATTTCAAGGGCCAGGCCAGTAGTGGTGAAAAGTTGTCCATCTTGGGACCTGTCCCTAGTACTTCAGGCTTTGGTGGAATTTCCTTTTGAGCCTCTCGAGGAAATCTCAGTTAAACTACTTGCATTAAAAGTAGTTTTTCTGGTAGCTATTACCTCAGCACGTAGGGTAAGTGAGCTGCAGGCCCTGTGAGTTAGGGAGCCTTTTCTCACGATTTTTGATGATCGAGTCGTTTTAAAGACTGATCCAGGGTTTTTGCCTAAGGTGGCTGGTACATTCCACCGAACTCAGGATATTGTACTGCCATCCTTTTGTAGTTCACCGCACGGCGAACAGGAAAGAAAGTTTAGTTGCTTAGACGTAAGAAGGATCCTCCTTGCCTATCTTGAGGTCACTAAGACCTTTAGGAAAACTGATGCTTTGTTTGTCCTCTTTTCGGGGGCACACAAGGGAAACAGTGCATCTAAAGCCACACTAGCCAGGTGGATAAAGCAAGCTATCTCTGAAGCTTACAAAATTAGGGAGGTTTCTCCACCTTTTGTCACAGCACACTCAACTAGAGCCTTATCTACATCTTGGGCTGAGAGGGCTGGTGCCTCACTGGAGCAAATTTGCAGGGCTGCCACATGGTCCAGTTACTCGACCTTCATTAAACATTATCGCCTGGATCTCCTATCAGCGCAGGAGCAGGCGTTTGGTCGTAAGGTCCTGCAGGCCGTTGTCCCTCCCTAGACTGGTAAGTTCTGGCTCATCGTCTCATGGGCTGTCCTGGAAGACGTTTTGAGAAAAGCTGAGTTAGACTTACCGGTAACTCCTTTTCTGAGAGTCTTCCAGGACAGCCGGATTCCCACCCGGTTTTGTCTAAAGTTATGTGTATTATGCATATGTTTTTCAGGGACGTCCTACGGTTCTTGAGTAGACTGACATGGGGCCTGGAGGACCGCCCTTTTATCTGGTGGGGGGGAATGTGTTTCCTGTCCTGGTAGGAGGAGCCCTAGGTCTCATGGGCTGTCCTGGAAGACTCTCAGAAAAGGAGTTACCGGTAAGTCTAACTCAGCTTTTTTTTTTTTTTTCACCTCCCCGCAGCGCACCGCTCCAGTGTGGAAGCATCCATTGATTTAACGGTAAACCGTTTTCGTGAGCTTTTCATGCACTTTTTTTTTTTTTTTAACGCAAAAGCGATTGAAAAACTCCTCAGTGTGAAAGGGGTCTGAAACTGGAGAGTGCAAAATCTGGTGCAGCTCTGCAGAACAACCAATTTGCTTCCCTTTTTTGTCAAAGCTTAAAGAAAGTGACCCCAATATTTCAGATTCCTGATACAATATGTGCCTGCTGTACCATGTACTTGTATGAAGAAGTCTCTGTTCTTTGTATTGCCTCCTTTTGTGTGAAATCCCTGGTGTTCCTGCTAGTCCCTCTTTTTTCCTATTACAATATGTCCACACTAAGCAGGAAAACACACTGTGGTCAGTTCTCTAGCTGTGTCGGGAACACGGTCCACTACCCTTCAATGATCAGACTTGTCCTGACAGCCCCCCCCCCTTCCGCACAACCATTCACTGGAAAGCTCGGTGTACTGCTGCTTCTTCTCCAGCTCTTATGCAACTGAGAACAGAGAGGATGTGATCACTTGTAAAAATTGTGTGTGTGTGTGTGTGTGTACATGTATGTGTATGTATATATATATATATATATATATATATATATATATATATATATATATATATGTGTATGTGTGTGTATATGTGTATATATATATATATATATATATATATATATATATATATATATGATATATGTATGTATATGTATATATAATATATACACACGCACGCACACACTTAATTAGACTATCAGGCACAGCTTTTAGTAAATCAACCCCATAATCTACTCTTCTGCTTTAAGTCTGTTTGTTTATGATCTACCTCCAGTATCTGTCTACCTTTTTTTTATCTATGTAGAGATATACAATTTGGTATTTGTGCACCAGTTAATTTGGGCTCCCAGGAATTCTTGTAGCTTTGTTGGCTTTGTCTGCCACTCATAAGAGGAGGTGTAAACAGAAATTCAAGCCAGCTATAGACGGATTGAAATTTGTCTGGTTCTGAATTTCAATCTATGAGCAGGATGGTTGTACTGAAGTCGATCTACTAAACAACTTCCGTACAATGTGGCTGTTTTTTTTTTTTTTAAGATGTCAGCAGTAGTCATTGTATTCTGACAGCTGGGGAACCTCCTGCTGTCAGAATACAATGGTGCATAAGGAGAGATTCCGCTATCGTCACTGAATGTGTCAATGAAGGTATTGAGAAATTTTCTTTCCTTCAACCTGTGGTTGAAAGAAGGAAAATTTGCATAATCTATGGATTGCCTTAAAGTGGTTGTAAACCCTGCTTGATCATTTTTTACCTACAGGTAAGCCTATAATAAATTACCTGTAGGTAAAATTAATATCTTCTAAACGGCGAACGTTTAGGAGATATTATGCAGCCAGTGACATCACTGGTGCATGCGCTCTGAAAGCCCGGCATACCTTGCTGGAACTTTAGAGCTTTGTGCTGAAATCGAGTGCTCCAGTGCGGGGTTGACATCATCGCGGCTCCGGCTAATCACATTGCCAGAGCGCGCAAACCCGGAAGAAAGGGGGAACATGTCAGCCCTCTCAGCGGTGACATTGCATTTTGAACCGGCCAATGTCTGCTGTCATTCGGCCCCTGTGTACAGGGCTTTATTCTTTTTTGTTTGGGTAGGTTGTCGAACAATCTCTTGGCTTTCTTTATTTTATATTCTAATCTAGAGAATGCAAAAAGGGAAGTGGGGAACAGTAAAAACCCAAGTTGGGTGGGAACAAAGCCAAGAATTATGGGAAGGAGATCTAGTCAGCGGAGTCATTAAAAGGTTGCGTAGTTCATTATCTCCATCTATAACCGCAATTTTGGATGAAGTGACCTTTTAAAATCTGGAAGGTCGGGTTACAAATAGGATTTCTAGATTTAATAATAACAGAATCTTACAGTATTTTCTATTTATGATAAAGGTGCCAGAAATTATTTTTTCCTGAGCTATTGAAGACCGTACCACCTTGCCCATTCAAGAGAATGACAGCCCATTGTGCAAAGTCAAAACTCCAACTGTTAAATATTCACCTCTCCAGCACTCCCCTCTAATGCTTATTTCTCTTTTGCATATCTGCCATAAAAATGTTTGACATTCCATGGAGTTGGAGAGAGCAGTGATGTCCCTCCCTCCATCATGTGACACTGCTTGGCCACAGCTGTTGGCTTCTAGGCCTGAGCACTGCATAATGGAAGAGGTCACATGCTCCCCCATAAGTGGAAGTTCCAGGTATTGTGCTGTAGCAGGTAGGAAAGAAGGATTGCTGGAGGGGTGAGTGTAAAGTATTTAAAATATGGGCTTTACACAGACACTGTCACTTCACACACCAGCAACAGGGAACTAAGGAGAGGAATGGTGTCTCATTCTTGCCAGATATAGGATTCTAACTGCTTAACAGTCCTGGGTCATCTTTGTCATATTTTATGTTTTCAAGATGTGTCAGATCTTTTCAATTGGTAAAAGGTCTGGACTGCAGGCAGGCCAGTTAAACACCTGGACTCTTCTACAATAAAGCCATGCTGTTGTCATGATCAAATATACAAGCTGCCCACTCCATATGCACTTATGCGTCCCCATGCCATTAGAGATGGAGGCTTTTGAACTGAACGCTGATGACAAACCAGAAGGTCCTTCTACTCTTCAGTCTGGAGGACAAAGTGCCAATATTTGCCAAACAGAATGTCAAATTTCGATTCATTTGACCACAGTTTTCCACTTTGCAGCAGACCATCCTAAATGAGCTTTGGCCCAGAGAAGACAGCGGCGTTTCTGCATTATGTTCAGATATGGCTTCTTTGCATGATAGAATGGCACGGCAAACTGAGTTCAGACAGTCATGTTTGGAAGTATTCCTGAGCTCATGCAGGGATGTCTTTCACAGAATTGTGCCTGTTTTTAATGCAGTGTCACCTGAGGCCCATAGATCACGGACATCTATTATTGCATTTCGGCCTTGTCCACAAAGATTTCTCCTAATTCTTGGAAACTTTTGCTGATTGTCTGTACCGTAGATGATCTATTTAAAGTCTTTATAATTTTGAAGACTATTCTGGAATTGTTCAACAATATTTAGACTCGGTTTTTCACAGATTGGTGAACCTCTGACCATCTTTACTTCTGAGACATTGACTCTAGGTGCCCTTTTTATACCCAGTCATGTTACTGACCTGTTTCCAATTAACCTAATTGGTTGCAAAATGTTCTTCCAACTCTTCCTTGTTAGTACCACTTACTTTCCCACCTTTTTTTTTTTTTTTTTCCCTCAACTTTTTTTGAGATGTGTTGCTGCCATTAGTTTTCAATTTACCTTATTTTTTTTTTCTTAAGATGTCACATTTTCTCCATTTTAAACATTTGTTTTCTGTTTTGTATGTTTTTTCTGTTTTCTCTTTTTGCAAATTCTTTATTTAAAGTATCGTGCACTCGCAGTAAAATACAGTGGAAACATACATACATGAAGTGACCCCATCAAAGGCCTCGAACCATCAGGAAGCGTTTTCCATTTTCTATTGTGATTAAAATCTAGATTTATGAGATTTGCAAATAATTGCATTCATTCTGTTTGACTTCTGTTTGACTTTACACCACATCTCAACTTTCTTGGAATTGGGATTGTACTTTTATTTCCAGGACTTTTAGTTACTGACCCTGAAAAAGTTTGTGGATTTGGACTTTGTGACAATTTTTTAACCTTTCTAGTCTGCATAAGTATGATGGATCAGTGACTTGGCTTATTGAAGCCAATGGGTTGGTATAGCAGCCAGCATTTTTAGAAAGCTAACAGCAGTGGCATTTACCTTTTTTTTTTTTTTTTTTTTTTTTATTTTAAAGGGTGAAGTAAGCTGAAAAAAATTAAAATTAAACCTGCTAGAAAGTGTTCTGGCAGAAGAGACATTTGTTGTCTGACTCTTATATACTCCTGCTGGCTGTCTGGCTCCAATACTTTGAGTCAATGACCTGGAACAAGTGTGCATTAGGAAAGTCCAAACCTCCTGTCCATAGGTGTACATGGAAGCCAGGTAACTAGCATTTACAGTATATATTGAGAAGTCAACACTAACAGCCTCCATATTACTCTCCAGAAAGTTTTCCTTTAACATGGCTCTGTCATTAGAAAAGAATTGCCATTGCTGGCCTCCTTCTTATGATTGTTTGGTAGTGTTTAGTCCCAATCCGTTTGCAGGGACTCAGGAAACATTGAAGCAAATGCATCCACATTACAGCCAAGCAATTGCCCTTTTTAAAATAAAAATAAATCGCCTCCTATGATTTTTCATGCCAATTTCATCTAAATCGATCCTGTCCTCAACATAACACATCCTCCTGTCTTTTATATTTAAAATGTCCGTTAAAGTGAAAGGAAACCCATTGGTTTCTTAATTTCCCTACACAGTTACATTTAAGGCATGCTGTGAATAACTTTCACATTTGCTTGTGTTCTCAACTGAACCTTCAAGCCATCATGTCATTTGGACAGATCAGAGGCTAAAGCTGGGTACACAATACAATCTACAATTATTTCAATCCAGCGGTTGAATGAAAAAAAAAACAGTTCTCTCTTGTCAGAGCCGCTGTACTCACTATGTGAGGTTAGTACAGCGATCTCTCCTGCTGAGCTGTTGTGTAATGACAGGGGGGTGGCCTCTGCCAGAACACTCCCATGCAGTGCTCTCTGCCATTGGCTGAGAGAGCTGATCAGGAACCTGACGGCTGCTGGTTTTCCAGAATGCTCGTCCGACAGAAGCTAGCCAAACGACTGTAGGTTCAGGTATGGGCATCACTGTTAGCAGGTACTTTCAGCGAGGGTTCTGCCAGCTCCAACAATGCAACTTCCAGGCTGGAAGGCACTGGGATAGCAGTGTACATCTGCCAGGGTGCCCAGATACCGGTAAACCGCTCGCCTCTATCTTTGCACCTCATCACCCACTCCTCTGCCTCCTTGATCTCATCTACCTTCTTGAGCCACTCAGCTATAGTGGGCATTTCCAGTAAAGAGGTATTAAGGCATTTGGCTGCATTCAGTAGATGCAGTAGCGTACTTTTCTTGTAGTGGCTCAGAGGGAGGGCAGGGACGTGCAAGAGGAAGCGAGCTGGGTAAAGCTTTTTCGTGCAAGAGGAAGCAGGATTGTATCAAATTATTTCACCCTTTCACATAGGAGTGTTTAGCATTGCACAGTAATTAGAGGCACAATATTATTTGTCATTCTATCATTTTTACTTATTTCTTAATTTTTTTCATCTTACCTCTTACCTCACCCACCATAGGATTGGCCAAACCCTCAAAGGAACCCTTAGTTGATAGTAGTGGTATAAAACAAGCTCTTTAAACTTAGTGTCTAAAGGATATAAAAGAACTTTTGATTGGCGCAACTCTCCTAATCATCATTATCAACCCCAAGAGCCTCTTTTATGTGGGTTCGAATGTCTAACCAGAATGCACGAATCACAGGGCAGTCGCACCAAATGTGGAGGAGTGTGCCTCTTTGACTGCAGCCACGCCAGCAACGGTCAGTGACCGAGGGGTAAATGCATGACGGCGCTGCAGCCACCCGGGACCAGTGTGTCAAGAGTTTGTAGTTGCTGTCCTGTGTCTTGGAGTCTATAGAACTTCTGTGGGTGAGTCTTAGAATGTGTGTTATTTGTTCAGCTGAAAAATACAGCTTCAAGTCACACTTCCATTCCCGGATACAAGCCGGTTTAGGGATAGCGGAGGCAGAGCCTAGAAGCTGGTAGAGTTCAGAGATCATATGAGGGGTAGGTTCTTCCTCGATGAACAGCCATTCATATGGGGTAAGAGAAGTGAACTCCCTAATAGAACTACCATAAGTCAAAAAAAAAAACAACCTTGGTTTTTTATCATGCCATGTAAACCCTATTATATAACTCTGAAGTTGGGCGAAGAAGCTTTTGGGAAGAGGGATAGCTAACATCTGCATCAGGAAAAGTACCCTAGGGAGTATATTCATTTTAAGTATATTAACCCGATCTAACCATGTGAAGGTTGTCTTAGTCCAGCTTTACAAGTCTACACACCGTACCCAAAAGTGGAGAGAGGGGGCTTCCCTGTCTTGTGCCATTCTGTATTGGGAACTCAAGGAATAAGAGGGCGTTTACCCGAACTTTCGCACTTGGAGTCGTATAAAGGGCCATGATCCACTTTAGCATATGAGGGCCCAAGCCCAGGGCCTCTAGAACTGCCCTGAGGTATGACCAGTCTACTCTGTAAAATGCCTTTTCGGCATCTGTAGACAGAATGATATAGGGTAGGGAGCCTCGGCAAAAACATGCCCAATGAACAAGCTGTGTGGCCCGGATGGAGTTATCCCTAACTTCTCAACCTGATATAAAGCCCATCTGATCAGGATGAATAATGGATGGTAAAAGGTGCTTCAAACGGTTGGTCGAACTTTTAGCAAAAATTTTGATATCAACATTAAGCAGCGATATCGGGCAGTAGCTTTAGGGGAGGGCAGGATCTTTACCCTCCTTTTTAGAAGCACCGTGATGTGAGCCAACAAGACTTCGGGTGGGATCAGGCAACCATTAGCGAATGAGTTGAAGTACCCACACATATGGTTTTGCAGTAGAGGGGGAGAAAGTTGGCGTAGTATGCTTTAGTATATCCATCCGGGCCAGGACTTTTCTCGTTGGTCAAAGATTTCTCTGTCTCAGCAACCTCCTGAGGGGAAATGGGAGATTTGAGATCTAATTGTTCTGATGTCAGAGAAGGGAGACCCGCCGACGTGCGCTATTGCACCCTTGTTGCCATGCTCATAGTATTTGTGGGACAAATGGCGTAGTTGCCTGCAGGCTCGAGAACAACTCTTGGAGCTCAGTCAGACGCCAAGGGCCTTAGCATCATCCCTGCGTTTTATGTCTGAGCTCCTCCTGCAGCACTCTCTGAAAGTCTATCTGCCTTCTTTGAGTTTAGTACCCAACGAGAACACCCCCCCCCCCCCAAGTACTGCTTCATGGTTCTCCCATATAACTCCCTCCGATAAATCATTGGGCACATTTTCTGAGTAGTAGTGCGAGATAGCCTTGGTAACCTTAGATACTAGATGATGCCTCAGTGGTAAGTTATCTTTCAGTCTCCAAGAGCATGCCCTAGGCCAGGGGTGCCCAACCTTTTGAAGAGTGAGGGCCACTTAAGCGACTTGGTAACTGGTCGCGGGCCACAATGAGCGGAGCGGGTGGATGGCATGTCCGTGTCCACTCTGCATTTGGAGAGCGGACATGGACGCAGCCCACAATACTTTTTAGCGGATCGTATTGGAGGTAGAACACAAGTCGGTTTATATCTGCCACTACTTAGAGGTGAATGGAGGGTCCAATTGGTCAGACTTTCGGACTGACCATGTGAAAGGGGTCCAAGGCTGCTTTCACACTGATGTGCTGTGTTTTACCCGCACCACGTGTGCAACGCAGTGTACCTTTTTTTTCTTTTTTTTGCAGTTTGCAATAGACTGCTATTATATTCTGCAGGTTTGGTGCACTTTCAGAAAGCTCACCAAACTCACAGGTAATAATAGAAGTCTATGGCTCAGTGCAGGTAAACTGCTCTGCACCTGTAAATCAGTTTGAAAGCAGCCCAGTAACCACTGCAGAAAAGATATGCCTAATATATACACTGTGATTTTAGTAATAAACTGACCTTTAAGAAAAGTATTCTTTCTATTCTATCCCAGAGCAGGAGGTCGCAGGCCACATCAGAGGGCTCCAAGGGCCACTGGTTGGGCACCCCTGCCCTAGGCGATCTATTGGGGGCCCGTATCATGGTGAGAACAGGAGCATGGTCAGATAGTGATGCTCCCTATCTCAGCCGACTGTAATATCTCCAGGGTGTCATGATCCACACACAGAAGATCCTATGCATGTATAAACATCATGCACCCCGGAGTAGTAGCTATAGTCTGTCAGGGGTGTATAACGCTCTCCAGGTGTCTATAAGAAAGTTGTTCTGTAGTGATTTGCGGAAATGCTTAAGAAAGGCATGAGTGTGATGGGCGGCCATGGGATGTATCTAAAAGGGGATCAGGGCTGACATTGAAATCCCCCCCCCCCCCCCAAGAATCAGGAAGCCTTCACGGAAGTCCGCCAACTTTTTTAAGACTGGATCTATAAAAGAGAGTTGTTGAGCATTGGGTGGGTAGAGGGTTGCAAATGTAAATTTTTTTGCTGGCTATGACCCCCTTCACAAGGACATAGTGGCCTTGGTGTAGTCAGTTTTTAATTGGAAGGCCAGGGGGCTGGCAGGAACACCAGGGATTTCAAATAAAGGTAGTCATTGAGAATGGGATACTTTTTCCTACAAGTACATGGCACAGCAGACACATTTCAGGAATATGAAATGTTGGGGTAACAAACGCTTTAAGCTTTGACAAAAAAAAATGGAAACTCTCCAGTTTTAGTAAATCTTCTCCTAATGAGTCTGTAGGCACAATAAGTGCACTGCGATTCTTTTTTTTTATTTATTTATTTTTATTTGTTTTTTTAATCGGGACTGCGTCATAATGGCGGACGCTTTTGACACATTTTTCAAACCATTGACAATTATACAATGATCATTGCTCTAAAAATGCACTGATTACTGTGTAAATGTCACTGGCAGGGAAGGGGTTAACTGTGTTTCCTGACTGTGTTCTAACTGTGGGGGGAGGGGACTGACTATAGGAGATGACAGATCTTGGTTCCTAGCTATTAGGAACTCGCGATCTGCCTCTCCTCTCAGCACAGGGATTTGTGTTCACGCACACACACGTCCCTGTTCTGTCTCTCGTGCCCGCGATCACGCACGGCGACCGCTGGCCACAAGCATCCGCACCCCCGCAATGCAGCGGGCACGCGCCTACTAGTCCGCTTAAAGGAGCCGATGTACAGCTACGATGGTTCGCTGGATCGCGCTGACCTGCCGCAGTATGACAGCGGCTGGTCGGCAAGTGGTTAATATGATCTGTCAATTTTGCATTTGAAACCTGAAGTATCATTTGAAAGTAGCCAAGTGTATTGTCAGCAAAAGATGTTAGACTACCACGTGTATTGAGGGAATTTCACTTCATTTGAAGCTGCAGAGCGCTTGTTTTCAGTCTCATAGTTGCTGTTTGGTAGCTAATGGATGAAAGCAGTGAGGTTCTACAGCTTACACAGACATTTTAGAAAATGTAACACTTCAAAGCTGGTATCAGGAGTTTGTAGAAGGCTGTCTTTGTTCCAGCATTGCCCTGTGCACAAAGCCAGGTCCATACAGATAAGATTTGTCACATTTGTGTGGAGAGCATGGAGTGTCCTGGGAAAGGACAAAAACCCCAAGTCATTCCATTTTTTTGCTGTCAGTGTCTGTGAGATTTTTCTTCATTACCTGCACAGGAGACGCAACAGAAACTGAGAGAAAATCTTTGCTATGTGGGAGGAATTCACTTGCCTAAGGCCCTTTCACACGGGCTTTCCGATCAGGTCCGCCTGTCAGTTTTTTAGGCTGACCTCCTCCTGAGCGGTGACATGTCTGCCGATATCCGATCCTGTCCGTGAAATCCAGATGGACGGAGACCCCATTTTCCATCCACCTGGCGGATCGGATGAAAACAGACAGGCGGTCCGTTTTCATCCAATCTCATATAGAGGAGAGCGGGACTCTGACAGGTCTGTCTTAGCACAGTGAGCGGAGACTGACGTGTCATCCGCCTACTCATCGGGGCTCATCGGATCAATAACCCTGCTAAGCAAAGTGGAGTCCGTCGGGCAGACGGCCCGTGTGAAAGAGCCCTAAAATGTTCCTATAACGTGTCTTGTTGATAATGATCACCTGGATAAATAGAGTATATCTACCTAGCTGGGACACTGGCAGAGCTTTGTATTATCTGCTCAGTGATGATTCTGTGGCAGCACACAGGCTTTGCTGTGATTGTGTGGCTGTGTAATCGGCATAGAACTTTATGAGAGACGCAATGTACACAGCATGCGTTTCAGTTTCCCAACATTATGTTGCATCAACCTTCCTGTTTCGCCCTTTCCTTTTTTTGACATTTGTGAATTATAAAATCAGAGCACAGCATTTTTTTTATTTATGCAAGAGTTTACATTTCTTACGACAAACGCCAGTTCACGATTGCCTTGTTAAAAAATAAGAAGTATTAACATTTCATCAGTAATCTGAAAGAGAAGTAGAATATACTTGAAGTAGATGTAAACTACAGTTACTAATATCAGAAACATTAACTTTATTGTAATTTCAAAAGTTTTTTTAAATATTTAGCAGATCTCCAGCCAAGAATACCAAGATCAAAATGAATAGTTTGTTAAAAGATAAAATAACAAAACCAGCTTTTGCTACATTATTCACCTTCAATACAGAGACTTTCCGTGCATATTCATTTTTTTTTTTTTATGCTGCTAGTAGGGTTTCAACTAATGATTATTTTCATAATCGATTTGTTGGCCGATTTATTTTATTTTATTGTTTCGATTAATCAGATAATAACCTTAATGAGGAAGTAAACCCTGAGGGGTTTACTTCCTCTTTGTTTCCCTGCAAAGTATGGCTGTTACTGATTAAAAAAAATGTTTTTAATCGGCTAGTTTCGATTAATTATAACGCACATACAGAGCCAACTACTTTTAGCTGATCTCCTTGCATTGCAACTCTGCATTAGTCAGTGGTAAATGTGGTATACACTATATACAATCACCTGACACTAGTTAGTTTCCACAATCCATGACTTAACTTCACTGTTCACAAATACGTTTTAAATTCAAACTATAGCACTGACGTAAGTAATTTTTTTTCCACAGTAGCATGACAATCCCTCCACCTGCGATCTAACTAATCACTCTCACCTTATGGCATGGACCCCTGTGCAAACAGGTGGTCATGCAAGCGGGTATCAAAAGGGTTAACACGGACCATAAACTTCTCTCACGTCTCCTTGGATCTCAGCAAGGACTCCAGGTCATGGGTAGAAAGAAAAGATCTAAGTGGTCACCGCTTAAGTATAAGATTTAATTTTTGTGTTCAAACGCAAACTACTCACATAAAGATGATAAAAACACAGCATGTAAAGCAGTCAATTGTGTTAGTTCCGTAGGGCAGCAGCCTGTGACGTCATGCGTAGCTCCTCCCCTGTACGTGAAGTTCTGATTGAATGTCGACGTCACCGGACTCCTCCCCCCTTTAGACAGACGGAGGCACTTGGGGAAGGGGGAGAAGTCCGGTGACGTCACTGGATCTCCGACGGAACTCCTTGAAGACCCTGAAAAGCCAGCGGAGAGGGGAGTACTGACCAAAAGAATTTTAATCGATCAAAAAATTTTACAATTAATCGAGGAATTCATCTTTAATTTTCACAGCCCTACTGCAAAGGTAAAGCATAATGGACTACTATGCATCCCATAGTAGCCCATTATGTGTCTTACCTGACACAGGAGCCAGCGATGTCACCGCTGTTCCACGAAGCGTCCATCTTCCTTCCGGGTATCGCTGCTCCGGCGATGTGATTGGCCGGAGCAGCGATGACGTCACTCCGGCGCATGCGCGCGGGAGCTGTCAGTGACGGCATGTTAGCCTTCACCAACGGCATGCTCAGTGCGCCGTAGACATCGGTGCCCGGTTTTTGTAAAATATCTCCTTAACCATGTATATTGATATATACAAGATATTTCTTGCACCTACAGGTAAGCCTTAACCACTTCAGCCCCGGACCAATTGGCAGCCAAAGGACCAGGCCCCTTTTTGCGATTCGGCACTGCGTCGCTTTAACTGACAATTGCACGGTCGTACGACGTGGCTCCAAAACAAAATCAGCGTCCTTTTTTCCCCACAAATAGAGCTTTCTTTTGGTGGTATTTGATCGCCCCTGCGGTTTGTATTCTTTGCGCTATAAACAAAAATAGAGCGACAATTTTGAAAAAAATTCAATATTTTTTGCTTTTTGCTATAATAAATATCCCCAAAAAATATATAAAAAAAACATTTTTTTTCCTCAGTTTAGGCCGATACGTATTCTTCTACATATTTTTGGTAAAAAAAATCGCAATTAGCGATTATTGATTGGTTTGCACAAAAGTTATAGCGTTTATATTAATATTTTTTTTTTTTTTTACTAGTAATGGTGGCGATCAGCGATTTTTTTTTTTTTTTTTTTTTTTTTTTTTTTTTATTGTGACTGCGACATTATGGCAGACACATCGGACATTTTTGACACATTTTTGGGACCATTGTCATTTATACAGCAATCAATGCTATTTAAATGCATTGATTCCTGTATAAATTACAGTTGTAGTGAAAGAGTTAACCACTAGGGGGAGGGGAGGGGTTATGGGCTGTGACCTGTGTGGTTTTTTTTTTTACATTAGGGGGCGGGGCTGACGTCTGACGTCATTGATCGGCTTTCACGATGACCGGGAACAGCCAATCAATGACAGGCATTCATTCAGCTCCGTAACCTGATCGCGGGACGCCAGCGGCGATCGGGTCCGCTGGTCCCGCGGCCGGGGTCACGGAGCTCCCGACCGGGTCGTGAGCGCGCCCCACGGGCAGGCATTTAAAGGGCCACGTACAGGTATGTGGTTTTGCCTGCCTGTGCCATTCTGCTGACATATATATGCAGTGGGCGGTCGGGAAGCGGTTAATCTAGGCTTTCCTGTAGGTTAAAGTGGTCCCAGAGGGTTTACAACCACTTTAAATTGTGATGTATAATTTAGTTTAATATGTAAAGTATAATAAAAGGCAGTTTATTCTTAAATATCTCTATGCAGTGGTAAATATAAATAACCAACTACAGTATATGGTTCGGGAGCAAAATCTCGAATCCGCTCTGAGAATGAGACAGGAAAAAATATACTGTATATACTATTAGAGGTTGAATCTGGTAAATATCATCAGACTGTGGAACAGTGAAAGTCCTATCTATCTATCTATCTATCTATCTATCTATCTATCTATCTATCTATCTATCTATCTATCTATCTATCTATCTATCTTAATTCTAATAAATAAACCTAGAAGTAGGATATATGGGCATTTTTAACTAGGAGTTGGACATGAAGGGTGGGAGGAAGATTAAAAATCTTTTGTATTAAAAGCGGAGACTTTTTTTGTTTTTTTTTTCATGGATAATGATCATTCTAAATATAATGCACAATACTGGTAAGTTTACTTTAAATGTAATTGTTAGGGTTGTCCCGATACTGATACTAGTATCGGGACCGATACAGAGCATTTGCACGAGTACTTGTACTCGCACAAATGCTCCCGATGCTTAGCCGATACCTTGTCGGAGTCAGCGGGCGGTGCGGAGGGCGGAGTCAGCGGGCGGAGCGGAGGGCACAGTACGGAAAGCAGAGCGGAGAGTGAGTACTCCGTGTCTCCGTGTTCCCAGCAGGGATGTAACTTGATCGGCGACCAGAGCCGTCACATTCAGTAATGCAAGTGACGCTCCGTGTTGCCGTTACACGCCACGTGGTTGATAATCCCGACGCCCATCTTGGTACACCCTGCACTCACTCGGCCTTAATAAAGCAGCAGCGGACATCTTGTTACACCCAACCCATATAGTTGAGGCTGGGTGTAACAAGATGTCCGCTGCTGCTTTGAGGCTGAGTGCTAGGTGTACCAAGATGGGCGTTGCAGAGCAAAACTAAATCCTCTTGCCCATAAGTGCCACTGCCAGCCATAAATCAGTGCCCATCCAGCCAGCCATCAGTCAGTGCCACCTATCAGTGTGTGCCACCTATCAGTGCCCATCAGTGTGTGCCACCCATCAATGTGTGCCACCTATCAGTTCCCATCAGTGCGTTAAGAAGATATCATTAGTCTGTATTGTGGTTTGAAAACTGTCACATGACATTAAAAAAAGTATCGGTAATCGGTATCGGCGAGTACTTGAAAAAAAGTATTGGTACTTGTACTCGGTCTTAAAAAAGTGGTATCGGGACAACCCTAGTAATTGTAATGCCTTCTATTACCTCCAGTCTATCAACCTTCAGCTCCTCTGGGTCCAGATGCTTATCTTCCCTGCACACAGTCTTTAAAGTGATATATCCTGCCTTGTTTGTACAAAAGGTCAATGAGTTTCTGGACTCCTGACAGACCCTTGCATCTTTCATCCAGTGCTGCACTGACGTTTCTGGATTCTGAGTAATGGGGAAAGCAAAAGAATTGTCAAAGGATCTGCGGGAAAAGGCAGTTGAACTGTATAAAACGGGAAAGGGATATAAAAAGATATCCAAGGAATTGAGAATGCCAATCAGCAGTGTTCAAACTCTAATCAAGAAGTGGAAAATGAGGGGTTCTGTTGAAACCAAACCACAGTCAGGTAGACCAACTAAAGTTTCAGCCACAACTGCCAGGAAAATTGTTCAGGATGCAAAGAAAAACCCACAAATAACTTCAGGGGAAATACACGACTCTCTGAAAACATGTGGTGTGGCTGTTTCAAGATGCACAATAAGGAGTCACTTGAAGAAAGATGGGCTGCATGGTCGAGTCGCCAGAAGAAAGCCATTACTACGCACATGCCACAAAGTATACCACCTATAATATGCCAAACAGCACAGAGACAAGCCTCAAACCTTCTGACAGTCATTTGGGATGATGAGACCAAAATGTAGCTTTTTGGCCACAACCATAAATGCTACATTTGGAGTGGAGTCAACAAGACCTATGATGAAAGGTACAGAGGTGGATCGATGATGTTTTGGGGATGTGTGAGCTACAAAGGCACAGAAAATTTGGTCAAAATTGTTGGCAAGATGAATACAGTATGTTATTAAAAAATGGAGGAACATTTGCATTCATCAGCGAGGAAGCTGCACATGAGACGTACTTGGACATTCCAACATGACAATGATACAAAACACAAGGCCAAGTTGACTTGTCATTGGCTACAGCAGAATAAAGTGAAGATTCTGGAGTGGCCATCTCAGTCTCCTGACCTCAATATCATTGAGCCACTCAGGGGAGATCTCAAACGTGCCGTTCATGCAAAACAGACCAAGAAAACAGACCAAGAATTTACAGGAACTGAACTGGAGGCTTTTTGCCAAGAGGAATGGGGCAGCTTTACCATCTATCATTTTAATTACTTAATTATTTCATTACATCTGAACATTTGGAGTAGTGTACAGTAAGATATATTGTGGCCTAAACTTCGATAAACGTTCAAGGAAATTAGCCATTACAGTATGTATATACCATTTCATTATTTGTACAAGAATACTGCTCACAAAGATTATTTTGCTGTTCATTACAGTGAATTTATTTAAGGTTTATAAAGATAACCTTGCCCTTTTTTAAATAGAGGGCACCTTAACCTCTGGTATTTTACTACTGCTAAATATGCAACAACTGCAGGTTTAACCAGCTGAGATCCGCGCTATAGCCAAATGACGGCTACAGCGCTGATCTGTTGTGCCGGGAGCACGTCATATGACGTCCTCCCCTTCTGTGCACTCCAGGGAGCGCGCGCCGCCGGGGGCGCGCGCTCTCGCCGTGTCACTGGGCACCCGATGCGCGTGCCCAGCGGCCGCGATGTCCGCTGGGGCACCCGCGATTGCCCGGTAACACAGCGGGACCGTGGATCTGTGTGTGTAAACACACAGATCAACGGTCCTGTCAGAGGAGAGGAGCCGATGGTGTGTTCTCTGTACAGAGACACACCGATCGGTCTCCTCCCCTTGTGAGTCCCCTCCCCCCACAGTAAGAAACACTAACAGGGAACATAATTAACCCCTCCCCGCCCCCTAGAGGTTAACCCCTTCACTGCCAGTGTCATTTATACAGCAATCAATGCATTTAAATAGCATTGATTGCTGTATAAATGACAACGGTGCCAAAAATGTGTCAAAAATGTCCGATGTGTCCGCCATAATTCGCAGTCACAATAAAAAATCGCTGATCGCCGCCATTACTAGTAAAAAAAAAAATATTAATAAAAATGCTATAAAAATATCCCCTATTTTGTAAATGCTATAACTTTTGCGCAAACTAATCAATAATCGCTAATTGCGATTTTTTTTTTTACCAGAAATATGTAGAATACGTTTCGGCCTAAACTGAGGAAAAAAAGTTTTTTTATATATTTTTTGGGGATATTTATTATAGCAAAAAGTAAAAAATATTGTTTTTTTTTTTTAAATTTGTCGCTCTTCTTTTGTTTATTGCGCAAAAAATAAAAAACGCAGAGGTGATCAAATACCACCAAAAGAAAGCTCTATTTGTGGGAAAAAAATGATAACAATTTCATTTGGGTACAGTGTCGTATGACCGCGCAATTGTCATTCCAAGTGCGTCAGCGCCAAAAGCTGAAAATTGGTCTGGTCACGAGGGGGTTTAAGTGCAAAGTAATCAGGTGGTTAAAGAGGCAGTAAACCCTGATGGGTTTTACTTCCTCTTTATTTCCCCGCAAAGGTAAAGCATAATGCGGTGCATAGTAGCCCATTATGTGTCACTTACCTGAAAACTAAGCCTGCAATGTCACCGTTGTCCCCACTAGCAGCGAGCGTCCGGCTTCACCCCTCTTTCTTCCAGGGCCGCATACTCCTCTGTGACTGGCCGGAGTCACGTGACATCACTCTGCCCGCTGCCCGTCACAGCATGACCCCCTTTAGAAACGGCACGATCTGCCCTTTCTAAAGTGCGCATGCACCATAGACATCGGCGCACGGCTTTATTGTAAATACCTCCACGGTTTAGGAGATATTTCTAGCACCTACAGGTAAGCCTTAATATATAGGCTTACCTGTAGGTAAAAGTGGTTGTACAGGGTGTTCTCCTCAACACAGTGACCTTGCTTCTATATGTGAGGTTCTTCAACAGGCAACACTCTTGTATTGAGTGTACTGAGTTTATTAACACTCTATACAAAGCTGATTAAATCAGGGCATCCTTCGAAGGCTGTATGTAGACCACAAAATGCTTCCTCTTCCTTCAACCTGCTTGTTTTTTTTTTTTTTTTTTGTTGCTACAGAAAAGGTACATGATTCGAAAACTATTGCTAGTTGTTTTTTTTTTTTTGCATGGTTTGTTTAGCTGTTGAGCTAAGGCCGCATGCACAGTGGACGTTTGGCCATCTCCCCTTGACTTCTTTCCTGGCAGCAAAATTTTTGGCAGAAAAAATACTTAATGCTTGTAAACACGTCTAACACGTTTAGGCGCGTCAATCACTTGGGTGTTAATTTCATTGGCCAGAATAATAATTTACTGTGACAAGTGCTAAATGCAACTAGAGTTAATGCTGGTTTAGGCACGTCAAGCGTTTATTCTGCCAAAACACTGCTGCTCCTGGACGCTCTGGCAGTGTGTGTTTTTTTTTTTTTATTATTTTTTCTTTTCTTTTTTCTTTTCCTGCCTCTAAACTCCTCTAAACACCTACAGTATCTCACAAGTGAGTATCCCCCCCCCCCCACATTTTTGTAAATATTTTATTATTTTTTTCATGTGACAACACTGAAGAAATGACACTTTGCTACAATGTAAAGTAATGTGTGTACAGCTTGTATAACCGTGTACATTTTTTGTCCCCTCAAAATAACAACACACAGCCATTAATGTCTAAACCGCTGGCAACAAAAGTGAGTACACCCCTAAGTGAAAGTGTCCAAATTGGGCCCAATTAGCCATTTTCACTCCCCGGTGTCATGTGACTTGTTAGTGTTACAAGGTCTCCAAGTGTGAATGGGGAGCAGGTGTGTTAAATTTGGTGTTATCGCTCTACCTCTCTCATACTGGTCACTGGAAATTCAACATGGCACCTCATGGCAAAGAACTCTGAGGATCTAAAAAAATAATTGTTGCTGTAAATAAAGATGGCCTAGGCTATAAGAAGATTGCCAAGACCTTGAAACTGAGCTGCAGCATGGTGGTCAAGATCACGCAGCGGTTTAACAGGACAGGTTACATTCAGAACAGGCCTCGCCATGGTCGACCAAAGAAGTTGAGTGCACAGGCTCAGCGTCATATGCAGAGGTTGTCTTTGGGAGATAGACGAATGAGTGCTGCCAGCATTGCTGCAGAGTTTGAAGGGGTGGGGGTCAGCCTGTCAGTTCTCAGACCATACGCCGCACACTGCATCAAATTGATCTGCATGGCTGTTGTTCCAGAAGGAAGCCTCTTCTAACGATGATGCACAAGAAAGCCTGCAAACAGTTTGAAGACAAGCAGACCAAGGACATGAGTTACTGGAACCATGTCCTATGGTCTGATTAAACCAAGATAAACTTATTTGGTTCAGAGGGTGTCAAGCGTGTGTGGCAGCAACCAGGTGAGGAGTACAAAAAAAAATGTATCTTGCCTACAGTCAAGCATTGTGGTGGGAGTGGTAGGAGGGGGTCTGGGGCTTCATGAGTGCTCCTGGCACTGGGGAGCTACAGTTCATTCAGGGAACCATGAATGCCAACATGTATTGTGATATACTGAAGCAGAGCATGATCGCTTGATTCACTGCTCTCTGCTCTGCCCCCTCCTCGAGCGCTGGGCTGTGGAGGTGGCGGGAGCGGCCAGTCTAGGCACATCGGCGGATCTCGACCTCAGTGTTGTGATCTTGCCCAAGCATGGATTGGCTCTGTGATGTCCGCAGACTGCGGGCTTCAGCTTTGGCTGTACTTCTCCTTTCAATGCGTTCATTGCATTAAGGTAAAAAATGTTTTGGCATTGATTTTGGAGTTTAGGCTGCATTCACACCTGAGCGTTTTGTCGCCTGAAGCTACAAAATGCTAGAGGGGAAAAAATACATTATTCTCTATGGAGATGGTTCACATCTCCACTCAAATGCCTGAAGCCCTACGCCTGAAGCTCAAACAAGTTCCGGACCCTTTTTTGTTGCTCGAATCGGGCAGATTTGGGCGTTTTTCTTTTTACATTGGTGACCCTTTGCTCTGCACAAAATCGCGGCAAAACGCTGTAAAAAACGCAGCAAAATCGTGGTTAAAAAAATGCCGCAATTCGCGCGATTTTCTGCCTGAAAGATGTGAATGCAGCCTTAACGCCTAATAGAAGTTTCTGAGCTTCTTTGGCACTTTAGTTGTGCATAGAGCAACTCTTTCAGTGTACAGGCTGCCATTTGCGCAACTCGTGAAAAATGTGCAGGAAACTCCCCCCCCCCCCCCCCCCCCAAAAAAAAAGCAGGAACACATGTTCACGATATGTGAAGTGTAAATCCGGCCTCTATTCCTAAGTTTTCAGCCTTTCTTTTCTTTTTTTCTTTAAAGTTGACAAGTCTGAAAATCCCTTGAATTTGTCAGAAGAACCCTGAGGGGTACATGCCTCTGAAGTTGACAGCCACTGACTTAGACGTCCCAAAGCCAGAAGAGTCGATGTCTGTTATATGCTGTTTACTTAAACTGCCATTGGCGAACAATTTCCTTTTTGTTCTTCATCCTTTTTAGAAGCTTAAGTTTTAACCAAATATACTACTAAATGAAGACTGCAGGGTTAGAGGTTCAGAATTGGTTCAAGGTGTTCTACTTTTTTGAAGTATGTGCTTTAATTATTTTTTCTTTGCTACAGACTACTTGGCTACTTGTCCTCATTTCACAGGTCATGGAGGATTGAACAGATCTTCGTAGCTGTTTACAGGCCCATAGTATTTATTATTAAGGATTTATATAGTGCCAACGGTTTTATGTAGTGCTTTACAATGTAGGGGGGGGGGGGGGACAGTACAATTACAATACAGAAGGAATAGGAGGGCCCTGCTCCTGGAGCCTACGATCTAAATGGAGGGGGAGCTGCTACAAAATATAATGGCTGTGGGGATGATCTGATGGAGGTGATTCAGGAGGTGGACAGGGTAGGGGCTGATCGGACATACTTGGGCAGGGAGTTCCAGAGGCTGGGAAAGGCTCTGGAGAAATCCTGGAGGTGAGCATGGGAGGAGGTAACAAGGGAGCGAGAGAGCAGGAGGTCTTGGGAGGAGCGGAGAGGACGATTTAGATGAGGTTGGTGATGTAGCTGGTGGCGATGTTGTGGTTAGTATTTTGAATTTATATGGTGGGGTAGGGGAAGCCAGTAAAGAGATTGGCAGAGCTGGGCAGCAGTCACCGATCGGTTAGTAAGGTGTACGAGTCTAGTAGCAGCATTCATAATAGACCGTAGGGGGGATAGCCTGTGTAAAGGTAGGCCAGCGAGGAGGGAGTTACAGTAGTCAAGGCGATATAATCACAATATAACAAATATATTGTCATCAGTTAGTATGATGGGGAGACTCTCGGGCATTAGACAGTAAACTAGAGATTGAGGAGACACTTGCAGATACAGCTGTGTATAATGCTCTGTATTTTTAGAAGAGTTTCCAGCCTGTTGGAAAATGTTTTGACCTGAAATCAGTTTCCTGTTCTATGCTTGTTTTGGAGAGGGTCCTGAGACCATTCATGTGGGGTTGCTTCTCAGCCAAGGGAGTGGAGCTCACTCACAATTTTGCCTAAGAACACAGCCATGAATGAATAATGGTACAAAAACATCCTCAGAGAGCTACTTCTCCCAACCATCCAAGAACAGTTTGGTGAGGAACAATGCCTTTCCAGCATGATGGAGCACCTTGCCATAAGGCCAAAGTGATGGCTAAGTGGCTTGGGGAACAAAACATCAATATTTTTGGTCCATGGCCAGGAAACTCCCCAGACCTTAATCCCATTGAGAACTTGTCAATCCTCGAGGCGGGTGAACAAAAAACTCCCACAAATTGACAAACTCCAAGCATTGATTATGTAAGAATGGGCTACCATCAGTCAGGATGTGGCCCAGAAAATGAATGAATGACAGCGCGCCAGGGCGAATTGCAGAGGTCTTGAAAAAGAAGGGTCAACACTGAAAATATTGACTCATTGCGTAAACTTAAAAGTGGATGGAAAGCCGATTTTTCATGAAATTGTGAGCTGGGCACATATATATGCAGTGTTCAGTTATCTCTTCAAAGCACTATGTCCCGTAGCGGTCTCCTGCTCCGTTCTTCTGTTATCAGCCTGATAACTCCGTCACATATGATAAAAGCAGCCGGAGTTTTGTGTTTGGGAGGATGCTCAGCTAAACGATTCAACCAACAGGGCTGAAAGTCTCTACCTATGAGGAGAGGGGGTGTGTGCCTTTCCTCCAATCAGCTGTCTTGGGTGTATGGCCAGACTTCACTGCAGTGTTAACCAGGAAAAGAAAATCTAATGAGATCTGCACTTTCTAAACAGTATATAAAGTTGAAGACTGCAGATATACATGTAAAACTTATGTAGGGAGATTTGTTTACTCTCTGTGTATCCTCCTGAGGCTGTTCACTGGTTGAGGGTTTACATCCACTTTAATATAATTGTCAATAAAAGCCTTTGACACTTATGAAATGCTTTAATTATACTTAAGTATACCATAGTAACATCTGACAAAAAGATCTAAAAACACTGAAGCAGCAGACTTTGTGAAAATGTAATATTTGTGTAATTCTCAAAACTTTTGGCCACGGCTGTAAGTCGTTCAGGTTTCAAATGACTGTAGACATTAATTATGTGCATTTAGATACTGAAGATTGCATTACAAAATCAAGCTGTCCATTGCTGTTTGGTACATTCAAAGTAAAAAAAAAAAAAAAAAAAAAAAAAAAACATTAGAGGAGGGCCCACAAAAAATAACAAAAAAATTAAAAGTCAGCAGCTACAAATACTACAGCTGCTGACTTTTAATAATCGGACACTTACCTGTCCTGGGGTCCAGGGATGCGGGGGAATGAGGCCCCCCCTCGTTCCCCCCCCCCTGCTCGCGGCGCCGGCATTCTTAATGTGGCCACCCGGCTGTGGCTTCACAGCCGGGCACCCACTGCGCATGTGCGAGCGGCACCATGCGCCGTGAATCGACGCTCACTCATCTGGGACACATGACAGGTCCCAGATGACTGTGCGGCGCCTAGGGGAAGTGACGTCAGTGCCCGGGCACTGAAGGTGGCAGACTACGAGGGACCCCCTAGCAACAGGCATTTCGAGATGAGTAAAACAGATTTTTTTTTTTTTTTTTTTTTTTTATGATTTTTTAAAACAATTTTTTTTTTTTTTTTTGGTGGCAACACCACTTTAACTTTTGTTTTAACCAGATATGTTAAACATTTTCGTTTTGTGTTGCTGTCATTTTTGCTGATGAGCAGTAGATTTAGTCTCTGAAACACATTTGTTAAGTGGTGCACAAATACATTTGGCAGAAACACAGAAAAAAATGCAGAAACAGACAAAAAAGGTTCTTCCTCTAATAACATCCGGAAAGCCAATAAATGTTTTAATCTGAAACCGAGCAGAAACCTGAATGATTAACCGATACTTGTTAAATGCAAATCCAGTAGTGGTGACCACTAGAGAAAGCTATGAACAGATAACTAGTGTGTGTCTGCTGCAGGCAAGGCTGAATATCCAAGGGTAGGGCCAGAGAAGAAAATACCTTTTTTGTTTGCATTTCTATGATAAGAATGCAGAATTTTCCAAGCTGGATTCCTTCATGCTTTTGTGGCAGAGGGAGAAAGATTGACAGTGAAAACTAGGATAATTGAAGACTTTCAGCTCAACGGAGCTAAGCTCTCAACCAGCATTAATTAATATTTAATCTTTATGCTACTAGCCTTTGTAAATGGATAGGAAGGTATATTATATTTATGTGTGTTGTTGTTTTTTTTTTTTTTTTGGCCTAGGCAAAAATGTCATGCATTCCAGAAGTCTTCATTGTAGAGGTGCACGATTCTGGAAAAAATGAGAATCGCGATTCTCACAATCCTCAGCCTAACATCTTTTACATTGTACCAAAAAAATGGGCTAAATTTGCTGTTTGGTGTGTTTTTTTTTTTTGTTTTTTTTTTATTATTTATTTTTAAAAATTAATTGAAGTGTATTTGTTCACAAAAACTTGCGTTTGAAAGACCACTGCCCAAAGATAGTGTGACATAAAATATTGCAAAGACTGACATTTTATTCTCTAGGGTCTCTGCTAAAAAAAAATATATATATATAATGTTTAGGGGGTTCTAAGTAATTTGCTAGGAAATAATACAAAATGTAACTTGTAAGCAACAAGTGTCAGGGAAAAAAGTGGTTAAACTGACGACTTCATCCCTTTGTTCTAAAAGAACCAAATGTTACAATGTTTATAGTTATCGCTCAGCGCTAAGAAGTGTTGATAAACGTTTGCCAGAAGGATTTTTTTATTTATTTACTTATTTGAACAATTAATTGTGCAGCTCTAGTTCATTATTAATAATAAAAATGAACTAAATATAATTTTTTAGTTTGTAGGTCAGATACAGTTTAGTTCAGCTTTTATGCTGGGGGTTGATAAAAAAAAAAAAAAAAAGTTAGTTTTTTTTTTTTCTTTTTGCTGGATTAAGATCGCGAGGGGGGTTGAATCGAGATTGCGATTTTGTAACGATTAATCGTGCAGCTCTACTGCTTTTACAACCACTTTAGACCCCTTTCACACTGGGGCGTTTATCAGGCGCTTTTGGGCTAAAAATAGCGCCTGTAAAGCCTCGGGCTCACACACTGGGGAGGTGCGCTTGCAGGATGTTAGAAAAAGTCCTGCAAGCAGCATCTTTGGAGTGGTGGAGGAGCGCTGTGTACCACCGCTCCGCCACCGCCTCGCCCATTGAAATTAATGGGCAGCGCTGCCGAAGTGCCGTTTTTTTTCTGGCGCTATTAACTTTTCTTTGGCTGCTAGCAGCTGTTTAAAAGCGCTCCGCTAGCGGCCAAAAGGCGGAAGTAAAACGATGGTAAAGCGCTGCTAAAACTAGTGGCCCTTTACCGCTAACGCGGCTCGTTGTCAGTGTGAAAGGGGTCTTAACCACTTCCAGACCAGCCTCGTTTTGGATTTTAGCTGTTTACATGTTTAAAACAGTTTTTTTTTGCTAGAAAATGACTTAGAACCCACAAACATTAAATATAGTTTGTTTTCTAACACCCTAGAGAATAACATGGCGGTCATTGCAATACTTTTTTTCACACCGTATTTGCGCAGCGGTCTTACAAGCGCACTTTTTTTGGAAAAAAGTCACTTTTTTAAATAAAAAAAAAATAAGACAACAGTAAAATTAGCCCAATTTTTTTTTGGATTGTGAAAGATGATGTTACGCCGAGTAAATTGATACCCAACATGTCCTGCTTTAAAATTGCGGCCGCTCGTGGAATGGCGTCAAACTTTTACCCTCAAAAATCTCCATAAGCGACATTTAAAAAATTCTACAGGTTGCATTTTTTGAGTTACAGAGGAGGTCTATGGCTAGAATTGTTGCTCTCTCTCTCTACTGGTCGCGGTACATGTGTGGTTTGACTACCGTTTTCATATGCGGGCGCTGCTCACGTATGCGTTCGCTTCTGCGCTCGAGCTCGTCGGGACGGGGTGTTTTAAAACATTTTTTGGGGGTTTTTCTTATTTATTTTACTTAATTGTATTATTTTTTACACTGTTTTAAAAAAAAAAAAAAAAAATGGATCACTTTTATTCCTATTACAAGGAATGGAAACATCCCTTGTAATAGAAAAAAGCATGACAGGTCCTCTTAAATATGAGATCTGGGGTCAAAAAGTCTTTCTTTTACTAACACTTTGAGTTCCACAGTGAGTATAACAAGCATTCTATGCTGCATATACAGACTGGATTTTACTGTTGTGGCTTTACTAACACTTTAAGCACTTCAGCACTTTTGGGCTGGGTTCACACTATGTGCAGAGCGGCTCACAGCAGGGGGGCCGGTGTGTCCCTGTTTACCGTTTTTCGGGGCCAAATTTTTGCCTGAATTCTGAGCCAAAGATACACAGGAACATTCTGCAGTGCGCTCTGCGGCCGCCCCGGAGATGTGTGAACCGGCTCCATAGAGAGCAGGTCACATTCTCCTGTCATGCGACTTTGATGCAGAGAAATCCGCATCCAGTTCACATAAGTGTGAACCCAGCCTGAGCACTTATGTCCCCAGTGAACATATAAGGACGTTGTTGCATTTAGAGACTTTATCCTTCATTTGTTTGCATCTGATTTCTTCAGTTTGCACAAAAAATGCTCAATTTGTACTAATGTGTTGCTACAATAAGTTTGTTTCATAATGTTTAATTTGCACTGCATTATGTATAGTATTTCAGTTTTTTAATGTTTAGATTGATTTGTTCAATTGTTATAAGATTTAAAGGGACAGCGCACTCTGTTTTTTTCTAAAAGATTTGCTATTGACCAATGTCTGGGTTATTAAGGTGTAGCAGTCCAAATTTTAATGTAGTACTTTAGGCTAAGCGCAAGGTTTTTCTTCTTTTTTTTTCTCTTTCTAATGACATGGGGCTGACCCACAGCTGTGATTATTAAATATGGTAATTTTAGAAAAACCACCGTACCTGTATTTCAGCTCTAATAATGAACTTCACTTATTTCCGGCTAAATATTTAAAATGGAGTGTTCTTTA
This sequence comes from Lithobates sylvaticus, assembly GCA_028564925.1. Taxonomy (NCBI): domain Eukaryota; kingdom Metazoa; phylum Chordata; class Amphibia; order Anura; family Ranidae; genus Lithobates; species Lithobates sylvaticus. The sequence goes on along the minus strand of CM053030.1, from coordinate 466,187,434 downwards.
TATCTGTTCAATAAATTTAAATCTAGCTGTAAAGGTAGCAATCCGTACACATTTTCCACACTGCATACCAAACGCAATGCCCTTGTGATCTGCTGTGGGTCTCATTACAAAGTTAACAACACCCAAAATGCAGTTCGCAAACGCAGTGCATTTTCCTGCATTGGATTGTGTAGTACAAAACGACCATGCAAACCAGTTGCGGTGCGTCTGCAAAAATGTTGCGGTAAGGCTGCAAAAAAGGTGCATGCACAGCTTTGGTGTTATGAATGAATGGATGGGCTCAGATCACACAGCACTGAATTGCATGTGAATTGCACAGCAATGCAATGTGGTTTCTGAGTGATTCACATGTGGTTCATAGTGTGAACGGAGGCTTAGAGTTCTGTGTTTTTCCTGGGGTCACCCTTTTAAAAAAAAAAGGCCAGAAATGTTGCATGTCTGGATGGGGTTGGGTAAATATGATCTGTTTTGCATATATTGTACCTCCCCATGCTTGTGATCTCCAGCTGTAGAATTCAAGTCTTGGTATTCTTCTGCCATCTGCACACTGCCTTGCAGCTGCCCAGACACTGCCTTGCAGCTGCCCAGAATTGGTTGCCAAGCCTATATATATATATATATATATATATATATATATATATATATATATATATATATATATATATATATATATATATATATATATATATATATATATATATATATATATATAGGGATTTCTCTGACAACGGGCTGGCTCCACAGCTAAGAGTGACAGTTCCCTGAACCTTGCAGCTGAGGATCATGGATGTAAGTGTGAACACCAAAAGGCAGGCACAAGCTGTAATTATTGTAAGACACTATCTGTTTCCTGGGTTTCGGCAAGCCTTTTCCCTTACTGCGGTTTTTGGCAATCTGCATTTTTTTTTTTTTTTTGCATCTGCAAGTTTTTTTAATGGTATTTCTTTTTCTCTTGTTCCTTCCTTTAGAATTTTCGGCACGCTGTCATAATGTTCTCCGTTCTAAAGAGGTGATAAGAATCATTGAAAATGGCTGACAAGAGCGGGAGGCCCACGCCTGGGCCGGTGTACATTGAGGTAGAATACGATTATGAATATGAATACAAGAACAAAAGAGTTGTTATAAAGCAGGGCGAGCGGTATATTTTAATGAAAAAGTCCAACGAAGACTGGTGGCAGGTGAGACTGGATGAAAACGCGAGACCCTTGTACGTACCAGCTCAGTATGTGAAGGAAGTGGGCAGGAAGGCGTTAATGCCGCCCGTCAAACCGGGCATCCTGCCCAACAGTCCTCTGAAAGTCACACAAGGATTACAGCGATCGATGGAGAATATCAATAAATCCCCAGAACTCACCAGTTTTGGGAAAACCCCTTCAATTCGAGATGCCAACCAGAACTTTGGGCCTGGCAGTAGCCCAGGCCAGACGAGAGGACTGACTTTAGACCTTGTTGGCAACAATGGCAAGTTATGTACTGACTTACATTCGCCAAAGGCCACCAGCAGGAGTCCTTCTGCCTTGCACTTTCCTGGTCCAGAATTGATGGAAATCGAAAAGACCAGCTTCACAAATGATCACTCGGATTCGGCTGGGGAAAACTCGGAAAAAATTCTTGCAGATTCGGAATCTGGAGATGAGCTGAGTAGCAGCTCAACGGAACAACTTCAGGTAAGATTGCATCCTGAATATTTTTTTGCTAAAAGCTGAAGAGCTATTGCTGATATAATTTTGAAAACTAGCTACCTGACTTTCATGCTGTACCAGTGGCCTCACTTGTGACCCTGAAACAACATATCCTTGCTGGTCATAGTCAGGCAGATGGCATTTTTGGAAAGATTTCAGTATTGGCATCCTCCATATTTCCCTAGGAAAGTATATATTATAATGAGGCCAATGAGCTGGGTTTTCAGTTATGACAAACCTTTTAAAGGTAATGGCAAGAAAAACTCTGGATGGCCGCACACCGGAAAAAATTTAAATCCTGTGCTTTTATTGAAAAAACGAAGATCACATCAAATAATCCACAGCAGGGGGGGGGGGGGGGGGGGGGTACAAAGATGCAGCATCCCCTTGCTGTGGATTATTTGATGTGATCTTCGTTTTTTCAATAAAAGCACAGGATTTTAATTTTTTCTGGTGTGCGGCCATCCAGAGTTTTTCTTGCCATTACCCGCCAATTGTGTATGTATTAGCCAGCACCTGGGGCTTCCTGATTAGGAAGACGAGCATTTGCCCTGGAGGGCCGTCCTGGAGCGGTGGTTTCCTCTTTCTCGCAAACCTTTTAAAGGCTTTTGTTGCTTTGTGTGGAACAAATGATTTTCATTGTAGAGCTTTGTGAATGCATGTAGTAATACTTTGGTCCTTCACCTCCTAGTCCCGGAGATAGATGCGTGAGCTGGAGTTCATGCACACAGGAACATCGCCCATATGAATGTATGGTGGCATACATGTCAATGGTGATATCACAATCACAGGGGTGGAGCCCAGGATGATATTGAAGTGGCTTTATAGTGTCCGTACATCAATTCATTTGTGAAAGGTTGAATGAATGAGATGTTTTTGCTCTATTAGAATGGCTTTTGTATGCTATAGAAGGGGAGTGCTGGGCCGAGGACTTACCTGAAATACAGGAGACCCTCAGTAGTGAAAGCTTGGATTGAAAGGACAGATGTTTTCATACCTCTGTCATCAAACTTTGGCAATCTAATATCTGTGCTGTGCTTTGAAATTTAATTTGATCTGGATGTGTTTTTGTTTTTGGTTACTTATTCTAGAGCAGGGGTCTCCAAACTTTCTAAACAGGCGGCTACTGTTCCTCAGACTTTAGGGGGGCCGGATTGTGGCCATAGGGAGTAGAGAAGGAACCGACTGGTGGGAATAAACAATGCCCCATCATTGTTGTCAGTGGTAGGAATTGTGCCGCATTGTTGGTGTCATTGGGTAGAATTGTGCCCCATCATTGGTGTCATTGGGCCCAATGAGGAATTGTGCCCCATCATTGGTGTCATTGGGCCCAATTGTTGGTGTCATTGGGAATTGTGCCTCTTCATTGGTGTGTGTGTGTGTGTGTGTGTGTGTGTGTGTGTGGGGGGGGGGGGGGTTATGCCCCTTCATTGGTGTCGGTGGCATGAGCAGACCGTGGCGGCCAATTGGCGTAGAGAATGTCCCAATGTCGGTGGGAATAAACAGTGCCCCATCATTGTTAGTGGAAGGAACTGTGTCTCATCATTGATGTAATTTTGCTCAATTGTTGGTGTCATTAGGAGGAATTGTGCTCCATCGTTGGTGTATTTGGGAGGAATTGTGCTCATTCATTGGTCTCTGTGTGGGGGAATTATGCCCCATTGTTGGTATCAGTGGATGAAATAGTACCCCAAGGGCCGGATAAAAGCAAGCAAAGGGCCACATCTGGCCCCCGGGCCGCAGTTTGGAGACCACTGTTCTAGAGCATGGGTTCTCAACCTATGGCCCCTCAGCTTTGCGAAACTACAAGTCCCATCATGCCTCTGCCTTGGGGAGTCATGCTTGTAAGGCCCCTTTCACACTGGGGCGTTTTTCAGGCGGTACAGCGCTAAAAATTGTGCCTAAAAAAATCCGGCCCCATTCACTCCAGTGTGAAAGCAGGCAGGCTTTCACACTGGAGCGGTGCACTAGCAGGACGGTAAACAAAGTCCTGCTAGCAGCATTTTTGGAGCGGTATAGGAGCGGTGTATTCACCGCTCCTACCCATTGATTTCTATGGGACACCGCGGCAATACCGCCGCAAAGCGCCACTACAGCGGCGCTTTGCGGAGGATTTTAACCCTTTTTCGGCCTCTAGCGGGGGTTAAAACTGCACCGCTAGCGGCCGAATACCGCGGCTAAAACAACGGTAAAGCAGCGCTAAATATAGCGCTGCTTTATGGTCGCCGCCGCTCCCGCCCCAGTGTGAAAGGGGCCTAACTGTCAGTGGCTTGCAATGCCTCATGGGACTTTTAGTTCTGCAACAGTTGAAGGGCCACAGGTTGAGCACCCATGATCTAGAGCTACTTAAATGTGTCTACATTTTGTGTTGTCTTCCTGCCCAAAAAAGTTTTAGCTTATTCTTCATTAAAATAACAGCCATGTTATACTTGCCTGCTCTGTGTATGGTATGGTATTGCACAGCAGCCCCTTACCTGACTTTTTTCTGACCACAAAAACGCCAAACGTCGATAAATGCTCAAAACCGTGGCTCACCAGCATTTTTTGATGTTTTTGATCCTTTGAAAAAAAAAAAAGCTAACGCGGAAAAAAACGCTAATTAAAAAATAAAAATTGCATAAACTTTGAAAGACTCACTGCAAAGCTACTGGCGTTTTCATAAAGTTATTTTAACGTCCAGTGTGCCTGGAGCCTATAGTATACAGTTACATGAGCTGCTGCTTTGAAAGCTGTTGTACAATACTGTTGTGTTGATTTCCTGGTTTGTTATAGTTGATGTTTCTGTACACAGGTTCAGGTTTTGTATTGTGGTTTATCTGTGTCCTTGAGATACACGTGATGATAAAACTGAATACGGTTCTGACTCACTGCTATAGAGTGGTGTTCTGACATTTTGTTGCTAAGCACAATTTGTCCTTTTTTGGATGTTTGTCATCAGCTTTCTTTGTTTAGCTTTGTCATACAGAAGCAGATGTGTAGAAGCAAAACCTTAGTTCAGAGAAGTATGTTTGTTTGTTTTTTGTTTAAAGGTTCATACTTGGGTGGATGCTGCATCTGTCCCCCGGCGCCTCTACACAGAGAACCTAGTGATTGAACACCATCGATCACTTGGTTCTCGCAGCTCCGTGAGCAGAGAGCTGCAGACTGTCAGTCACAGCTCTCTGCTCTGCTCCTTCCTCGCTCATTGGAGCTCTGGACTGTGGAGGGGCGGGGGCAGGCTCAGGCTCTCAGCGGCTCGCTGAGAGGCCGAGCGGGGTGTCAGTCCAGGCACCTGGCGGATCCCGACTTCCATTGTCGGGATGATGCAGAGCCTGGAGCACCTTCTGTGACGTCAGCAGAGCGTGAAATTCAGCCCGCTCTCTGCTGAAAATGGGTCACAGGAGTGCAAAACAAACTGCACTCCTGTTATCCACAGGAGAAGTACAGCCAAACAAGCTTTGACTGTACTTTAAGTAAGGCCCCTTTCAGACCTACGGATCAGTTTTTACTCCGCTGCTTGCTCGGCAGGGATCGCTCCGTTGATCCCCCACTGAGTCGGCGGATGACAAGTCCGCCTTTGCCCCCCGAGCAGGGATGGACCTGTCAGAGCTCTCCCCTATGGGGGGATCGGATTATTATGGACCGCCTCTCTGTTTTCATCCGATCCGCCAGACGGATGAAAAATAGGGTTTGCATCTGTCTGGATTTTGCGAAGCAGATCGGGGCGGATCAGATGTCAGCGGACATGTCACCGTTGACATCCGATGCTCCATAGAGGTGCATGGAGCACCCATTCAGATCCGCCTGAAAAAACGGACAGGCGGATTTGAACGGTCCGCACATGTGAAAGAGGCCTAAATCAGGTTAGTTTTTATCTTAAAGTGGATATAAACCTGACTTTGTCAAGATTTCTCTAACTGAACAATAAAAGAGGATTGCTCAGGCCTCGAGTAAATCTGTGTGGCAAGACTGGGCTCAAATGAAAGGAAATCTTATTCTCTACATTATGACATAAAAATATTCATAATAAAAAATTTTGGGTTTACATCCACTTTAACTGGAAACATTAGCAGCAATTTAAGAAAAATAATTCTCTGCAAATTTCAGGAAAGCTTGCTATAAGCATTGTGAACAAAATAGCCCCCCCCCCCCTTTAAGCAATTGCAGGCCTTAAAGTGGTTGTAACCCTAAAGCAGGATGCACAGCATAGTGCTTGTGCAGTGTCATTTGTGCCTCTCCTCTAGATTCTAAAAAACCTGGTTGATCCTGCCTGTGTCCCCCTATTTAGACGGACTATGGTAATCATAGCTGCTGATCCCTGATACCATGGTCAGGTTATATGCCTCTGTCATCCCGCTGCTCTCCTCTCTCCCTACTGGTCAGCTCCTGTGTCTGAGCCAATAAACAAATCCACCCCTCCCCTCCTGTCGCTGTTAGTACCTGGCAATACAATCTCTAAGAAGGATTTTTGCCAGCTCCTCTATTCTACAAAGCTATACAACACTGCGTACTTGTTTTGTTTAAAATAATGCCTCCAAATACCTTCTTTTAGATCAGTTCTCTTAACTCACATGACCTACAGCCACTCTCCTCCTCCATTCCAAGGGCTACAACGGGAGGGGCTGAGCGGACAGCACATTGGTCACATGACCTCCCCGACTGACATCAGAGGGGAATCTCCGCCCCTTCCGCTGTAGCCCTGGGAATGGAGGAGAACTGCCGAAGGTCACGTGAGCAAAGAGAACTGATCTAAAAGAAGGTATTTAGAGGCATCATTTTAAACAGAGAAGTACACAGTGTTGTATAGCTTTGTAGAACAGAGGGGCTAGCAATAATCTCTTTGACTTTACCACCACTTTAAATGTTAGAGAATGCAATATGGAGTAAAAATCTGTAAACTTGCATATTATTCTGCCCCATAGCTGCTGTCAAATTCCCAGTTGATTTATTTTGGTGGACTGCAGAAGAGGCTATGTTGGAATAGAATTGTATTGTTTGACTGGCTAGTTTTTAAAGTGGTTCCAAAAGCTCAAGGTTTTTTTACCTTTAAGCATGAAGGTAAAACAACCTGTGTAGCAGCCCCTCTAATACTTACCTGAGCCCCATTTCCTTTTGGAATAAAGGTTTTACATGGATAAAAGCTGGTCATTGTAAGCACCCCTGTCAGTGGTAAATGGTTTCTCATCCCTGTAAACTGATACATCTGGAAGAGAGCTTGTCCTTTTGAAAAACAGTTTTACTGGCTGGATCAGCAGATGAAAATGGAGGAAAGAGAGCCTAAAAAAATAAAAACGAATGCAGCCATTGCCTCTAAGAATTGATGAGCTGTAATGTTTGCTTTCAGGTTTAATACTGCTTGAAAATTTGGGCCAGAGCAAAGTCTATGACTTCATTGTTTCATGTCAGAGACTCGGGAATATTGGAAGTTTAGGGTTGGCTTGACAGCTAAACAGCTGGCATTTTCAGAAGGAAATCATCAGTGGCAGGGCTGTTTTTTTCCCTCTAGCACAGGTTTCTGGCGTGTCAGTCATTGTGATTACTGTAATGTGTGTAGGTAGAAAGTGACAGCAGTAGACCCAAATGCATTTATTGTTTTGCCTTCCCTGCGATGTTAAATTGTAATAGAAATTCTACCTGTTTCAGAGTAACAACTGTTCAGATAAATGATTAATGATCTGAGCTAAAATGTGCTTTTCATTCTAGAACAAATCCAGAATGTATAAATATTTGATGCGCTTCTTGGCCAAAACCAAGTGCTACATTCATTTAACGAGCTTCGCCTGTTGTGTGGGTTATCTCCGCCAGCAAAAGGAGAACAAAATAATGTTGCGGCAGACCCAAAAATGGGATACAAGTTTATTCAAAGCGTTGGCTGCAGAACATTCATATATTAAACTTGCTTCTTTCGCACTAAAACTATCATTACAACGTCCATTTATTTTCAGCTTGCCCTCAATCCTCTTTTTTTTTATTTTTATTTTTTTATATATAAATATTCTGAATGCTGCAAGGGCTGGAGCGATTACGAGAAGGTGCATTGTGGACTTTCTGTGCTTTGTGCACTGTTTCTTTACATGTTAAAAACTTTCTAAAGCTCACCACAGACTGCTCAAATTTCAGGCAATTCTTATTATTCATTCAAGTCGTAGGTGGCCCTGCAAGCAGCACCGGGCTTGACAAAAGTTGTTTGAAAAAAATAGTATGAGCTGGGTGGAAAATTACAAGAAAAATAGACTGATTACCCCAGCCTCACTAAAGCGTGAGCGGAGGAATCTACAAAACCAGCTATTTTTAGCGGCTGTATTCAGAAGGTTAAAACCGCCCGCTAGCGGCCGAAAAAAGGGTTAAAACCGCTACAGTGGAGCTTTGCCGGTGGTATAGCCACACTTCCCCATTGATTTCAATGAACAGGAGCGGTGGAGGAGCCGTGTATACACCGCTCCAAAGATGCTGCTTGCAGGAGTTTTTTAAACATCCTGCCAGCGCACCGCTCCATTGTGAAAACCTTCAGGCTGTCACACTGAAGACACAGCAGCGGCTGTTTCAGGGCACTTTTCAGGCACTATTTTTAGCGCTGTATCGCCTGCAAAGCACCCCAGTGTGAAAGGGGTCTAAGGCCCCTTTCACACTGAATCGTTTTTCAGGAGCTACAGCGCTAAAAATAGCGCCTGTATAGCTCCTGAAAAAAGCAGGTCCTTTAACTCCAGTGTGAAAGCCGGAGGGCAGTCACACTGGAGCGGTGCGCTAGCAGGACGGTAAAAAAAGTCCTGCTAGCAGCATATTTGGAGCAGTGAAGGAGCGGTGTATTCACGCTCCTATACCGCTCCTACCCATTGAAATCAATGGGACACCACGGGGATCCCACAGTAATACCGCCAGCAAAGCGGAGATTTGTGGGGGGGGTTTAACCCTTTTCCTCCCGCTAGCGGGGGTTAAAACCACCCCGCTAGCGGCCGCATACCGCGGCTAAAACGACGGTAAAGCAGCGCAAAAAATAGCACTGCTTTACCGCCGCCGCCCCCCCCGCCCCAGTGTGAAACCGGCCTACGGGAGATAGAAAAGCCATCCAGTGTACATGAGACCTAAAGCTAGGAAGCCATTGTGCCTTTGAATATGCCCATGGACGCTTCCAGTACCTACTGGCTTTTCAAATGAATTTTACTCTTACCACCCTTCTTGTGAAATATATTGTGGATATGAATGTATACAATAAAAATACATGTACACAAAGGTAAGCCAATCCTAGTATCCATGTAGCATTTTTATCTTGCAACTTGATTTTATTTATAAGCAATAACATATGCAACTACATGTATGAACAATTATACAAGTAAATGCGCAAATAGTCAAATGTATTGTTAGAAAAAACTCATGGCGAAAAAGATTACTGGCTGTTCTGGCATATTATGCAATAGAGTCCACAGTAATACATTTAAAAGGATGTACTTTGTTGTGCTGTTTAGGAGAGAAGATGGGGGGGAGGGGATGAGAGGGGAATCCTAGATGGGTGGGGAGGTAGCAAGAAGCTGGGGGATAATGACAAAGTCCACAACACAGGGCTGCCTCCGGTGAGGAACTGAAACCAGGTTCCAAGTAACTAGAAGGAAAAAGCAAAGAGAGGGGCGCCTCTGGGTGCAGTAGTTTTAAACAGTGCAATTTATTATGAGCATGTGTTTTAACAACTCACATTTTGTGAGCGTACGGGCTGTGTTAGTGTGACAGCCGCGCTCCTTCAAGCTTGATGAAGGAGCGCGGCTGTCACACTAACACAGCCCGTACGCTCACGAAACGTGCGTCGCTTGCCAGTGACGTCATTCGGATGTGCCCTGAACCCTCTGTGGACCAAGCCTTGCTCTGAGGAAACTCCCCCACCGCTGCCGGCTTTTCTATCTTAGCGGTCTATGGAGACACCTAATCGAGGAGGATGACACCCATGCACAGAGGAGACTGATCTGATGATACCTGCTGGACACTTTTTTACTACATGCCTGAAATAACTGCCAAAATGTGAGTTGTTAAAACACATGCTCATAATAAATTGCACTGTTTAAAACTACTGCACCCAGAGGCGCCCCTCTCTTTGCTTTTTCCTTCTAGTTACATGTATGAACAGCCTGAACTATATTCCCCAGTGTTGGCAAAAACAGCTGTATTTTGTGAAATCCCCAGAGAAGATCGTTTTACAATGTTTTCCAGATATTTTACGAGATGATTGTCGGCAGACATCCTAAAGACCATATGTTTAATACCCCAGTACTGTTTAGAATGTTTGTTTCCTTTGGCTAAAATCAAAGGGTTAAACTTCAGCCCCCAATATAGTTTGTTCTGTGCCTGGCATGATTCGGACCCAGGCATGCTAGTGCCAGCCTTCTCTCTAGGGGCAGCCCCCATACTTGTTATTCAATAATGCTCATTGTTCGTAGTGAATCAGCTGTGCAAAATGAACAATTTAATAAGCTCCTTTTCCAGACCACTTTCTTTGTCACCAGAACATAACGTCCCAGAAAGGCTGCCGTCGCACATACCAAGCATAATGCATTTTATTGAGAAAATGGGGCAATTCCCTGTCGCATATCTCTCTTTCCCTTTATGCAAACGGATGTGCGCCTTTTGGTAAATCTGTTGCTCATGCCGTACATCTCTGCAAAACATACACATTTCCCCATGTTTTATCCCTTTTAAAGACCCTATAGGTCAGGATTGTCAGACTCCATTTCATTGCGGGCTGCATCAGCAGTATGGTTGCCCTCAAAGGGCTTGGTGTATCTGGGGTGCGCAACGCGCCGAGTGCAGGATCCAGGGGTGCGCAACGCGCCGAGTGCAGGATCCAGGGGTGCGCAACGCGCCGAGTGCAGGATCCAGGGGTGCGCAACACTCAGAGTGCAGGATTCAGGGGTGCGCAACGTGCAGAGTGCAGGATTCAGGGGTGCGCAACGTGCAGAGTGCAGGATTCAGGGGTGCGCAACGTGCAGAGTGCAGGAGTCAGGGTGCGCTACGTGCAGAGTGCAATCCCTACTCCAACCCCCCACCTCCCCCAAAGCTTTTTTGCATCTCTACTCTTTCCTACCTGGCCCAGCTTCATTACCCACCTGTGTAGACGGCCCTGCCTGGCCTTGCAGGTAGATGGTTCTCTCTCTTTCTGGAGATCTGTCTCCGCCATGCCCTGTTGTGAGTGTGTGCAAGGATCTGTTAGACTCGGTAGCCACTGAGAGCATAGCTGTTCCTTGTAGACACAGAAGGCTTCTGTGTTTACAGGTAACAGCGGGGAGCGGAGGGAGAATGCTGGAGGTGGCAGAATGGAGTTTCTCAACGTTCCGACTGCAAAACTGGGTACAGGGGCCACATGGCAAGTCTAACGGGCTGGATTCGGCCCACGGGTGCTGTGTTTTGATACATGTGCTCCAAGTACAGAAAAATATCTGTGGATCTACCAGAAATGCAATCATCTCCTGGCCTAACAAAACGCATGATATCTGTGTACTGAGTGCTTTCAGCGCTCCCATTTGTCTTCAAAAGCGCTCAGTGTTTTTACTGGCAGTTTAGAAGCGCTTCAGTGTGAAAGTGGCCTTATGCTAAACTACTCAAACCTACTTTGAGCTGGGTTAGATGTGCAGCTTCCCTTGCCATAAGGGGTCGACCAATAATTGTTTTTTCAGGGCCAATACAATACTGATTTTTATTTATTTTTTTAGCCACCTTTCAGGCTGATATCCGATATTTTGTACATTTAAATTTTATTTATTTTTTTTTTTACTGTCCTTTTTTTAAAATTTGTGTGTGTGTGTGTGTGTGTGTGTGTGTGTGTGTGTGTGTGTGTGTGTGTGTGTGTGTGTGTGTGTGTGTGTGTGTGTGTGTGTGTGTGTGTGTGTGTGTGTGTGTGTGTGTGTGTGTGTGTGTGTGTGTGTGTGTGTGTATATATATATATATATATATATATATATATATATATATATATATATATATATATATATATATATATATATATATATATATATATATATATATATTATATTTATATTTATAATTTTTTTTTTTTTTTTTTACAAGGAATGTAACAGCTTTGTGACAGTAATAGGCAGTGACAGGTACTCATTATGGAAGGATCTGGGGTCTATAAACAAACCCCTCCTCTGTACTTGAAAGTATTCAAAACAACAACTTTAAGCCCATCAGTGAAGGAAAAAAATTACTTATTTACAATGTTTTGTAACAAAAAAAAAACAACAAAGTTTTCGTTTTTGTTTAGCAGAAAATAAAAATCCCAGAGGTGATCAAATACCACCAAAAGAAAGCTCTATTTGTGGTAACAAAATGAAAAAAAAATTGTTTGGGTACAGTGTACCATGACTGCGCAATTGTCCTTTAAAAGTGTGAGAGCGTTGAAAGCTGAAAATTGGTCTAGGCAGGAAGGTGTATAAGTGCCCTGCATTGAAGTAGTTAAAGTATTACTAAACCCTTTGTCTTTTTTACATTAAAATAACAAACATGTTATACTTGCCTGCTCTGTGTTATGGTTTTTCACAAAGCAGCCCAGATCCTCCTCTTCTTGGGTCCCCCGCTGGCGCTCCTGGCCCCTCCCTCCTGCTGGGTGCCCCCACAGCAAGTTCTTCTTCTTCTTCTTCTTCTTCTTCTTCCTCTTCTTCTTCTCTTCTTCTTCTTCTTCTTCTTCTTTTTTCTTTTCTTTTCTTCTTCTTCTTCTTATTCTTTTTCTTCTTCTTCTTCTTCTTCTTCTTCTTTTTCTTCTTCTTCTTCTTCTTCTTCTTCTTCTTCTTCTTTCTTCTTCTTCTTCTTCTTCTTCTTCTTCTTCTTCTTTCTTCTTCTTCTTCTTCTTCTTCTTCTTCTTCTTCTTCCTTTTTGTCAAGGTCACTATAAAGCTGAACTCTGTTCAGATGTGAAAGTCTCATTAATGCAGCTAGACATTTTTTTAATTAAACAGTAAGTGTGTATATATATTTTTTTTTTAATGCAACACAGGAGCTTAGTGGTTATCACTCCTGCCTTGCAGCTCTGGGGGAACATCAGTTCAAATCCCAACACTATCTGCATGAAGCGTGAATGTTCTGCCTTGCGTGGGTTTCCTCCAGGTTCTCCAGTTTCCTCCCACACTCCAAAGACATGCTGGTAGCTTAATTGGCTCCTGTCTAAATTTGCTCAAGTATGTGAGGTAGGGACCTTAGATTTTGTTAACTCCTTGAGGGCAAGGACTGATGTCAGATACAGTATATGGAAAGCACTGTGTAAATTGTCTGCACTATATAAATACCTGTATGAATAATAATGAAACAACTAGGGTAGGCATATGAATTTCACTTGCTATCAGCCTATTCTGATTTCAGGTATAGCAGCACTGGGCGTGGGGCAGGACTGGGTGCCAATTAGGTGTGCTGGATACAAAGGTGCAAACATGAAATATGCTGATGGAAGGAGCGAGCAGAGTGAGGAGAGAGATGACCTGATGACTGTGGCGCTAGCCTTTCACTGTCCAATCAGCAGACTGGTATTAGAGATAAGACTACATTGTATCCTTTCCACAGTCTAGTAACTGAAAAACTGGCAAAATAAATATCAGGAATGGATAGGCAGAAATGCAAACCCTTTATCAGGTATAACTCCTCTTTTATGTGTATTTTATTTCTGTGTTTAGCTTTTTGGTTGGAGTTTTGCTTTTATGTAAGTATAGAAGAAATGTCTGTGAATCTTGTGCTGTCAGGTCTGCGTTGTGATATTTTCCGGTCTCTCCTGTCTTGGAAATCTTATGCGAGAAACGAGGACTGTGTTAGGCAAACCTTATCTGGCTGTGCACAGCATTGTTTGATATCTGATTGGTTCCAGGCCAAAAATGTTCAGTTTCGTAGGACTTTGGTGACCAGCAGTATCGGGCCGTGTACACATCATTCTCATTTGTCATAGTTGCTGCAAGAAAATCTTTTATTTTTATTTTATTACTAGCGGCAAAGCTGAGCTCACAGTCCGGTATTTCCTAGGAATGCTTTTCTTTTATGAAATAAGGGGAAATCTGTGCTCACTAACCTAAATAGGTTATACTACACACATGAATGATTGTATTAATTTGAGGCAAAAGCCCTGATCACAGGCTCTCCCTGACCACAAATGAGGCTCAGACTGTCTCCCCGCTGAGTCTGTCCTTTGCCCAGCACTGTGTCCCTGTACACGGCGTGATCGCTGGAGCTCATTATGAGATCTGCACCTCCCCATGTGCTGGAACAGATGAAGAGACTCTGAGGTCTTGTAATCTGCAATGATATGCTATGTAAATGCAAACCAGGAGGATCCTTATCGTTTTCCTCATTTGTACAGAATGGGGGTCCTTGGAGCCCAGGTCATTTTTCAGCCAAAATGTGAAACTGTAAAGTGGTGTTCCTTTTGTACTTTATTTCTACCTGGTAATTCTGCAAATAGCACACTTTGGGGATGATTTACTAAAAATGGAGTGCAAAGTCTGGTGCAGCTGTGCATGGTAGCCAATTGGCTTCTAACTTCAACTTGTTCAATTAAGCTTTGACAATAAAACCTGGAAGCTGATTGGTTTCTATGCAGAGCTGCCTCAGATTTTGCGCACTCCGCAATTTTCGGATCGCGTGTACACTACTTTCGACAGCCGATCACGACAGTTCATCCGATTTTATTATTCGATCGGACATGCACGAAAATTTTCCATGTACGATTCCAGATCATACGATTTTCGTTTAGTCAGTATAGTTGTTGTCCGAAAATACAATACAAATACATTACAACACATGACAGCACTTCCCATTTTTTTTTTCCCGGTCGTATGAGAATTTTCGTGACTTTATTTTCCTATTCAATTTCTACTTGAGACTAGTATTAAGTGAAAAAGGTTGTACGATCTGTTGTACGATATTCAGATCGTGTGTACAGGCCATAAGGCTCGGTTCACACTTGTGCGATGCGGGAACCCTGCGAATCGCACAGCAGGTCACACTGCCATAGTCGAACTGCCAGGAGTGTCAATACATTAATGACAAGCCCATTTCAGCTTGCATATCGTACTACGAACTGTCAGTTCGGACATGAATCAGATCGCATGGAATCCGATTCTGGTGCGGACCAAAAAGAGTCCTCTGCGAGTTTGGTCCGAATGCGTTGCGATATTAGCCATACTACGTGCGATGCGATTTCAGCCATACTATCTGTATGGCTGAAATCGCATCGCACAGACATTGCATGTGATATGCACTGCGAATCACATGCGATCTCGCACAGCACACCAGTGTGAACCGGCACTCAATCACCCGCTTTTGTGTTCCGCTGTATTTATGCAAGGAGCCATGGTTGCTACCCAGGCTGGAAATCAAACGTGTTCATCTTTATTATATGGGGGTGGTGAATTTAGTAGTTTACAGAAGTAAAGTAGTTTTCTTTTGAGTGCAGCTCACAGGAAGTGACAAGGACACTGCATTTTTTACAATATTAGCAAGTATTTTCTGTACTTGCTGAAAATTTTCTCAGCTTGAAAATAAAAACAAATGCAGCCACCACATTTCAGGACTGATAAGCAGAAATATATAAAAAAATGTTGTCCTTGGTTTTAGTTTTTCCTAAACAAGGCTCTCCTGCCAGGCAGCACCTGCTGGTGCCCTTGCTTTTCTGCAGTGCAGTTAAACAATACAGTTTTGTTGCCGTCCTTCCTCTAAATTGTGAAGGAGCATCACCACCCTGGGCACATTACCCTGATCAGTCTGCTGATTCATTTTTCCACCTGAGCGCCTGTCTTCCCAGGTTTGTCTGCCTGCCTTGCCCACTCTAATGCCTATTACACACGATGAGATTATCGGACAAACGATCGTCTGTTTTTTGTTGCATGCTAGACTCCATATCGAAAATGAAGAGGTTCCTAAAGGTAGGAAAATTTTCGTACGCTAGAATAAAAATTCAGGAGTGATGTCATGTATTGTAATGTATTTGTATTGTATTTTCGGACAAAGACTGTACTGATTGAATGAAAATCATACAATGTGGTGTCATACGAGAAACCTTTTCCTGTTTGTCCCTTTGGATAATTTCGGATGAACTGTGGTGATCGGCTTTCAAAGGCTATGTACTAACCATCAGATTATCGGATGATCGATTTGAAAGAGGTATTATTCTACCAAATTTCTGATCGTGTGTCCTTTTAAAGAGGTGTGACTTTTAAGTATCGGACACTTACCTGTCCCTGGGTCCAGCGATGCTATATAATTACAGTACTATATAACGTACAATGTGTGTGTTTTTGTAATATAATTGCGGGGAAGAGAGCTCCGGCGGGTCACAGAAGCGCAGAGTGGCGCTATAACGAAGGATTATATATATATATATATATATATATATATATATATATATATATATATATATATATATATATATATATATATATATATATATATATATATAGAACAATTATATTACAGAAACACACATTGTACATTATATACTACTGTAATATAGTAAATCCTATAGTAATACTCAGTTCACACTGGGGATTCCTGTCAGGCAGGGAAAGAGAGGGTGAGAGAAGACAGCACATTACATGGTAAGACCTACCCTGAAAATAAGCCCTACTGTGTCTTTTGTTGCCAAAATTAATATAAGACCCGGGCTTATTTTTGGGGAAACACGGTAATAGCAGAACTCTTTCTGTTTTTTTGCAGTATTTCTCCTCATGCTGCCTCCCGACCACATTGACCAACTCCTGATACGTGGGCGTCCTCTGTGCCCTCCAGCACCCAAGGAGTCCTGCTGGAGTCTCCCTTATGTGTGTGCTCCTGTTTAGAAACTACATCCTTATGTACAAGCTGTACCAGATTTGTGGCTTTTGCTCGGCATCCCTCACTCTCTGCCTGTGTGTGGTGCCAGGAATGGCTTCATGTAACATTGTAGTTCCAAACGGGAGGGTACACATAGTGGAGACTCCAGCGGGACTCCATAGGACCCAGCAGAGACGGTTGGGGGGGGGGCACCCACATACCTGGATTTGGGCAGTGCGGCCACGGCAAAATAGAGGAGGAAACAGAGGATGAAAATTATAAAAAAAAAAAACACGAGAATGTAAGTTCTATTGCTATTAGTGGCTCATTTAGCTCCTCACTCTTCAACTTTAAACTTTGTTGCACAGTGGACCACAATAGGCCGATGCCAGGCTAAATTCAAGTATATAAAATATATTTATAATAGTTTAAAATTAGAAATGGAAGGCAAAACATTTTTGTATAAATATATAAAAAAAAATAAAAAAATAAAAAAAGAAATACCCTTTTTCCCTTTTTAATAAGTGATCACATTCCCTCTGTTCATAAGAGCTGGGGGGAGGAGGAGAAGCAGCACACCAAGCTTCCCAGTGAATGGCTGAGCAGTGGGGGTGTGTCATTACGAGTCTGCACATTGGAGGTGGGCACACGAAGTTCCCAGCACAGCTAGAGAACTGACCATGGCGTGCTCTCCTGCTTAGTGTGCTCAGTTTATTATAGGAAAGCAGAGGGACTGGCAGGAACAGGGATTTTGCATAAAGGAGGCAATACAAAGGGAACAGGATACCTTCTCATACAAGTACATGTTACAGCAGGCACATATCAGGAATTTGAAACGTAGGAGTAACAAACACTTTAAGTATATTGAATGATCTGTTGATGAATGCAGAGCTGTAGTGATTTGTGCATTTTCTATCTGCCTGGAGTCCAGCTTTAAAGGCAAAGTCTGACTTAACACATTTGATTTCATACAATGTAAATTACCCAGCAAACGCCCCCATCCCTCCAACCTCTGCACCCTGCTGTAATTTAAATGTCTTCAACTAAATTAGGCTGTGAAAATATTAAGGATAAATTACACTCCAGGGAATCATTTATTATTGGTATCTGCAGCCTTTGTGGCACCTCCTGACCTTCACCATCTGGCCGTAGGAGATTTTCTAAAGCTATGAAAGTTGCTTCTATTGGTTGATTACTGCCATGTGACGGCTCACATCGCACTGCAGGACAAATAGAAAAAAAAAAAAAGTCCAAACTACTTCTCTACTACAGAGCTCCCATCTGTCCCTCTTGTAGAGGTCTACTTCTTCTGTATCTCCCTTTCCTCCTTCCTTCCCTCTTCTAGGTATTCTGTACTGACTTGCAAATATACAGTACCTTGCAAAAGTATTCACCCCCCTTGGCATTTTTCATGTTTTGGTTGCCTCACAACCTGGAATTAACATGGATTGTTTGAGATTTTGCATCATTTAATTTACAGAACATGTCCACAACTTTGAAGATGTGTTCGCCCCCCCCCCCCCTGTTTTTTTTCTATTGTGAAGCAAGCAACAAATAGGACAAAACAACAGAAAAAGTCAATGTGCATAACTATTCACCCCCCCGTAAAGTCAATACTTTGTAGAGCCACCTTTTGTGGCTATCGCAGCTCCTAGACTCTTTGGATAAGTCACATCTTACCACTGGGATTTTTGCCCATTCCTCCTTGCAAAACTGCTCCAGCTCCTTCAAGTTGGAATGATTTGCACTTGTGAACAGAAATCTTCAAGTC
Source organism: Lithobates sylvaticus (assembly GCA_028564925.1). Taxonomy (NCBI): domain Eukaryota; kingdom Metazoa; phylum Chordata; class Amphibia; order Anura; family Ranidae; genus Lithobates; species Lithobates sylvaticus. The sequence goes on along the minus strand of CM053030.1, from coordinate 466,169,234 downwards.
TGACCACAGATTTTCTATTGGATTGAGGTCTGGGCTTTGACCTAGGCCATTCCAACATATTTACATGTTTCCCCTTAAACCACTCAAGTGTTGCTTTAGCAGTGTGTTTGGGGTCATTGTCCTGCTGGAACCTCCATCCTAGCCTCAAATCGCACACAGAGTGGTACAGGTTTTGCTCAAGAATATCCCTGTATTTAGCACCATCCATCTTTCCCTCAACTCTGACCAGTTTCCCAGTCCCGACTGCTAAAAAATTGTGGAGATGGTGTTCTTTGGGTGATGTGATGTGTTGGGTTTGCCCCAGACATAGCGTTTTCTTTGATGGCCAAAAAGTTCAATTTTAGTCTCATCAGACCAGAGCACCTTCCTCTATACATTTTGGGAGTCTCCCACATGCCTTTTCGCAAACTCAAAATGTGCAATTTTGTTTTTTGCTGAAATTAATGGCTTTCTTCTGGCCACTCTGCCATAAAGCCCAACTCTATGGAGCGTATGGCTTATTGTCATCCTATGTACAGATACTCCAGCCTCTGCTGTGGAACTCTGCCGCTCCTCCAGGGTTACCTCTGTGCAGCCTCTCTGATTAATGCCCTCCTTGCCCGGTCCGTGAGTTTTGGTGTGCGGCCGTATCTTGGCAGGTTTGCTGTTGTGCCATGTTCTTTCCATTTGGTTATGATAGAATTAATGGTGCTCCTAGGCATCATCAAAGATTTGGATGTTTGTTTTTATAAACTAACCCTGACTTGTACTTCTCAACAACATTGTCCCTTACTTGTTACCTTGGTCTTCATGGCAGTGTTTGTTTAGTGGTGCCTCTTGCTTAGGTGTTGCAGCCTCTGGGGCCTATCAAAAAGGTGTGTATATATATATATAATGACAGATCATGTGACACTTAGATTGCACACAGGTGGACATCATTTCACTAATTATGTGACTTCTGAAAGTAATTGGTTGCACCAGAGCTTTTTATGGGCTTCATTACAAAGGGGGTGAATACATACGCACATGCCAATTTATATATTTTTTTTTTATTTCTGAAAAAATGTTTTATGTATATATTTTTCTAATTTAGACTTGTGTTCTGATCCATCACATATAATTCAGATTAAAAAAAATATTGAACGAAAGGCTGTAATGTAATAAAATGGGTAGGTATTACAGGTATGTATATATTTTACAGGTAACACATAGAATGCATTAAAGTATAACTAAAGGCTAACCTTTTTTTGTTTTGGAGAGAATGGAGAGGGATTAGAGTGCTGGTCAGTTTTTTTTTTTTAAGCTGTCTGTGCCCCCGTTAAGGAAATTCACCATTCTCATTGAATTTAATAGTAATAAGAAAATCCCAAATTTCGAGTTGTCCCTAGAACAGTAATAGAGGGGAAATCTTCCAATGGGGACACTAGTTCTGGTGGGGGGGGGGGGGGGGGGGGGTATCGGGGGGGGGGGGGGGGGGCCCCAAGAAATTCCCTTAATTTGCAGAGATTTCCTCTCGCTTCCTGTTTCGCTATGGGACAGGAAGTGAAGGGAATTCTCTGCATTTGGACAAAGATGGCGGGAAAAACATCTGAGAGCAGTTCTTTACTCTATCCAAAATGAAGGAAAAATGTTTTGCCTATAGTTCTACTTTAAAGAGGTTGTAAACTTAAAAAAGAAAAAAAAAACCTGGTAGACAAAGGCATAATGAACTGGTATGCATTGCATACTAGCGCATTATGAAATTCTTACCTTAGAACAAAGCCTTCCAGCGGTGCCCACACACCGCTGAGAAGGCTGACATCTTTTCCGGAGTTACTTCCTTGGTTTGTGGGCTCCAGTGCTGTCAGTAGCTGGAGCAGCGATGTCACGCATGCGCGTGGGAGCTGCCGTTCACGGTAAAAGACTCGGAAGGAACGGCACCTGTGTCCGTTCCTTCAGAGTGCATGCGCCAGTGATTTCACTGGCTGCATGTAATGTAAATATCTCCTAAATGGCGTACGTTTAGGAGATATTTACACTACCTATAGATAAGCCTTATTATAGAATTATCCATAGGTAGTTGTCAGCAGAGGAAGTTTACTTCCTCTTTAATTTAAAAACAGATTTAACTTTCAATTCATAAATCCTCTATTGGTATTTTGAAGGCAACCAAAAAATAACAAAAATAATCCACAAACTCCTTAATATAAAACCGTGTTACATTTTAAAATTCTTTTAAAAATCTTTGAATAGTTCACAATGAATGTTAGATGTCTACTGGGTGGTATACCTAAAACCATTGCACAGCTACAGCGTTCTTCATTATAGCTCGCAAGAAATAAAATGGGACAACGATCGCGTTTCGAACTTTTAGAACCAGTTTCTTTCTCAGGAATGTTTTGCCACCAACAGTAATCTAAGACCCACTGCCTGGCAGACCGCTCACTCGCAAGGACTGCATATGCCCATAAAGATGGAACAAAAACCCAGCATTATTTCTTTAGTCCATCCATACTCACTGCCAGCTGCTTGTTGCATGAATAGTTTGTACCCTAGAAAAAAACTATTTGACTTTAGAACCACTTTAATTGAACCATGATTGGACAATATAATGTGATGCTCTGGGATGGGTCAACCCACCTCTGAGATACCTGTAGATTAACTATTGGGGAATTGTAGGATAATAATCTGTGTGTTTTGAGGACAAGCGGATGTCTTCCCACCAATGTTCTTTGGTAAATATCTGCTTGTCTCTGGGCAGTTTAAGGCATGACACCCACAATCTTGCAGCAGTTTATACCCGTATCTTCCATCAGGAGGGATTGAATAAATCTTTATGTAAAATAGCAGCTCAATTAATAGTAAACTGCTGAATAGAGAGTATTTTAGGTTTTTGTTTAGAAAAAAATAAAATAAAAAATGTATGCACTGTCTAGCTTAATCGGTGGATTTAGACGATGGCTTCTGTAGATACAGTGCGCCTCAGGCTGAGGTGGTCTCTAGGGCATGGTGAATGGATGGAGTTATGCAAATCGCCTGAAATGTAACCCCTTTGTTGGATTGGTCACTGTGTATGTTCCCTTTGTTGTTGGGATGAGCGTGAGCCTTTACTATCTCTTCTGACAGCTGGCTCTTGGATGCATATGCTTGAATTACTGTCACTGTGCCACATGGTGCATTCATTATTTGTCCACAGAAGGTCTGCCAGCCATCCCTTTGTTTTACTCTGTTAGGTGTCCAAACAAGATGCCCGGAGCGTTAATTCAGAAGAATCATGCGAGGTCTTTCATGGCAAAGAACTGTTCACGCCTAACAGTCTGCCTGATCCTACCTTTCTCTCACTACTTTTACGTAACTTACCCATGCCACGTACTGACCTATTTGCAAAGATTGTTATTAGTCTTTTATCCTCTTAAGTGGTTGACTATTGCTTCAATTGTGAAGCTGTGGATTATAAGGAGGAGGACTGTCTTGTTTTGATTCATTGTGAGAAGTTGGAGTCATTTGTGTGTGTGTGTGTGTGTGTTTGTTTGTTTTTTTTTGGTTTTTAAGAACAATTTTCTCAGTTTAGTTTGGCAGAGATATAAAGGCTAAACCACCTGTAAAAGAAGCTTTTTTGAGTTGCAATGTGTATGAGCCGTTAAAGGGGTAAAAATTTAGAGCTTTGATGCGCGTCATTTACATTTTCAGGGTACCTGTGGATTTAGAATAAATTTTGTTGGATCCTTCAATTCTCGAACCGATTTTATTGTATACTTGCAATGCATTCTGTTGCTTGCTGGTCATTTTGTGAAGTGTAGTCTGACCGTTTGTCAATAATCCATCCTTTTTTATGTTCCAGAATGACATTCTTGTTGAAACCTTGCTGTATGGATACCATTAAATATGTCCAAGTCATTTATACTCAAACAAAGTAAAAAACAAAAAAAAAAAAAAAACACACACTGATTGCACATTTAAAAGCTAAACTCTGGGATTAGCAGATACTATCTAAATACAATAATTATGTGTATTATTCTTGGAATCTTGCTGTACGTTGTCTATTTCTTCCAGATCTGTGTAGTAATCCCCTGTGTGTAGGAGCTTCCTGTATTAAAGACCAGTCACTAATGTTCTCTCTCCTGGTGCAGGGTGACTGGTCTTTTCTCCGCCCCTTCCTGTGGATTTTTTTCAGGCAGCCCATAGTGGGTGGAGCCTACCGGGCTCCTCCCACAGCTCTGATCTCTGCACAGGCTATGTACAGCACAGTGATGTCAATTCTACTTTTGACAAGGTAATATCTGGTCATTAGGTGTCACACAGTGAAGTTATATTATTTGTGGCTATTGAGGAATATGTTCAAATTTTTTTATTTTTATTTTTTTTGTTCCTGGACTTCAGCTTAAAACATTAGTTTTTGTCTTTTGCCCTCACCCATGACAACAGCAGATTTCCTTTTCACAAGGAAAGCATAACTTGCCTTACCTTTCTTTAGACAGTAGGTCCTCTTTGATTCAATGACAGAGTCACTTTAAGGTGATGCTAAAGTCCCCCTTTTTTTCCCTATAAAAATGGCAAACATGTTATACTTGCCTGCTCTGTGCAGTGGTTTTGCACCGAGCAGCCCTGATCCTCTTCTTCTTGGGTCCCTCGCCGACGCTCCTGGCCCCTCCCTCCTGCTGAGTGCCCCCATAGCAAGCAGCCCCCAGTGACCCGTAAGGTGGTTGGGAAAGGGGTAAAAGTTTCTAGCCTGCTTAGGGCATCCAAGTGAGAGCTAACGGACTCATTGACTATTTATACACGGACACTAATTGTGATTTTAAAAAGCCACAAATGTGAGAAATTAACCTTTTTTAATTTCCATTTTAACCTGTGTGCCACCTTCTGTGTCTGTACCAAGGCCAAACATTCCAGGGTATGTAAACTTTTTATCAGGGCCATTTGGGTGATTTCTGTTATGATTTTAAAAGTAACCAAAAAACTGTGATAATAAATGGCTTCATGTGATCACTATCCTTGAATAAAAGACAGTTTTTTGGCATGATTAGTCATATTTTCCAAAATGTCACAATTTCTGCCAGGGTATGCAAACCTTTGAGCACAACTGTATATTGTTTAGAAAGTGCAGATTGTGTTAGATTTTCTCTTCCTGTTCAACACTGCAGTGAAGCCTGGCCATACACCCAAGACAGCTGATTGGAGTAAAGGCACACACCCCCTCTCCTCATAGGTAGAGACTTTTAGATCTGTTCGTTGATTAGTTCAGGGCTCTGCTAATCAATTTATAGCATCCTCCCTAGCACAAAACTCAGGCTGCTTTAATCACGATTGATGGAGAACTTGTCAGTTATCAGGCTTGTAACAGAAGAATGGAGCAGAAGACCGCTATGGGACATAGTGCTTTGAAGAGAGATAAAAAAACACTGCAGATATGTGCCCAGCTCAAATTTCATGAATTGGGTTTGCATCCACTTTAAACTTTGAGATTAGGTTAGAACAGGAATCTTCAAAGTACGGCCCTCCAGCTGTTGTGGAACTACATATCCCATGAGGCATTGTAAAACTCTGACATTCACAGACATGACTAGGCATGATGGGAATTGTAGTTCCTGAACAACTGGAGGGCCGTAGTTTGAAGACCCCTGGGTTAGAAGATATTGCTGTTGATAGGTGGAGCAGAGCTGCTTTGTCACTGTTGTGCATAGGTTCAGTGTTAGGAGGGGAAGCAGTGGGAGCTGAGCTGTTGAGTCACTAATCCCACACTGCATTAGTGTGAACCAGGGCTTAAAAAAAAAGTCAATAGTGCTTCTTTAACCACCTCCTTACCTGGCCATAGTTAAAAAAATTATTATTTTTTTTTTTTCAGGCAGGAATTTCTCTAACCGCTAAAATTGAACGATTCGCTGCTGGATCACTTTTAGAAGCGCCAACTGATGTCACAAAGCGGGTCCAGGCTGGGGCAAGATCGCAATAATAAGGTCGGGACCTGCCCAGATCCCTGGACCTGCACCTGGCTCAGCCGCTGAGAAGCTGAGCCAATCACTCCTGCCCCCTCCACAGCCCTGCATGCCAGTGGGGGGGGGGGGCAGAGCACAGAGCGGGTGAATGACAGTTGCCCGCTATCTGGTCATGGTGCTCTGAGAACCGAGCGGTCAGTGGTCTTTAATCGCTCGGTTCTCAGTCTTAGAGCTGGCAGGGGACCAATGTAGCTTCGGACTGATGCTGCTTCCACCTAGGTAAGTATGATTCTTGAAAAAAAAAATGCCAAACTTCTCTTTTAATTAGTTGGGCAAACAGAGTTTGCTTTCACTTACAACTGTTTTCTACTTCCTGATTGAGTGAGGCACTGGTGATGTAACCCTCATAGGCTTATCTGAGGAAGTTACTGAGGCATGTCCCAGGAAGTAAAGGAAGATGGTTTCCTCTGCCCCTAGTAAAATTGGCCACTGCTAGAAAAATGGGGGGAATAAGGAATACAAAGAATAAAAAAACCTGGAATTATCTATAAGGGCTTAATGAATGTGCGTCATCTCCATGGCTTCACCTGCACAGCCAAGTTTGACAGATATTCAGGGTGATGTGCGTCTGTCAAACTCAGCTGATTGGTTGGGTCAGTGTAGCTGGTGAATATCTATTTGCTTCTATCAGCTGCCTGCATGAAACTCCACACTAGTACTAAAATATATACAAACCGCTCATCACTCTGTACAAGTGCCTGTGTGAAATAGCCCTTCGTATCTGTTAGCAGATTGACATTGTTAAACGTTTTACTTTAAACCTTTAATAAATGTAATGTTTACATTTAGGGTGAAGCTCCTTTTATGTCCATCGGGCTAGAACAATTATTTGCCTTCTGGACCAATATTATAGCAGCGAGGGCTGAATGTTAGTCACTGGGCTGAAAAGAACAATTGCTTTGGCTAATATGATATTCATTTATAGCTTATCGAGTTGAGCCTGTGATTACACAAGCTAGCTATATGTAATAAAGTGTAATGCAATGCTGCAGGTAACATGTGTGCTTCCCAGGTGTGCAGATTTAGGATTGTATCCTTCTTTTTTTTTTTTTTTTTTTTTTTTTTTATTTTTTTTGCTTTTTTTTTATTTATTAAAGATAACAATGTATTGGCTCATTCCCCTTTTTAATGAATAATCAATATAAATATCAAGGCATACAATTTTTAATTCCTCTCATGCGATTTGGACTGTTAAAGTTGGGCATTGAAGTCTTTCCTCCATAAAATGCTGTTAAATTCTGGGCTAACTACTACATGCTACCAGTTTCTCCTCTTTTATTGCAGGCTATTTTTCTCTGCGCTAGTCACATAGTGTTTGCAGCTCTTAGCAGTGTGTTTAGTGAGGGCGTGATAATCATTCTGCCAGGAAAAAAACGGAACAATTGTGGAGCTTAGCTGGCAGCAAAGTGTAATGTTTCGTAATAGATCAAGTAATCCAGCCTGGGTAGAGCTCGCTGAGCGGAGGTTGTTAGAGCTTTCATGCTAGCAGTTGTGGGTGTTTTGTGCAGATTGCGTTGGCTATCCTTGTGAATATATAAGTTCAATTCGGGAACGTTTGGTACATTTTCTTTATTATTTGCCTCGTGAGAGACACCCCACCTTCGGGGTAAACGGAGACTCACTAGGGTTTTGTTTCGACTTCTTCTGGATGAGCAGTCTTAGAATGTAAAATCAGGCATGTCGGTCTCGTGTTTTTTGGGCTGCATGCCATCCTCTAACTACTTCCTTGCCAGATATGAATGATGTCTCCACCTGTTCCGTATGGGTGCTGCCATTTCTGATCTTTAAAGGTGCACGCCTGTCATCCTGATCTTTGCTTCGTTACCTAGTGAGTCATTGATCTGTAGTTATCATAAACTCACATCCCCGTATGCTTGTTCCAGGCCAGGGACTCGCTGCATAGAGATGCCAGGATCAGGTTCACTGCTTCGTAGCTTTCATTTAAAAAACAAACAATAATTGCACCGCCTACATGGCTTAGAAAATTCTTTCTGCTATGTTTCCCAATCACTCTGCAACGCAGCCAAGGGCTGCACTAAAATGCAGACATGCGGCTTTTTATTGCAACGCACTGTGCCGAATCGCATGGTACTGTACAGCAGCTGTACATTTCCATGAATTAGGTGCATATTTTGTACACTTCAGATAAAATTTGTACAAAAAAAGGCAGTTGTGAGATGCGGTGAATCATTCAGTACACTGCCCCCTACTACAGCCAGCAACAGACAGCCGATGGAGCGGTAAAGCTCTCCTGCAACTGTATATTGTGATGTAAATCCAGCCTTCGGTTCATACTTAACTGAGGGGATGTGCTGCGGTATTGCATGTGCGTTAACATTAGCCGTAACAAATTACTGCAAGTTAGTTATCATGTACAGGCGGTCCCCGAGTTTCAAACATTCCAACTTACAAACGACTCCTACTTGCGAACGGAGGGAGACAACAGGAAGTGGGAGGAAATCTACCCCTAAGAGTTATCATGGGGGGAAAAAGGTTTTCAACTACAGTGCCTTCAGGTCTCTTCAGAGGTGCCTTGGCAAATGCCTAAAAGTTGCCCCAAAATTGTATACAAACCAGCGTGTGGATTAAGCCTGCCATCAAGTGGCCTGCACAGTATCCTTGTTTGCCCCCCTCCCCTGCCCCTCTCAGTCAGCCCTGGGGTCAGATTAGCTGAGGAACAGAAACTGAAGAAGAGAAACTGGAATACTAGTCACTACCGGTGTGCAAAGGTGTATTTGCTTTGAAAGAATAAATTGCCTATAATGTTGGGTGTGCTACGTGTGTGGATGTTGCTAAATTGTGTGAAACTATTCATTTATTTTTTTACATTTTGGAATGGGGTTGCCTCAAGATTTGTGCACAATTTTAAAGGGTGCCTTGACTGAAAAAAGGTTGAGAGTTTTTGTCCCGCTCCCAGCTGACGTCCCTGTCGGTATCGGAGCATTTTTGTGCGTACCGATGCTCGCGAAAATGCCTAGTATCGGTACCAATGCCAGTATTGGTATTGGTGCATCACAAATAAAGTGGCTGTAACTTCAGGCATCATCCTGTTATGACAGATGAAAGTCAATGTGTCCACCTGTCGGGAAGTGGTTTAAAAAAAATTCAATGTTCTGATACCACTTTCTAATATGTAAATGGTAGCTCTCCCGGACGTCAGACTTCTCAACTGTCACATTTGAATGACAGTGTGGGGGGGGGGGGGGGGCAGGAGGTTTTTGTGGGTGCTTCAGTGTGTCTACAGGAAAAGTTGCTTACACAATTTTAAGAGGGGAAAAGGTAAAATGTAAATTTGGAAGCTAAAATAAACCCAGTTAAATCAAAATTTATTTTTTCTAGAAGTTTCTAACATTTCCATGTCAACATTTAAAACGGCATTAAAGGTTTAAAGTGCTTCTTAAGACCCCTTTCACACCGAGCCACCACCGGCGCCAGCGGTGCTGTATTTAGTGCTGCTTTACTGCCGTTTTAACATCGCTATTCGGCAGATAGTGGGGCGGTTTTAACCCCCCACCAGCGGCCAAAAGGGGTTAAATCCGCCCGCAAAATGCTGCCGGAGTGGCGTTTGCCGGCGGTATCGCAGCACTGCCCCATTGATTTCAATAGAGAGCAGCAGTGAGTTCACCGCTCCAAGGAAGCTGCTGGCAGGACTTTTTCTGACGTCCTGCCAGTGCACCGCTCCAGTGTGAAAGCCATCGGGCTTTCACACTGGAGTGCATGGAGCAGCTGTTTTAGGGTGTTTTTCAGGCACTATTTTTAACGCTATGGTGCCTGCAAAATGCCCTCAGTGTGAAGCCCTCTAAGCCTAAATATTTTTGTACCTCAATTCCTTGTGATCCTGCCCTGTGCATGTCTGCAGCTCTTCTCTGTTGTCAATCAAAGCCAAGGAGTGCCGGTGGGGAGCCCAAGAGGAGGAGGTTCAGAGCCGCTCTATGCAATTCCATTGCACAGGGCAGGTAAGTATAGAGATGTGTGTGTGTGTGTGTGTGTGTGTGTGTGTGTGTTTGTTTTTGTTTTTTAGTTTTTTTTTTATAATCACTTTTAAGGGCTTGTTCACACCATGTTGTTGAGCTGTATTGTTTTCTATGTGCTCTGTTCACACCATTCGTATTCTCTGGTGCTTGCTGCTTAAGAATGCAACATGTATGCATTTTAATCCACTCACTGCACAGCATGTACCATAGTAATAGACATAAATAAAGTGTAATTTTGAGACACTTCAATAAAAAAATGAAAAATGTAAACCATATACACCAACATGGTGTGAACTAGCCCTGTGATTTGTGATGCAAAAACCAGAGAGAGCACGTTGTAAGCATTTTACAATACACTGGCCAAGTGCTCTCTGAATTCTTGCTGCAGTTGATTACAAAGAACTCCAGCGAAGGAGACGCTAAACAATATTCTTTTCTAAAATTAATTGGTACGCAATGACTACTTAAAGTGGTAGTAAACTTGGGTATTTAAAAAATAAAAAAATAAAAATCCCCTGTAAGGCAATGGTATAATGTGCTGGCATGCATCGCATACTGACACATTATGAAATACCTTAGAATGAAGCCCTCCAGCGGTGCGCTGTCACTGCTGACAGGGCTTCTATTTTCACCTGGTCTTCCTTCCGAGTTTGCGGGCTTCGGCTGTATGAGTGGCCAAGCCGCTATGACGTTACTCCTGGGCATGCACGCAGGAGTCACACCGCCAGCACAGATCTCTGAAGGTACGGCAAGGGTATGCCATCCCTTCAGAGCACATCTGCTGGTGACGTTACTGGCCGCATTCCATGTGATTTATCTCCTAAACGGTGCAAGTTTATGAGAGATTTCTTACTGTGTTTTGCTGCCTCCTTGCAATATCCTCCATGAGCATCCAAACTCCCTCACTTCTGTCTGTTTGGATTTAAAGTGTTACTAACCCCACAACAGTAAAATCAGTGTGTATATGCAGTAACTTTGCTTGTTATACTCACTGTGGAACCTAAGGGATTAATTGATTTTATCTTCTCTGATCCTCCCTTTCCGCTGCCCCAATCTATTTCCTGATAGAACAGAGGCCAGAGGACAAGCTGCACACGCTCAGTTTGGTGTGTATTGCTAGAGTTTTTTTTTTTTCTTGGGAGGGTGAATGTGATCAGCACAGGGCCAATCAGCACTGTCCAGACAGAGGTTCAGAGGTCCTGCAGTGTCAGAGGACAGTCAGAGCAGAATGAAAACTCCTCCAAGCTTTAACCAAACACTGATAGTCACAAAACTGCTCTGCTGCTGATGAAAAAAGGTATTTAGCAGTTTATATTTACTAAAACAATTGCATTTCCATATTCTGTGTACCGTGGAAGACCAGATATAGTGAATCCAGGGTCCTGGGTTTAGTAACACTTAAACTGTGTGCATTTTGGTTTGTGGTCATATGCACTGTGCACACTACAAATCCTATTTGCAGTGAATGCTGAATAGCATTATTCACTCAGTCACAGACTCTTATCTCTGGGTGCCTGGAATTGCTCTTTAAAAGTCCCATACAAGATTTTCCTCTACCAACTGAGGCTCTGTCATTGGACTGTTACATGGTGCAGTGGGGCTTAGGACAGTAGGACTAAACCCACAACAGTAAAATCAGTCTGTATATGCAGTAAATTTTACTTGTTATAATCACTGTGTAACCTAAGGGGTTAATACTCTGCATTGTGTAAAAAGGCTGTTTGATCCTGTCTGCTATGATCCGCCCCTTCTTCAACAGTCCCCAGCCCATCTCCTGAAAGTACAGCCTTAGAGGCACTCTGCATATGCTCAGTTTGGTGTGTATTACAAAAGTTTATTTTTATTTAAATTTTTTTGGAGGGTGCGTGGGATCAGCACAGAGCCAATCAGCACTGTCCAGACAGAGGTTAGAAATCAAAAGGAAGAACTCCGGACAGCCGCACACCGGGAAAATAAAATCCAAAGGGTTTATTTAAAAGCAAAAAGACACTACAATCCAAACACGGCAAAAAGGGGGGTACAGAGCCGACGCGTTTCGCACTGTATTTCAGTTCTTACTCATAGCTGATATACTATCAAATGGACATCAAATATATATGGTTACAACGTATAGGTCACATAATTACATGATCGAAAAAAGCTGTAGCAAACAAGCAGAGTCTGATGTTGATTGGATTTCAAGATGTGCAGCTGAAATGGACCATGAGACCGAGTATAACCAATTAAAAAGACAAGCAAATTAAAAACTTATAGTGAAGAAACCGGGAAATTTGAAATATCGTATGAAACAATTCTATTTTGTGTAAATAAATAAATAAACCACAATTCTTTTTTATGTGAATAAATAAATAAATAAATAAGCCAGAATGCATGGGTGAGTGCGTTAAATTGCTTCAGAAACTCAAAGACTATGGTGGAGTTTTGAGAAGTATGTGCATTTTGCAGGTGTATTTTGCAATTCTTTTTTATGTGAATTTTACAAAGGTTTTACAGCTGCCGATTCCATTCAGATTTAATGTTTTATTATTCAAAGGTTTTTTGCTGTTCGTGTGTCACCCAATTTTTGCCATTTCTACAAATGGGATTACTATGGGAAAAGACCACCATGTGCACACAATATAATACTGATGTATTGATTTATACAATATAGCACAAATGTATTGATTTGATATTAATCCTTCAGGAAATACTGTCACTTTCACTACACAATGTATACTGCTATCACTATGAATGTATCAGTTTTTGTAAATATTTTTGGATTTCCACATGTGCTGCTCAATGGGCTTTGCTCAAGGAATTCGGTTAACACTCATTTATTTATTCATTATTTGCCCAATGTTGGTTCATTCATACATATGATTGAACCACTGTGATTACACTTTACACACCGTTTAAGGTCAACTGATATCAATACACCTGCAAAATGCACATACTTTTCTAGACTCCACCATAGTCTTTGAGTTTCTGAAGCAATTTAACGCACTCACCCATGCATTCTGGCTCTTTTATTTTTTTATTTATTCACACAAAAAAGAATTGCAAAATACACCTGCAAAATGCACATACTTTCCAAGACTCCACTATAGTTTTTGAGTTTCTGAAGCAATTTAACGCACTCACCCATGCATTCTGGCTTATTTATTTATTTATTCACATAAAAAAGAATTGTGGTTTATTTATTTATTTATTTACACAAAATAGAATAGTTTCATACGATATTTAAATTTTCCCGGTTTCTTCACTATAAGTTTTTAATTTGCTTGTCTTTTTAATTGGTTATACTCAGTCTCATGGTCCATTTCAGCTGCACATCTTGAAATCCAATCAACATCAGACTCTGCTTGTTTGCTACAGCTTTTTTCGATCATGTAATTATGTGACCTATACGTTGTAACCATATATATTTGATGTCCATTTGATAGTATATCAGCTATGAGTAAGCACTGAAATACAGTGCGAAACGCGTCAGCTCTGTACCCCCCTTTTTGCCGTGTTTGGATTGTAGTGTCTTTTTGCTTTTAAATAAACCCTTTGGATTTTATTTTCCCTGTGTGCGGCTGTCCGGAGTTCTTCCTTTTGATTTCTAATCATTGTGCTATTAGCCAGCACCTGGGGCTCCCACACAGGAGCATTCACTTGTAAGGAGAGTCTTGGAGCGGTGGTTGTTTGTTTTTCATCTACACAATAATCTCTGTCCAGACAGAGGGTCAGGGGTCCTGCAGCCTCATAAAACAGTCAAAGAGTAGAATGAAAACTCCTCCTACAAGCTTTAACCAGACACTGATAGAAGTTACAAGACTGCTATATACTGCTAATGAGAAAAGGTATTTAGCAGTATATATTTACTAAAATTGAATTTCCATGTTCTGTGTACTATGGGAGACCAGATGGTGAATGCAGGCTCCTGGGTTTAGTAACACTTTAATACACAAGCTAAAACGTATGTTCTATGGTCACAGAATGCATGTTCATTTTATAACCCCAGCATTACAATAATGATACAAACAATTTATATTTGACAATCCAATATAAGCTTAGTTGAGAAATCTCCTTTCATGTTGTGAGTGCTGCATGTCTGCTGCCATCTCTTTCCTCAACTTCCTGCATTCTCTAAATGCTTTGCAGCTTCTCCTCTGCTGTTTACTTTCAATGTCAAAGGACTACATATCCCATGGTACCTTGCTCCCAGCAAGCAGTGATACCTGTACAGACTCTGCCCTGACATTCCTTGGCAGCACCTCTGTAGGTCAGAAGGCAGGCTCTGTGACATGTGTGACACAACAGTGCCTACCCACCGGGCATAGTGACTACTTGTCACAGAATTCAAGGAAGTAAATGTGTGGGGATCTTCACAAAATTTACAACCTTCAACATCAAATTTAGGAGTAGCCTAGAAATGATTGAAATACAATGTGGAAATGAATATATGATTTTACATTTTGACCATAGATACACTTTAAGGGCACTTTGTGTTCTTGTTTTTTTTAAATTGTTTGATTTATATTGTGACAGAACTCTCTGGTTTCGTAGACCAACTGTCATGTAAATGTACACAACATGTGGCTCTGTTTACAGTGTGCATGTGATTTAGTGTAATATTGTGACTTTGTGACTCACCGCACTGATATTCATGTAAAGTCACAGCACTCATCTCCAAGTCCGGGATCAGTGGGGTGTGTCTTGCTATAAACGTCAAAGCTTGAGACGCCCACACAAGCTTCCCGTGTAAGAGCGCTGAGAATCTGTGGTTAGGTTGGCCTATACATTGCTTGCTTTACCCTTCAGAACTTCTGGAACTGCCTTTGAAGCTCTTTATTGTTAAATGGCTATAATGCATTCAATCCTTAAAGTACAAATGAAGACTTTTATATGACCTTCTAAACAAGGATCAAATCCAGTTACTATGTTACTAGGGGGAGATGGAATATGGATAAAGAAGTTTTCATGCTTAAATATTTGTATATGTGATAAAATGTGGATTTTAAATAGGAATGTTAAAAAAAAAAAACTAATAAAATTTGATAATAAAAAAAAAAAAAAATCCAGTTACTATGTGATGCACATACCTCATAAAGTAAACCATAAACTTCCTTTACCTTACCTAAGCCAAATCTTGTGGGTCCATAGTTCTATTTTAAAGTGTTACTAAACCCAGGACCCTGAATTCACTATATCTGGTCTCCCACAGTACACAGAACATGGAAATGCAATTATTCTAGTAAATTAAAATTACAAAATAATACCTTTTCCTCATCAGCAGTATATAGGAGTCTTGTGACTTCTATCAGTGTCTGGTTAAAGCTTGTATGAGGAGTTTTCATTATACTCTGACCTATGAGGCAGCAGGACCCCTGACCCTCTGGACAGTGATGATTGGCCCTGGACTGATCAAATGCCCAAGAAAAAAAATACTCTGCACATGCTCAGTTTGGTGTGTATTGCTAGCGTGCCTCCAAAGATCTGTTCTGTCAGCAGTTGATTTGGGGGACAGTGGAAGGAGGGGAGGATAAGAGAAGACAGGATCAAACTGACTTTTTACAAATGCAGAGCATTAACCCCTTAGGTTCCACTATGAGTATTACAAGCATGCTTTACTGCATGTTCTGACTAATTTTTGACACTTGTGGTTTTCTCTAGTTAAATTGGCTAAAAAAAAACAAAAAAAAAAAAACACCTGCCTTAGGCCCCTTTCACACGTTCACACGTTCACATGTGTGTGTCCATTTTTCATCCATCTGTTTTTGGATGAAAAACGGACATACATGTATCCCTATGGGATAGCGGGTGTCAGCGGATGAGCATCCGCTGACACACGATATCGTCCGTCTCCGCTATGGTCCGATTCTGCAGACGGAGGAAAACCCTATTTTTCCATCCGCCTGCAGAGCGGATGAACACGGACAGACGGTCCGTGTTCATCCGAGACCCTATAGAGGAGAGCGGAGATCTGACAGGGCGGTACCTGTGCAAGGACAGCCTTGTCATCCGCCGTCTCAGCTGGGATCAGCGGAGCGATCCCTGCTGAGCAGCGGATGTTCACGGGGCGGATCATTACGGATCTGCCCCGTGTGAAAGGACCCTTAGACTTCTGGCAAACATTACAGCTCCACCATTTTCTCTGCACCCTGGGTCCCCCTGCCAACTTTCAACGTCAACTGACAATGTTTGAATCCTACCGCTAGGACGGTGGTCTCCTGCCTTGTTCTCTCTATAAGATGTAATCTCTATTCATCCCCCCCCCCCCCCAGAAGACTTGACTTTATGCCTGGCCTTAGTAAATGGGAAGGGACCTCAATACTTACGTGTTGGTATCGCACAATCTTTCTGGAGATGCCGGGAGGAACAGGGGGACTTTACTTTACATATTTTGGACTTACCCTAAAATACAACAGTACTAGTCGGAGGTGCAAAAGATCTCCCAGCAATTCACTGATTTCCCGTTACCAGAGGATCCGGCCTCCTTACTTCATTGCTGTGAAATTCCTCTTAATACATGTAAGAAATCAGTACTTCGTCACTTGCTTAATGCCGCCAAAGCCTGTATCACATTATGCTGGAAGGACCCTAGTCATCCTTCCATATGCTATGTGGTTTAACAAAGTTAGGAATATTAATGCTCTGGAAGACCTAGTACTTACCGCCCAAAACAGGAGAGAGCACTACACTAAAACATGGTCATATTGGAACATGTAAAATGAATATAAAAAGATATATCAAAATGGGGCGCTGGCAATAAAAAAGATTTGTGTAAGGCGTTTTAACGATTACTTTGAGGTAAGAGGCTGGGGGAAACACTTGTAACAGGCACACGGATTATGCATGGAGGAGATCACTGATGAGGAGTACACGGCTACCAGGAGGATTTAATAGCTACTGAAATCAGCACCTATAGAGATTGCAGTGGACTTTTAAAAACACAATTTTTTTGCTTTATTCTGGATCACTGCACATACCAGCAATTCTTTGCTGCACATTATTTCTTTGCTGCACTTTTTTGTACTTGGTATTTTTGCACATGCTGATTTTGCACAACTCGTATTGACTGTATAATTTTTATGTCTATTTATATTCATATTTTTATATATATTTTTTTAGCAATATTTATTGCTTGGACTCAATTTTTCTCATCAATTTTTTGCATGAATTATTGCTTATGTTTCATGAATTATTTGATTTTGTGATCGTCTTGCACATTAAGCTTATTTTCCACAAATTTGAAACGCACTTTATTATTTATTTCGCACAGGATCCTTTTTTTTTTTTTTTCACTGTTGGATGCACTTTATTGAGTTTTTATTGACTTTTTTATATTGGCATAGCACGGTTCATTACTTGGTTGCTATACATCATTGATTGAAGTTATTAATTCTGAGACGCTTTTTTGGAGACCATCCTTTGGAGCCCTCCCGCAGGATTGGCATCCTTCCCACCAGCAAGCGCCACATATTTTATATTATTTTTATATTAATTTTATTTTTCTCATTGCTTTATTATGTAAATTTTAGTGTCTCATGTTTATCCTATTTACTTAATCATATTTTTATTGCCAGCGCCCCATTTTGATATATCTTTTTATATTCATTTTACTGTGCATTGGTGTGTGAACACTTTGGTGGCTGCGGCAGTTGTCAATTTAATTTATAGTTTTATATATTGATTTTTTATCCCTTATTGGTTTGCGCAGTTGGTCACCCCCCCTTTTTACATATTGGAACATGATTGTGTATTCGGATGAGGGTAAGGCCCTACTAGACGATTGCTCTGGAGATTGAAGTCTTACCGTTTTTCTTGCTGACTCACGTGTGCGTAACATCGGCCCTTTTACCCTCCCCCCCCTCCTCTCTTTACACCACCCCTCTTTCCCCACCTGTCTCCCTCTTTTTTTTTTTTTTTTTTTAATAAAGATTGAAAAATTTCAAGTGTCCGTATGAGCGACTTCTACAACATTGGTTATGGATAGCTCTGGGATATTAGATGGGAGTTTTCATTTGTTTCAGGTCTCCTGATGTTTAGCTCTATCTCTTACTATGTGGTAATGTTATTTCTGTTGTATTTTGTGAGATACTGTTCTAATTTTGTGTATGGTATTGTTCTGCTTGGATGGATACTTTATATCTATAAATAAAAAAGCCTGCTACTGGATCGTACATACTGACTTCTGAATTCCATGTTTGTCATTGGAAATTTTTAGGTCTGTATGTATAACTTTGTACACTGCCACAGGTGATAAAGTGACCTATAAATCATTAACAATAATCATTTTGCTGACTGAAAATTTTATTTCCTGCTATTCTAAAACCAGCTGGCAACTCACATAACCATATTGCTCTTCCAGGCTGTCAGAATACTTGAAATACTGCTGAAACCTTCAATATTTCCATAGAAGGCAATTCTACATCGCTGTTCTGCAGATTTGATGAATACTTTAGTTTTGAGGAATTTTGACATTTCGAGGCTTCAGTTTCAGACTTTGGTATCGTGTGGCTCTCCAGCTAATATGGAACTAAAGTACCAGCATGTCCTTCCAGCACACAGAAATAGTACTGCTGGCAATCAAGAGCCTTTACAGAGGCAGAGAGCAGCTAAAGCGGACCTTAAAAGAGGAGTTCCAGGTTCCTTCAGAAAAAAATGTCAGCAGCTACAAATACTGTAGCTGCTTACTATTATTGGGGCTCTGTCCTGTCCAGGAATCCAGCGGTGTCCTCACCCCAGGCGATTTTCGAATCTGCTCTTGGGTGCTGCTGCCGCCATATCGGCTAAGGGAAACCGGCGGTGAAGCCCTACTGCGCTGCACTTTGTGAATGGCCCAGCTGCGGGGTAAGCTGCTGGCTGCGGGGGCTTAAAAATCACTGCTTCTACAGGAGTTTTGTGTTCTGCCGGTAGAAGCAGCCCAATGTTATCCTATATGTCCATGCACATTAGGACAATTGGAGGCATATTTTATATTTCAATATTTTTTATTGAGGTAGGTATAAAACAATAACAAACGTTTCACAGGTAACCAAGTAGTCAACAGTTCAGAATATTAGTGTTGCAATAGTGCATTAACATTGTAAACAGCATTTCCGTAAAATGGCTCATGTCCTTAATTGGGGTCTGGTATTTGCTAATACTTAGATGAAGGCCCTTTTCAGGTCTAGTGGTACCAGAGCGAGGGGTAGGAAGGCTTCAGGGCTCCATGTGACCCTGTAGAAAAGAGAAAAATTCCAGGGCTGGTTCCCCGTCCCTGTTTGTATTGGCCATTCTGTCTCTTCTGCAACATTGTATTAAAGTATCTTTACCAGGTTGTACGACTTGTACTTTCAAATAACCTTACATTGAAATCAAATAATAACAAGGAGTAACACAGAGAAAAGAAAGGTATAGCGAAGGGAGGAAGGAGGAGAGGAGAGAGATCGGGTAGAAGGGGAGAAGAGGGGAGGGAAGGGGGAGGAGGGTCACCTGGAGTTCCTCTTTATGTAGAGATGTGCTCAATCCAAGGGTCCCAGATCTTGTTAAACATCTCTGATTTATTTTGGAGAGTATGAGTAAGTTTGTCATTGATCATGATCCAGTTAAGTTTGCTTTTTACTTGGTCTAGAGGTATGCATGAATGTTTCCAGTTTCTTGCAATCGTTATTCTCGCCGCCAGAAAGATATATGTTATGAGTTTCAATGATTTTTTGGGGACCTCATCTGGCAATTTGTGAAAGAGTGCACTTTCTGGGGACCGACGTATGTTAACACCTGTAACTGAGTTGATCAGGTTATATATTCTGATCCAAAATCTGACAACCAGTGGGCATTGCCACCAAACATGGTGCATGGTACCCATCTGTCCGCATTGCCGGAAGCAATTAGGTGAGGAAGATGGGTGCATTTTTGCTATTCTTGTGGGGACTAAATACCATCGCAGCAACGTTTTATAGTTTGCTTCGATAAGGGTGGTATTAATAGAAATTTTTGACAGTTTATGGGCAATATCTTGCCAGTCTGACATCTCCAGGGAGAGGTTCAGGTCGCTCTCCCATTGTGTCATGTATGATAGTTTGGATTCAGGTTCAGTAAGCGAAGAGTAGACAGCAGAAATTCGCCCTCTCTGGTTGCTCCTGTTTTGACAGCTCAGTTCTAGAGTGGTGAGAGTGGCAGGTCTGCCTCCCTTTCTGAGTTTGGAAGTGATAAATGAAGAAATTTGATTGTATCTAAAGTTCTCGGCGGGGGGCATTGAAAATTTGTCTTTAAAGTAGTCTCTTGAGTGCACTTGATTGCCATAGAGGAAGTCCCCAATTCTTAGTAAACCCTTATTAAGCCACCATTGGAACTGTTGTGGAGTAAGGCCAGGGGGGAATTCTGGGTTACAGAATATGGGTGCTAGGGGTGTGTGGTACGATGTAAGGGATGCTCTGTGTCGCGTCCTGTCCCATATCGCCAGTGAGTGTGATAGTGTGGGGCACATTATAGGTGGGCGTTTACGGTTGGGAAGCCACATCAGTGCTCCTATAGCAATTGGGTGGCACGCCTGAGCTTCTATGTAAACCCACAGAGGGGCCGAGCCTCTGGCTGTTGTGTAGATGAGTTGAGCTATTTGTGCTGAGTGGTAATATGCTTGTAGGTTGGGAAGGCCGAGTCCCCCCATAGTTTTAGGTGTGTAAAGTGTTTTCTTTTGTATTCGTGATTTTTTATTCCCCCATATAAAACGTAGGACTTCAGTTTGTATGTGTTGCATGTCTCCCTTTGGAATTGCTACTGGTAGTGTTCGAAAATAGTATAGAAGTCTGGGTAAAAAGGTCATTTTTATTGAGTTGATTCTACCGAACCAGGAGAGGGAATAGTCAGTCCAAGCACGAAGGTCTTCTTTAAGTTTTTTAAATAGAGGGGGATAGTTGGCTTTGTACAGTGTTGCTATCGAGGGGGTCAGCTGTATTCCTAAGTATGGGAGGGAATGGGGTGCCCATTTAAAGTTATGTAGGTTTTGGAGGAGCTGTACTTCAGCAGGGGGTAGAGAGATATTAAGTGCTAGAGTTTTTTGTGTGTTCAGAGTCAGACCTGAAATCAGTGAGAAGCGGTGCAGTAGAGATAGAAGTTCTGGGAGAGAAGTCTGGGGTTTGGTTATGTACATAAGAACATCGTCTGCAAATAATGCACATTTGTGTTCTTGTTGGCCGCATTGGATCCCATGAATATTAGGGTGGGATCGAATGGCTATTGCTAGGGGTTCTATTGCCAGGGCAAATAGTAGAGGGGAGAGTGGGCATCCTTGTCTGGTACCTCGCTGTACTGGGAGGATGGATGATTTATGGCCTCTAATGGAAATTTGAGCTGTCGGTGAACTATAAAGCTTTTTCATTAGTGAGAGAAATGTAGATCCGAATCCCATGGTCTCGAGGGTAACAAAGAGATAGTCCCAGTTCAAGCTATCGAAAGCTTTATTAAGGTATAGTGACAGTAGTAGAAGCTCCCGGTCTGGGAGTTTATCCCAGTTGGAGCGTGCCGCCGAGATCAGAGCAATGGATCTACGAATTTGATCCAAGGTCTGACGTCCTGCAACAAACCCCGACTGGTCCTTATGTATGTATTGTTCTAGAAAGGAATTGATTCTGAGGGCCAGTATCTTCGTTAGAATTTTTAGGTCACAGTTGATTAGTGATATTGGGCGGTAGTTGCGTACATCAGTAGAGTCCCTGTTAGGCTTAGGGATTACGCTAATGTAGGCTTTGTTATCGTCCAGTGGGACCGTTCCCCCATCTCTCAGGGAGTTAAAATAAAGGCTCAGGTGTGGGGCTAATTGTGTGGAAAATTTCTTATAGTAAATATTGGGGAACCCGTCCGGACCCGGAGATTTGTGGAGTGAGAGAGATTTTATGGCGTCATTGACTTCTTCGCTTGTAAATGGTTGGTCTACTAGCTCTCTGTGATCGTCGGTAATGGTCGGGAGGGGGAGGGTCCCCAAGAATTCCCTGATGGACGATGGGGCCACAGCTTGCGGTTTCTTGTACAGGTCAGCGTAAAATCCATAGAATTCATCAAGAACTTTTTGGGGGTTCTGTGAGAGCTGTCCTCCAGACAACTTTATTTTGGGAAGTGTGTGATGGGAGTGCCTAGGAGTAAGTTTATGTGCTAATAGGGATCCTGGGCGGTCCCGCCATGTAAAAAATTTATGGTTCGCCCATCTCAGCTGCTTTTCAGCCCTTGTAGTAAGGCATATGTTTAATTCTAGTCTGGACTGTTCTAGCTTCTTAAATAGGCTGGGTGAAGGGGAACGCTTGTGTTGTTTGGCTAAAGTTTCAAACTCTCTGGTTTTGGTAGAAATCAGTTCAGTACGGGCTTTCTTCAATCTGGAGGCTAACTGAATAAAGGAGCCCCTTATGCTGGCTTTGTGTGCAGCCCAATTTATGGCGGGGGATGTGTCTCCAGGGATGTTATTTTCAAAGTAGGTTTGTATATGATTTGATATCTCTATGCATTGAGTTTCATCACTAAGTAGGGATTCATTCAGTCTCCAGTGGTTACCTGTAGGTTTGTCGCTAAGGCCTGTAAGCTGGACCATAACTGGGTCATGGTCTGACCATGGGGTTGATAATATTTTGGCCGATTTCAGTTTAGGTATCATCCCTGAAGGGAGGAATATGTGATCTATACGGGAGTAGTGTCCATGTGCCCTGGAATAGTGGGAGTAGTCCCTAGCGGTGGGATTGGCTTCTCGCCAAGCATCCACCAGGTCGTATTGGTGTAGCGTCTGTGCAAACTTGCGGCTTTGTCTGGGGGGGGATCGGAGGCCTGAGGTGTGTGATTTATCCTTGATTAGGTCTAGCGCTAGGTTAGAGTCACCAGCCAAAACCACCACCCCCTCTAGTTCGGGTCCTAGTAGTTTTAGAAGGGCTTGGAAAAAGGCAGTTTGGTTTGTATTAGGGGCATAGTATACTAAGATGGTAGTTAAAATCCCGCCTAGGTGGCCTTTCACTAGGATGTAGCGGCCTTCTTTGTCCTTAATGGTTTTAATTTCTGTAAAGGAGATATGTCTTGAGAAGCATAGGGCGACCCCTCTTTTCTTTTCCGAGGCATTCGCAAAAAAGCAAAGAGGGTATTCCCTGTGGAGGTATCGAGGGGTGAATGAAGATGTGAAATGTGTCTCTTGGAGAGCTACAATATCGGCTCCCAGGGATTTGTAATGTGTGAAGGCATTGACTCGCTTAGTTGGCGAACCAAATCCCTGCACATTATGGGAGAGCAGGCGAACATTATGAGGTGTGGGTTTTACAGGAAACATGGGAAACATTCAAAAGCAACTATAAGCAGACTTACCCTTCGGTCTGTTGGTTTCGGAGCTTGTATGTGTAGAGGAGTTGTCCAGGTGACCCTCGGGAAGGAATAGCAGTAGAGAAGGTTAATGTTAAGTTTGGGGGGGTGGGGGAGAAGGGAGGGGTCTGGGGTTAGCCAGAGAAGTGACAGTAGTAGAGATGAGAAGAGTGGGGGAGGGGGAATAAGGAGTAATGAGGAAAAGTAAAATAATAAAACCAAGCGGTCGGTCCAGGGGGCTCCTGGAGCCGAGTGACATAACTTGAACATGTTACTAAAATGATTAACAGGCAGTATTCAGTAAAGGTGTCCCAGGGGTAAACCCTGGGTGTGAAGGAGTCTCCACCAAAACCTAGTAATGGGAAGAGTCCTCCAAATAGGGAGTGCACATGGTCATCCCCCAGCAACCATAAATGCTGGTATTCTAAGTAGAAAAAATAAAAAATAAAACGCATAGGTATCTAGAAAACATCTTTGGCCCCACAGCTCGCCCCAATAAACTGATGGGGTTGTTTGGTCCAATATGTCTGCTAGATAGCATATCGTGTGCGGTAGAAAATGTAAAAAAAGTGCAAAAAAGAGATTTAGTGGCCAGTTCAGTTAGTCGTGGCCAGGTGAGGCTTCGGTGTTTTGCTTCAGTAGATTTCAGCCGCTCTGTGTGGCGCCTAATGTCCCTCTCCAGAGACCACTGAGAAGGCACCACGGCGGGTTTAAGTCAGTTCAGTTCAGTTCTATGATCTAAACAGCAGTTCCATTCTCTCAGGATGTACGGGATGTTGAGGCCAGCTTACTGGTCGACCTTGTTGACCACAAGGGGGAGAGGGGAGGGGGAGGGGATTCCCTGGATCCAGGTTGGCTCCGCAATGACGGATCGTGGGATATGAATCCCAGTTTCAGTAGAATCATCTCGCCTTCAGTAAATGATGAGAAGGAATATGATTTGTTGTTAAAAGAAAATTGGAGACGAAATGGATAGTTCCATCTGTAGCGGATGTTGCGTTGGGTCAGTGGCGCCAATAGGGGTTTGAGTGATCGCCTTTTTTGGATCGTAGCTTGTGAGATATCAGCAAAAATTTGTATCTTGATGCCGTCTATTTCTAGGTCTGGGTTTTCGCGAGCATGGCGCATCACTGCTTCTTTAATCTTAAAAAAGTGTGGCTTCACAATCACATCTCTGGGAGGGCCGTCAGGCTTGGGGGATGTCAGGGTTCTATGGATTCGATCGATTTCCATATGAATCTCGTCGATGTTAGGTACAGCAGCTTGCATCAGAGATTGTGTTATGGAGGTAATATCTTTTATTTTCTCCGGGATACCGCGGATACGGAAGTTGTAGCGTCTTGCGCGATTTTCAAGGTCGTCTATCTTCGAGTATGCGTCTTCAAGTCGATCTTGTAGATCAGTAATCATGTTTGAGTTTTGTGATACTCTGTGGACCGTGTCGTCCATCTTGGATTCAATGCTACTCAGTCTGTTGCCCATTTCCTGGAAATCTTGTTTTATGTCTGAAGCCAATTTGTCGGTAGCTTTAGATAGTTCTCTTTGCAGCAGGTCAGCAAAGCGTGCTAGTAAAATCGGGTCTCCTGAGTACTGTACAGGGGGAGCAGCTGGGGATTCTGCATCTGATGTGGATTCCTGGCTGCTGGGTTGGCTGTATAGGGCTTCTGCTATCTCCCTGTCCAGGAGGGAAGATGTCTGTGATTCCATGCTGGGAGACATGGCTGCAGCTTGTGAGGGAGATAGTACAGGGGAGCTAAAAAAAAAAAAAGTCTTTCTAAACTATGTACAAAAACACTCTGAGCATATTCTCCTGACAAAGGAACTAGGGTATTTTATTTTATTTTTTTAACCCAGTGTCCATGGAGCCTTTGGGGAAATCGAAATATATTGTTGCCACAGAATTAGGGCTCATGTACACTGGAGCTCAAAACAAAAACACTGCATATTCTCCTGACAAAGGAACTAGGGTATTTTATTTTATTTTTTTTTCGGCTGGAAGGAGCTTGAACTTTTTTTTGGCTTTTATTTCGGCTGGAAGGAGCTTGAACTTTTTTTGGCTCATTTGCACATTTTTATTGAGCTTTTTTGAGCGTTGTTTTTTTTTTTTTTTTTTACAGACCCTCCCCTCAGCTATTTTTTTCCTAATTTTTTTTTTTTGTGGTGTTTTCAAGCTTTTTTAAGCTTTTTTTTTTTTTTTTTTTTTTTTATAGCTTTTTCATGCTTTCGCAAGTTTTTGGGCACTTGGGCATCTTTTCTGCTCAAACTCCGCTCAGAAAGGCGAGTTTGGTGGGTTTTTTTCTGCCTGTAAGAGCATATGCCTGGAAAAGCCATAGTGTGCATGGACACATTGGCTAACATGGAGGGGAGTTTCCAGGCAGAAAAAATAAGAGCTCAAAAGCCTGTAGTAGCCACTTCTTTGTGCTGTAGTGTGCATGAGCCCTAGAGGGAATATCTTCAAATGGGAAGATCTGCTTTGTGAAAACTGAAAGGTAGGATTTCCTCTCATTTTGGGGAGAGTAGGGCCTGTGTGGATAGGCTTTTTCTTTGCTTCAAATGGGTTTTGCATTTCCATACAATTCTGAGAATGCAAATTTGCTTGATACAGGTCAAATGCAGGTCAGGAGGTGGTCAGCTGTAGGTCACATACTCCTGTCATTGAATTTTGAATGATCTCGGAAGGGTCTCGTACTGATGTCATCGACACTCCCTCTTGTGTGTCTAGGACAGGAAGTGAGGGCAAATCTCAGACCATAATAAAATCCTGACATTGGCTTGTTTTAACCCCTTATCCACTCTAAAATGTGAGAGGTTTTGACTGGGATTTTTTTCTTTTAAGAGAATGCTTACTTTTGTATATAACCGTTTTCAAAATGTGCAGAACCTTTTAGGTGGGTGGAAATTTCACCCAGCAGTTCTGTAGTCTGATGGGCTGCCTGCTGTGCTGTTATGTACATGGCGCTGACAAACTTGTGTCCATAAAGTTGCAGTAGTTGGCTGTGTCTTCTGATACCTCTGCCACCAATGACAGCCCAGTGCTGTGCATTCCACCCATTGTGTCCTGAACTTTTAAACTCCTGCTGTGAAAACAAAGGCAGACTTGCCAGTAGATTAAAGGTGCTTTGTTCTGATACAACATACCATAACACCAGAAGTCTTGTTCTAGTCATGTAATAATGTGTGCGAGGTACTGTACTATAGAAAATTAAAGTGCCATGTCACTGAGCAAACAGAATATGCCAGTTAAGGTAATTATGTCTCATTTCCTGTAAAATGTAATCTTGTAATTAGCAGCTTGTGTTTCGTAGTGTTCATACTTCACAGGTTTGCTTTATAAGGGAACTTTAGTAGGCGAGGGAAGGCTGCGCACGTAGGATACAAATTAAATGTGGTTTTACTTTGCATGTGCTAAAAATCTGAGCTTTATAAAAATGTAAAGTATCTTGGAGATGTATATTTTTGGCGAGGCTGCTATTGTAATGAAAGGTCATTTTATAGACGTCTGAATAAGTCATACATAACTGGCCAGAAATAAAAGTTTAGCGTGCCAAAGGACTTAATTTTGGATCATTTTCTCCTTCTGAATGAGGTTAAATCCCCCCTCCTTATATATATCTTTCAACGGGGAATGCTTGTTCCTATGATACACCTCTACTCTTATTGCAAAGACAATTGTAAACTTTTATATTTCCACCCCTCACTTTTTTTTCATCTAATATCAGTGTTCATTAAGTCAAATGGCAAAAATAGATCTCCCCGAGAGGACACCGATTAATAATAGAAACCTGGGCAAGGTTCTAAATCAAAACAAGCATTTTGGATGAAATTCTACTTTCTCATGACCACTTGCCGACCGCACTATGTATATATATATGTTGCGGCTTGCAAGTGGGTTACCCAGGGTTATGGCTGAAGCCATCAGCCATAATCCCGTAATATATAAATATATATATTTTATTATATATATATATATTATATATATATATATATATATATTTTTTTTATATATATAAATATATATATATATATATATATATATTTTTTTTTTTTTTTTATTTATTTTTTTATTTTTTTTCAATCAGCTAATTAGCCCCTGGACTGCTTTCAGAAGCAGCGGGAGGGGCAACTCCCCTTCCATTTCCGTTGGTGTTTCTCAGGCTTATCGTTTTATTCATCACGCCTGAGAAACCATACAACGGTTCGCGCATCTGGCCATAGAGGTTACCAGAGACCAGATGTCTGATCACCTCTATGATCTTGAAGGACCGGAGCAATGTCATGACGTCACTTCCGGTCTAGGGCAGAAGTCAACATATTTTTTTTCTTCTTTTTGCTTTTAAAGGTCGAGGAGAGATTTGGGGTCCAGATCCCCAGATCTTATCATAAGGAGGACTTGTCTGTTACAAGGGATAGTCACATTCCTTGTAATAGGAATAAAAGTTATAATAAAAAAATGAAATTGACAGTGTAAAAATAAAAAAAATGTTTTAAATCGCCTCTCGCGCATGCGCAGAAGTGAACACCTACTTAAAGCTGAGCTCCGTCCTGGGGAAAAATGCGCAAAAAAAAATCGGACACTTACCTGTGACAGGTCCCAGATGACTGTGCGGCGCCGAGGGGGAAGTGACGTTTAGCCCGGGCAATGAAGGTGGCAGACTACGAGGGACCCCATAGCAACAGGCATTTGGAGGTGAGTAAAAAAAATTTTTTTTTCCAATTTTTATTTTTATTTTTTTTATGATTTTTAAGCCCCCCCTTTTTTTTTTTTTTTGGACCGCAACCCCACTTTGTCATGCACGCATATGTAAACAGTGTTCGCACCACACGTGAGGTATTGCCACGAACGTTGGAGTGATGGCAATAATTATAGCGCTAGACCTCCTTTGTAACACTAAACTGGGAACCTGTAAACATTTTTAGTGTGGCCTATGGGGATTTTTAAGTATCGTAGCTTGTCGCCATTTCACCAGCACGTGCAATTTTAAAGCGTGACATTTTAGGCATCTATTTACTTGGTGTAATCTCATCTTTTATATTTTACCAAAATTGGGTTATATATTGTTTTTATGCATTAAAATTGATGAAAGTGTATTTTGAAGTGGCGTTTGAAAAACCGACGCACAAATACCATGTGACATACAAATTTGCAACAATCGCCATTTTATTCTCTAGGGTGTCTGCTAAAAAAATATATAATGTTTGGGGGGTTCTAAGTAATTTTCTAGCAAAAAATACAGATTTTTATTTGTAAACAATCAGTGCCAGAAAAAGCCTGGAGCTGAAGTGGTTAAACACCTTTTGACCTTTGCAGCATTGCAGTTATTTATGTCATTGTCATATAGATTGCACAGACCATTTATCTGCCAGACAAAGAGTTATTCTGTTCAGCTGCCAGACGAACAAGATTGGCGAGATTGCTTCGTTCAGATGTATCTAAACTCCACCTCTGGATGCCTGTGCTATGATTAGCTGTGGCCAAAAGCAGCATCCCTGAACACAAAGTGTAAGGACTGGTCCCTAATGGTGGTTGTGCTGCCCGTTGATTTGTACAGGGTACCAATCTGGCCTGGCAGCAGCTGTCCATACACACTGGGGGAGATTTTCTAAAACTGGAGAATGCAAAATCGCCTGCAGCTCTGCATAAAAACCAATCCGCTTCAAGCTTTTATTGTCAAAGCTTAACTGAACAAGCTGATTGGCTACCATGCACAGCTGTACCAGATTCTGCACTCTCCAGTTTTAGTAAATCTACCCCACTGTGTGCAGTTAGTTTCTCCGCTGGCAAGGATCACTGATTTTCACTGGTGGCCACCTACAGCGACCTGTGTGAATGACGCTTTAGTCCTGTATAAGCTTCATATTGTGCTTTGGTGACTATGCAGAGCTGAGGGCTCTGTCCCCTCCACCATGTGACAGAATGGGGGTCTCTTGGTGGCCACTGTGCAAGTGCCAGTGGAATCCTGTAGGCAATAGCGGAGTGAGGAACATGATCCTCTACCTGGAAGTACCAGGCATTTTTATTCATGCCCATTTGCCAAACAGAATGGCCATGAATGCAAAGCAAGTATAAGCTGCAGCTGGGACTGCCTATAAAGGGAACCTGTTACTTTGTCCAACATACGTAAAGCACAAGTAAGATTACTTCCATTGATGTCTACAGAAATTGCTCAAGTTCTGTCACTGAGATTTGCCCGTCACTGAGATTTGCCCATCCCTGACCTATTTCATCCATGTCTCATTGGTTAAAAATGCCTTTGGTTTTACAGTCTTGCTACTCATTGCTCAGTCATGTACACTGAATCTATTACTTTCTTGGCATTCTTTGTCATGCTTATTGGCGAATAGCCCTGAAAAAGACAAGTGTGGATTTACATGTGGTCAGTTTCACAAGACTGCCATGTATGCAAGCAGCTATTTAGAAATTTCTAAATATAGTGTGCCCAGCGAAAGGCCCTCATTACCATATGTGATTCACATAAAATTTCCTCTGCCCACTTTTCACCCAGAAAAAGTATTGGCATGGAGCCGGCACGTCTGGCCTTGCTGCTATTAGTGGTTCTCTGGTGCAATCAAAGGATTTCTTCTAACAGATCAGTCAGTAAATGATTTAGATTTTAGTAAAGTCAACTGTTCTGGTTGAAAGGAGAAGTGTTTATGAAAGCTTAGATTGCTTAACTTGTGGTACAGAAGGTTAAGAATATTTATAGTGTTCTGTGGTTTTTATTTATAATTTTTTTTTGTTTTTTTATTCTTCTGGGTTGGTGAAAAACATTTAAAATCGTTATTTAGCAATAGTGTATTCTTCAAGTGTCATTCCTTTGGCCACACAGGGTGTTTGCCCAGCTCCTCTAAACGGCTTTCCTCTTTGCCTGATAAAACTCTTGCCGCATGGAAACGTGTGTAAATATGCCAAAGGCTTAGACGTTAATTTCATAGGCCAAAATAATTTATTCTGGCCATTGAAATGAATTAATGTTCGAACACTTGATGCGCTTACGTGTGTTTTAGACGCGTTTACAAGCATCAAATGTTTTCTGGCAAAACGCTGCTGCTCTTGGATGTGCTGACAGTGTGTTTTTTGTTTTTGCCTGCCCCAAAATGCCCCTGCCTCTGAACGCCTATAACTAGGCTAACATAGAAGGGCATTTAGAGGCAGAAAAAACAAAAAAACTGCTATATGCGCCTAAAAGCTTTTTTAAAGTTAAAGCGGAGTTCCACTCAAAATTGAAACTTCCGCTCATTGTACTAACCCCCCCCCCCCCCCCTCCGGTGCCACATTTTGGCACCTTTCGGGGGGGGGGAGAGGAGACAGCATAACTGTCTTTCACAGGTATGCTTTCCCCACTTCTGGGAGCCTCAGCTGTGGGTATGGACGTCATGGCTGGGGCTCCCCCCCCACCCCCTGTTGCCGGGCCAGTAGGGGAGAGGAGCCTCACCTAGCGCATGTGTAGTAGGATTCCCGGCATGAAGCCTTAAGGCTACACTGCCGGGTTCCCTTACTTGCAATGGAGGTGGCATAAATGGAGGTGGCATGCACTCGACAGTTGATGGAAACATCAGCTGCAGTGCTGACCGCTGGACTCCAAGACAGGTAAGTGTCCAATTATTAAAAGTCAGCAGCTGCAGTTTGTGCAGCTGCTGGCTTTTAATTTTTGCGGCGGTGGGCGGACCTCTCTCTATATCTATATCTATGTATATATATGTGTGTGTGTGTGTGTGTGTGTGTGTGTGTGTGTGTGTGTGTGTGTGTGTTCTCTCTCTCTCGAAAAACAAAAATTTTAAAATATTGCTTTTTACCAGTTCTAAGGTTTGGTTGCTGCATTAGTTTCCTAGTGCAAGAACAGAGCAGGATAATGCCATCTGAAAAAGTCAGACTGTTATTAGGCATCATACTGTAAGGTACAAGGATCCGCATAAAAGCTCCTTCAGAGCCTCCTGAACTGTCCTACGTTGGAGTGAAGGGGAGATCGGGCACACCTCCCCAAATGTGTTCTTTGGTCTAAACCAGTGGTCTCCAAACTGCAGCCCGGGGGCCAGATGTGGCCCTTTGCTTTCTTTTATCTGTACCTTGAGGCACTATTTCATCCACTTATACCAACAATAAGGCATGATCCACCCCCTCCCAACCCCAGTGAAGGAGAACAATTCCTAATGGCTCTAACAATTGACAATTCGACCCAATGACGCCAATGATGAGACATAACTCCTGCCAATGATGCCAACGGTACGGCATCTTTTTTTTTAATATTTTTTTTTTCATTGATGCTGTGACCTTTTCTACTCTGTGACCACAGTCTGGGCCCACAAAAGTCTGAACTGGCCTTTTTGTTTCAAAAATTTGACCACCTGCGGCCTAAACTAAGAAAGTAGATTTACATAGGATCTTTAGCTCTTGTGTCACCATAAAGAGGTTTATTTTAAGCCACTAGAGGTGGGTTTTAAGATACTGAGCCATCAGGTAATGAGGTCCAGTCTGTTCAGGCAACAATCCTCATGTCTGTGGGTACTGCAAGATGGCCGGCCATACACTTAATTTTGTTAATGTTCGTTTTTGGAAGAAGGAAGTCAACGCAGGTCGGATCAAGCGCCTATTTGGTTTCGACTGTTGTGGTGAGAAAACTCAATGGAGCAGGATGGAGTTGTTTGCGTGGTAAAAAAAAAAAATCATACATATTGGGGTTTATTTACTAAGGACAAATCCACTGAGCACTACAAGTCCACTTGGAAGTGCAGTTGCTGTAGATCTGAGGGGGACTTGCAAGGAAATATAAAAAAACAGCATTTTTGCTTGCACATGATTGGATGATAGAAATCAGCAGAGCTTCCCCTCATTTCACATCTTCCCCTCATATCTACAGTGACTGCACTTCCATGTTCTCTTGCAGTGCACAGTGGATTTGCCTTTAGTAAATCACCCCCATTGTGTTGACACTTCTTTCCTATGTCTGGGATTCCATTCAAACAGCAGGTCTGGATGAAATTTTAAGGGCCTGCAAACAAAATAAGTTGACTCAATGATGGTAAGAGAGAATGTTCTAACAAATTTTCTTCGCTCTTCTAACTATGCATGGCCAGCTTTACTGGACACTCCGGCTGACCAATCTAAAGGGAAGCCGTGCTTGGCATCTGCCATGGTCCCCACCGAGAAGTCCAGTACTACCAGGCTGGTCAGACGCTCTCTGATCCCCATTGTGATATGCATGGAGGATCTGGGTGCTTTTATAGAAGAACACGCTTTCTTTTTCAATAGTTGGATCTGACAAACTTGTGACATTTTTGGCCAGCTGTTGGATTGTTTGGCCACTTTTCATGCTTATCTGCTAAGAATGGTCCGCAGCTCTCTTTGTAAAGTATGAAATGAATGTTCTCAGTAAGCACATATTTAAATGTTCTAGCTGCATTTCCTCTGGGAGTGTTCAGGCATTTATGATGTTATACTGGGCAATTGGAACAGCATGCCTGGATGACAGAGCCATCTAGTCCCGGCATGTTAAATCTGGCTTTAGAAAAACACAATACTCCAAGAACTGAGCTAGTTAGTGTGTTTTTCACTTCTGTCCCTGTCAAAGGCTCTACATTACCTCTAGATTTATCCAGTGTAGTCTTAAACGTGTTGATGGCTAAATATAAATGTCTGTATTGTGCTAGATATGGGTTTTCTTGGCGTTTTTTTTTAACCGTAAACTCTCTATTGAATATGCTTTTCTTTCATTGTAGAGAGAGGCAGACTTAAGCAGAGCAGCGTCTCCTTTCTTTTTTTACATCGAGATTAGCTGAAACCTCTTCTTCACAATCATCTCTCACACATTACTGTGAAATCCGTATTTTTTACTCTGCCAGTCAATGTGGCAGATGTGGAAGGGCTCATGCGAAGGAAAGACACTTATGGCCCATACACGCCATCCGAAAATCGGACAACCGATCGTTTATTTTTCTTTGCATGCTGGTCGTATATCGAAAACGAAGTTACATAGTTAGGTTGAAAAAAGACACAAGTCCATCCAGTTCAACCACAAATAATAATAAAAAAAATATCAATTAATAAAAATAAAAAAATATCATAAAAAAAAAAAATATATCATTAAAAAAAAAGTCAAGTTTACTAAAGTTATGGAAATTCTCGTACGACAGATTACAAAAATTGGAAGTAATATGTTGTAGTGTGTATTGCATTTTCGAAGGACAAGTCTACTGATTAAACGAAAATCGTAATAGAAAATTTTTCCTGATGGCCTCATCAAATGAACATATTACAGCGCACACATTCAAGAATGACGTTTCCTGCAGGGCTAGTTAATAAACACCTGAACATATTCAAAAAATACGGGGGTTTGGTCACACTATATGGTTATATAGTGCTAAGGGTACTTTGTCGCAATAAGTGGGCTTAGCACTATATAACCATATAGTGTGACCAAACACCCGTATTTTTGGAATATGTTCAGGTGTTTATTAACTAGCCCTGCAGGAAACGTCATTCTTGAATGTGTTCGCTGTAATATGTTCGCTATTGTTTGTTGGTCTTATGGCAGCACCATCTTGAATTTAAACGCTTTGGGGAGTGCTTCCCAAATATGTTTTTGTATGTCATCAGATGAACTGTCGTGTTCAGCTCTGGAGAGCTGTGTAAGAACGATTAGATTATTCGAAAGCAGTATTGGCTGTGTACGGGCCATAAGGCTGCACTCGCACACTGCATTCCACTATGCAGGATTTTGCACACATTTACAAAATACACATGAGAGAAATGTTGCACTTGCTGTGCTATTCATTGTTAATAGCACCCCAAACGCAGCAAAACAGACATGCAGCATAATAAAAATGCTCGCCAACAAGCACAGCAAGCTCCAAAAAGGTGCATGAGCTACTTTGCCAAGCATAGAGCAGCCGATTGAAATTAATGGGCTGCCCTACACGTGGGGTGGTAATGTGCAAAAACCTGTATGTGTTATTTTGCATGTGTTCACAAAATGCTCTGTGAATGTGGTGTAATACCAGCCATATGTGGATCATAATTTAGCCAGGACCGGCCGAGATTAGATTCATGTATAGGCAGGCTGATTGCAACGAAGCCGAGCCATCCATTGACTTGGGTACAATCAGCCTGTTGGATTTTTCTGCATGCGATTATTGCCAGCAGCTATAGCCGCTAGCAGTAGTCGATGTAGTCCGCCAGCTGGGAAGGCTCCCTGTACCCCCTACTGGTAAAATATAGCACTGCGAGACGGATTCCCCCATCCATACTGACAGCATTTTTTTATTCCCTTCCACCCATGGTAAAAGGAAAGAAAATCGATAATCCTATGGCTTACAGAACTACCTGTTATGTTTACATAGTTTCTGCACTTTGTTGAGCATTTAGCTCATACAGAGCAGTGTCTGTCCTTGCAACTTCATTTTGTTAATAAATATATATATATATATATATATATATATATAATATACTATACATGACCAGTTTTATTTTTGTTTAAAAATGACCTGGTGTAAGCTAGAATTTCCCTATAAAGCTGAAATCTAGACAGATATAAGACACAAATGCAGGTCTTTATTCCTCATTATACCATTAAAGCTGGCTAAACACTAGCAGAATTTCATTCATACATTTTTCCTGTTTAAGAGGTTGAGTTTTCTAATCGTTAAAGGGGTCAAATTTAATATTAGTTTTCTACTTCGGTGGCAAGAAATTTCGAAGGAGCAACATGGAAACAAACAACTTGCCATCTGGTAAAGTCCACTCACTCCAAAATCGACTGATATATATATATATATATATATATATATATATATATATATATATATATATATATATATATATATATTATATATATATATTTAAATTACTTTAAATACAATAATCGAGCTGGCCAGGCATTGCCAGGCATTCTTCCCTGTGGATTAAAGTGTCTAATTGATGTATCCATTATACTTCCAATGTCTTACATTAATTCACAATCTCCTCCTCATCAGGTGGAGATCGTGCTCCTTTAGAGGGCTTTCACACCAATCCGCCCATAGCATTGGTAAAGCACTGCTATTTTTAGCAGCGTTTTACTGTTGGATTTGCGGCGCATTTCGGCCACTAGCGGGGCGCTTTTTACCCCCGCTAGCGGCCGAGAAAGGGTTAAAACTGCCCGCAATGCACTGCAATAGTGGCATTTTGCCGGCGGTATAGCTGCGCTGCCCCATTGATTTCAATGGGGAGCAGCGGTGGAGGAGCCGTATACACACCGCTCCTTCACCGCTCCAAAGAAGCTGCTGGCAGGACTTTTCCTGACGTCCTGCCAGCGCAATCCGCAAATCTCATGCAATCTTAATGTGACCTATAAACTGTACAACTCAATTGAAAAACAAACTGAAATCTTTTAGGGGGGGAGTAAAAATAAAAAATAAAATGTGGTTGCATAAGTGTGCACACCCTTTTTAAAACTGGGGGTGTAGCTGTGTTCAGAATTAAGCAATCCCATTTTAAACTCATGTTAAATGGGAGTCAGTACACACCTGTCGTCATTTAAGTGCCTCTCATTAACCCCAAATAAAGTTCAGCTGTTCTAGTAGGTCTTTCCTGACATTTGATTAGACGCTTCCTACAGCAAAAGCCACGGTCCACAGAGAGCTTCCAAAACATTAGAGGGATCTCATTGTTAAAATGTATCAGTCAGGAGAAGGGTACAAAAGAAATTCCAAGGCATTAGATATACCATGGAACACAGTGAAGACAGTCATCATCTAGTGGAGAAAATATGGCACAACAGTGACATTACCAAGAACTGGACGTCCCTCCAAAATTGATGAAAAGACAAGGAGAAAACTGGTCAGGCAGGCTGCCAAGAGGCCTACAGCAACATTTAAAGGAGCTGCAGGAATGTCTGGCAAGTACTGACTATGTGGTACATGTGACAACAATCTCCCGTATTCTTCGTATGTCTGGGCTATGGGGTAGAGTGGCAAGACAGAAGCCTTTTCTTATGAAGAAAAACATCCAAACCCAGCTAAATTTTGCAAAAACACATCTGAAGTCTCCCAAAAGCATGTGGGAAAATGTGTTATGGTCTGAGGAAACCAAGGATGAACTTATGTTTGGCACAAAAACACTGCACATCACCAAAAGAACACCATACCCACTGTGAAGCATGGTGGTGGCAGCATCATGCTTTGAGGCTGTTTTTTCTTTAGCTGGAACAGGGGCCTTAGTCAAGGTAGAGGGAATTTATGAACAGTTGTAAATGCCAGTCAATATTGGCACAAAACCTTCAGGCTTCTGCTAGAAAGCTGAACATGAACTTAAAGCGGGACTGTACTGAAAAAATTTTTTTTTTAAAAAGCCAGCAGCTACAAATACTGCAGCTGCTGACTTTTAAAAAATGGACACTTACCTGTTCCAGGGTCCAGCGGTGTCGGCAGCAGAGGCCGATCGATCGCTCGGCTCTCTGCTGTAGCCGGCGCCATTCTCGGTGAGGGAATCAGGAAGTGGCTTCACTTCCCGATTCCCTACTGCGCATGCGCGAGTCGCGCGGCGCAATGAGAATCTTCAGCGCTGTCTGCCGGGACACGTGTGTGTCCCGGCAGACAGCGCGCCGGGACAGGAAGCTGCGTAAACTCCCGTGGGAATTTATGCCGGAAGTGGGTGCAGATACCCGTCTTAGACAGGTATCTGCACCCCCCTGAAATGTTCCAAATGTGACACCGGGGGGGGGGGGGTTCGAAAAGCGGAAGTTCCACTTTAGGGTGGAATTTTTAATTTTTTCATACATCCAAATCGACAAAGGAATTGCTTCACCAGAAGATTAAAGTTTTGGAATGGCCCAGCCAGAGCCCAGACCTGAATCCGATTGAAAATCTGTGGGGTGATCTGAAGAGGGCAGTGCACAGGCGTTGTAAAACAAGGAATCAGGATAAACCCGCCACAATCCAGATTCCAACCGCTGCGCCACGGAAAACAGAGAAAGGTGAAATAAACACTAAGGCCCCTTTCACACTGGGGCGGTGCGGGGCGGGACGGTAAAGCAGCGCTATATTTAGCGCTGCTTTACCATCGTTTTACCCGCGGTATGCGGCCGCTAGCGGGGTGGTTTTAACCCCCGCTAGCGGCCGCAAAAGGGTTAAAAACCTCCGCAAAGCGCAGCGGCGGTTTGCGGGCGGTATCCCCGCGGTTTCCCATTGATTTCAATGGGAAGGAGCAGTATAGGAGCGGTAAATACACCGCTCCTTCACCGCTCCAAAGATGCTGCTAGCAGGACTTTTGTTGCGGTCCTGCTAGCGCACCGCTCCAGTGTGAAAGCCCGCCGGAAAAAATCTAAATGTACATAATTGAAAAATGAATAGCAATCATGAAAAACAAAGGTGCATCAATCCACGTGATAAGTGAAAGTGATACAAAAACCAGTGAATTGATTGAAGCTTGTATATCAGTGTGCTATTAAATTTCTTTTACGTTATCACACTATTGGAGCACCTTTTATTTTTACATGTGGAGCTATTATTAACACTGAGCGAAGTATAGAGGAAGACTACCCACTGGCTGTTTTGAGACCTTTTATGCTGATTTGCCCGACACGAAAGTGTGGGCAAAAATTCTGGTGAGTGAGTCTCCTATGGGAGTGGCACATTGAGCACTGGTGTGGTGGATGGCAAGAAGACTGTTTATATATTGATTTGAGAAGATTCACGGTCACATCAGAAGGACTGTTCACTTTTTCCTTTTATTCAATATTTGGATCATTTTTTCTTACCCTTTGCTGGAACATTATTTTGCACATTTTTCACGATTTATATATACAAGTTTATATATTTCTATATATTTCACTTTACACCATTTTTTGTATCACTTTCACTTATCACGTGGATTGATGCACCTTTGTTTTTCATGATTGCTATTCATTTTTCAATTATGTACATTTAGATTTTTTCTAGCGCTACTTTTTCAGGCTTTAATTTTGATTATCACCTGGAATACCCATCTCAGTGCACAGGAGTTGCCCTCCCTATCTGGCAGATTTGGAGTGTTTTTGCAAAGAAGAATGGGCAAATATTGCCAAGTCAAGTTGTGCCATGCTGATGGACTCATACCCAAAAAGATGTAATAAAATGAAAAGGTGCTCCAACAAAGTATTAGTGTAAGGGTGTGCACACTTATGCAACCATATTATTTTAGATTTTTATTTTTACTTCCCTCTGCCTAAAAAATTTCAGTTTGTTATTCAATCGAGTTGTACGGTTTATAGGTCACATTAAAAGTTGAAAAAGTTCTGAAATTATTATCACAGAAACCTGACATTACATCTTAACAGGGGTGTGTAGACTTTTTATATCCACTGTGTGTGTGTGTGTATGTATATATAAAATGAAACACTGACTTAAAGCGGAGTTCCACCCAAAAGTGGAACTTCCGCTGATTTGTCTCCCCCCCCCCCTCATGTGCCCTTTCGGGGGGGGGGGGCAAATACCTGTTCCCACTTCCGGGAGTCCGGGCCGCGGCCCATGACCTCACTGCTCGGCTCCCTCCTCCCCTTGCCACTGGGCCAGTAGGATAGAGGAGTGGAGCTTCACGCATGCGCAGTAGGGTTTCCAGCGTGAAGCCGTAAGGCTACGCTGCCAGGTTCCCATACCCGCAATGGCATGCACCCGACAGCTGATGGAAAGCTGCAGTGCCGACATCGCTGGACTCCAGGACAGATAAGTGTCCTATTATTAAAAGCCAGTAGCTGCAGTGTGTAGCTA
Organism: Lithobates sylvaticus; assembly: GCA_028564925.1. Taxonomy (NCBI): domain Eukaryota; kingdom Metazoa; phylum Chordata; class Amphibia; order Anura; family Ranidae; genus Lithobates; species Lithobates sylvaticus. The sequence goes on along the minus strand of CM053030.1, from coordinate 466,130,314 downwards.
CTGGCTTTTAATTTTTGCAGTGGTGGGCGGAAGACCGCTTTAAACTAAAAGATCAGGAGACTGCTAAAAAAAATAAAAAATAAAATAAGAGATCGCTCTCACTTCTGACTTTAAAATCAATACATCGCTTCATGCCAACCCTGAGCTAAACCCAGTCACACCTTTTTATTATACTGGACTGCTGACTGGCACACAAACTAAATTAATGTTTGGGAATAATCAAAAGTGGTGCAAGCTTAATAATGGGCATTAAAAAGGTACAATAAAGAAATAGGTTGTCTACAGCTTCTGGAAAAACGACCACAGCATATTCAAAATGTTTTTTAAGATATTTAAATGACTTGACTGTCCTGCAGAAATGTTCAGCACATGAATGCAGTGGCTGATTATTACAGCTGAAATGGCAGGAAACCACTTGCAGTTTTGTGCTGAGAAAGCACTGCACAGTGTCCTAGAGCTTTGTCATTAATTATAACAAACATTTCCCCTCCCCACAGGGTTCAAATATAATTCGGGATCAGCATTTAGAGGATCAGCACGAGGGCTAGCAGAACATTCTCACTGTGACAAGCCTGTTGCACTCTCCAGCATTCTCTGCTTAAATCTGGACTCCAGGCACACAGCTAATTGCACAGATGAAATACAAAGGCAATGCGAGAGATGTTTTACATTAAAATAGATTTGTATATCTGTCCATACAGTCCTAAGATGTACACAACTCTGCTGCACAGCCTTGTCCAGTAGGGCAGCAGACTGGATTTTCTCTGCTACACTAAGGCTGCTTTCACACTGGGGCGGTTTTCAGGCGGTACAGCGCTAAAAATAGATAGGTAGGTACAGATGGATAGGTACAGCGCTAAAAAATGTACACCGCCTGAAAAAACCGGCCCCATTCACTCCAGTGTGAAAGCCGCAACAAAAGTCCTGCTAGCAGCATCTTTGGAGCGGTGAAGGAGCGGTGTATTTACCGCTCCTATACCGCTCCTTCCCATTGAAATCAATGGGAAACCGCGGGGATACCGCCCGCAAACCACCGATGCAGTGGCGCTTTGCGGAGGTTTTTAACCCTTTTGCGGCCGCTAGCGGAGGTTAAAACCACCCCGCTAGCGGCCGCATACCGCGGGTAAAACGATGGTAAAGCAGCGCTAAATATAGCGCTGCTTTACCGTCGCCGCCCCGCACCGCCCCAGTGTGAAAGCAGCCTAAGGCCTCATGTACACGGCTGCTGGTAAACGGACGTTTAGGAGCAGTTGGGCAGTTTTTTCAGCTGCCCCTGAACTCTCCTCTGTTATCTTATCAGTACACAGGGTCGTCTTATAGTTGTTTCTGGGCAGTTGTGTTGAAAGAAACGCGGCTAAACGGATGTTTTTAGATGCCGGTTTCTAGCTGTCAAGTCGTTCAGGGGGGGTTAAACAACGTCCCGTGTACATGAAGCCTAACACATGTTAGCCTGTGACTGGACAGCAAAAGGAGAAACAGCAGACTGATGAGCTCCTATTAGAATGCTTCTTGTTGGCACATGAGCACTGCAGCCCAATTGACTTGCTTCTTGCACAACTTCTCCCACTCCCAGTCAGAGTTCTGCTATACAGGGACTGTAATTGGCTCATATCAAATTATTTTTATGCTTTCCTTTAAAAGAAATCATTGAAAATGCTAGTTTACCTTTACAAAAATAAAATAAAAATTACTGTATTTATCGGCGTATAACACGCACCCTAATTATAAGAGGGAAGATTCAGGAAAAAAACATTTTTAAAATAAACAACTTTGAAGCAAATTAAGGGAAAGTGCCATCAGTGCCCATCTGCAGCCTGATTAATGTCCTCAATGCAGCCTGATTATGCAGGTTTTTTAAAACAAATTTTTAGTTTGCAGCCTCACCATCTCTCATAAAAGCAGCCTGAATCAGGAAATCACTGAGCCGTCATCTCCTCCACTCGGCTCTCACGTCACACACATTCCTGCCTCCGCCATCCGTATGGACCAGCTCCTATGAATAGGCAGAACACGGGTCCAATGCCGGTGACAAAGTTGGGACTGTGTGTGATATGCAAGCCGATTGGAGAGGAAATGACGGCACAGTGAATTCCTGCGGCACTCATCCCACTCCGTGGTACCCTGTCGGCGTATAACACGCCCCCCTGATTTGCCCCTGATTTTCACGGGAAAAAAGTGTGTGTTATACGCTGATAAATACAGTATATAGGGTGAACTAACACTGGACACCCTCCTGCCAGATGGGGTGGGGGAATTGTGTCATACGCCTCATTAGTGTGGCTGGCGGTATCTGTTTGTTATTTTTTATTTTTTTATTTTTTTAATTATTCATTAAACCTGCAAGAAGCCAACTTTAGGCTTTAAGGGTCCCCCCCCCCTTTTTAAATACCAATGTGCCTTTGTACTCTTGTCCTATTCTAGCAAGTTTATATTGCAATATGTGCCTTATGGTAGTTTTTCCCCTGTATCATTTACTGTATTTCATGTATGTTGCTCATTGGCACAATAAAAATTTTCTTGATTTAAAAAAAAAAAAAAAAAAAAAAAAAAGTTTGTGTGTAGGCAGGCGTCCCAAAACTTTTGGTAATATAGTGTGTGCATAAAAAAAGCTTCACAAATGCCTGAAGCAAAAGCTCAAGTGTGAGCCTTTCCTCAAGTGACTTGGGTGCACTGCAGCTTGGAGGCATGGTACTAATGGCGTAATGTTAATGGATAACCCAAGTATCCCTGCCCCCTCTCCCCCATACACACTAGGGACCAATAACATCTAGCCGGGTGCAGGAATTTTTAAAACCATCTTGTCGGGTGCACTGTGAACCTGTTTCTTATTTGGAGACATAAGTTGATAAATATATCTAAATACTCGGGCTAGGAGGGGAAAAGTGTCCATTTTGTAAACGGATGATGTCATGTTACTGGCTGGGTGCAGATTTGTTTAAAAAGAGAATCCTGCATGGAAAAGCCATCATCAAGTAGAGGTCAAAGCTCTTATCTGCCTTAATGCAGAGTTTGTCTGCATACTTCAAACATCTGTTCCCCATTACAGCTACAGAGAGACTTTCCAAGAAATGCCAAACACATATTTTAATATGGACATTTACAAGAAATCTCAGCTTTCCTAAAATGACAAAATGATCACTGGAAGACCTCGGGTAACAGAAAATAGAATGGCGTAATGCAATTGGAAGTTACATAATTTAAAATAGACGTTAACCCAATCACGCAAATTATATAATCTTTAACATGTTAAAGTAATTTCTGAAGTCATTTTTAAATGTGTGTTTTTTTTCATTTTTTTTAAAGCCCAACTCCATTAATTAGTAATATTCTACCTTAGGCCCCTTTCACACTGGGGCGGTGCGGGGCGGCGACGGTAAAGCAGCGCTATATTTAGCGCTGCTTTACCATCGTTTTACCCGCGGTATGCGGCCGCTAGCGGGGGGTTTTACCCCCGCTAGCGGCCGCAAAAGGGTTAAAAACCTCCGCAAAGCGCCGCAAAGCGCCGCTGCAGCGGCGGTTTGCGGGCGGTATCCCCGCGGTTTCCCATTGATTTCAATGGGAAGGAGCGGTATAGGAGCGGTAAATACACCGCTCCTTCACCGCTCCAAAGATGCTGCTAGCAGGACTTTTGTTGCGGTCCTGCTAGCGCACCGCTGTGTGAAAGCCCGCCGGCTTTCTGGAGTGAATGGGGCCGTTTTTTTCAGGCGGTATACAGGCGCTATTTTTAGCGCCTGAAAACCGCCCCAGTGTGAAAGGGGCCTTAGAGACACTACCCCTGCCTGCTACCCCCTCCCCTCCTGCAAGGGTTAAATGCTTGTTGTGTCTAGAGCAGTGTTTCTCAACTGCAGTCATCAAGGCACCCTATTAATTTGCACAGGTGATTTGATCAGTTTCACTGCCTTAGTAATTACCACAGCCGTTTCATCTGAGGGAAATCCTGAAAACATGACCTGTTGGGGCACCTTGAGGACTGGAGTTGAGAAGCAAGTGTCGGTTCACACTGGGGCAACACGACTTACAGCGCGACTTAGCAAGGCAACTTGGAAGCAACTTCAACGTGACTTTCAGTTATTTACAACACAACTTCAAGTCGCCCCCAGGCCAGGCGACTGTGGCCAATCACAGAATAATCAGCTCTCTGGAGGGTGGGGTTTGCCTGAGTAAACAAATTTATTTTCCTGTAAAGTCGCTTCAATATAGATCCGACTTGGAGGCGACTTCCATTGAATTCTATGGGTACAAGTCACCTAGAAGTCGCCTTGAAGTAGTACAGGAACCTTTTCTGAAGTCGGAGCGACTTCAGTAGTATACATTAAGATGGCTCTCATTGATTATAATGTAATTCCTAATGTCAAGCGACTTGGGGCGACTTGAGGTCTGACAAGTCGGATCCCAAGTCGCGGTAGTGTGAACCGAGCCTAAGGAGTAATCCCTTATTACCTTATTCCGTGCTCTGGTGGTGTCCCCCCAGGGGATGCCAATGGTCCCCTGCAGCCACTCGCTCTGTAAGACGCTCATGCCGGGGTCACACTCTAGCCTTCTCCATGTACAAAGAGACTGCTACGCCTGCAAACAGATAGTTTGGCCTAGGTCATTTTTTGGGCAAAATGATCAAGCTGTCTCAGGTTTGAAGGGTGCCCTCTCTTGCATGTTTACACTTTTTCTTAAGAGGGTCATGGAAGGTCACTTCAGAACAGTCTAATATTTTGTTCTTAAATGCACCCAAGAATGGCTAAGAACAAAATGTCATGGTGGACCCGTGACCTTCGACTGATGGAGCTTTTTGACACAGTCGGTACGTTTTCGTCACAGAATTCCTTAATTACTTTCACACTGATCTGTAGCAAAAACGCATGTGTGTGTGTGACTCAAACCGCATCAAAAATGCAACACAGGTGCGCTTTTGACATGTTTTTCAATGTGTGCATTTTTTGGTGAATTTTTTTAAACTGAAAAAATATGCACTAAAAATGCAGCAAGCTGGATTTTTTTACACTGCAATAGAAGCGCAACAGACCAGTGTGAAGACACGCATAGAATTTAAAGGGATGCATTTTTCTCCAGCTTTTTTTTAAACGCAAAAGTGCTTCAAAAACTGCTTAGTGTGAAAGCAGCCTAATGTTGTTTTTTTTGTTTTTTTTTAATGTGCCCTGCACAGATTCACATCCCCCCCCATGCTGGAAGTAGCAAAGAACCCCCAAAACCTAACCAACCTATCTCCATGTTTCACAGTAGGTAGTGTTCTTTTCTTTGAAAGCTTCATTTTTTTTTCATCAGTGAATATAGAGCTAACGTGACCTGCCAAAAAGCTCCTGTTATGTCCTCTCCTGCCAAAGGACATTTTCCCAGGAGCATTGTGGCTTGATAATATGCATTTTAGTAAATTGCAGTCTGGGCCTTTGGTTTTTATTTCAGCAGTGAAGTGCTTCTGGGTCTTCCTTTGAGCCCACGGACACTCAGATCCTGATTACCTTGGAGTTCAGTTTATTTCTATGGAAATTTTCCTTGGCTCTTTGTTTACCATTTGCACTATCCTGTTCAATCTGAGATCCATTTGCAGACACGTCTCCAGGGAGGTTGGCTGTGCTTTCATGGACCTTAAACTTCTTATTTGGAAGGGCGTCACAGGAACATAAAGCTGCTTGAAGATGGTCGTGGAGTCTTTACCTTGTGTGCTGCTCTATAATTTTCTTTCTGATCTCCTCTGAGAATTTTCTCCTTTGCACTGTCTGGTCCAGGGGGGACGGCCTCTGTCCTGCGCCCCCATTCCCAGATCATGCAGAGCTCAGAATGGCCCTGGGAGTTCCATTTTAGAGAACCGCAGTGACACATTTGTTGGGTCCAGTTGACACCACAGAGAGGGGCTTTTATACACAGTCCAACTTTTCTCAGGCTCAAGAATTTCTGGGTTGCTGATGTAAACTAGAATGCTGAGCTCAGCCAAAAAATGGATATGGAGATCAGTGCTGTCAGTGCCAGCCATAATGAGGGTGGTACAGTAACAATCTGGACTGGTTTTATCTCACACCCCCAGCTCTGCTGTCGGCTCATGTCTTTGGGTAGCTTAAAGAAAAACGATAGTAGTTTTTTGATTAATTTTATTGCTGTGTGGGGAAGGTTTGTGTTGTGTCTACATATTTATGGGATTTGCCTTGAACAGCGTTTTGTCTAAAATATAGCATCTTTCACTGTGTTGAGGGGAGAGCTTCCCAGTCCCCACTGTAGACAATAAAAACCTGGCAGAGGCTCTATTCCTCTGTGCTAGATAAATGGTTATTACTGCTATCTGTGGTACCTACAAATGTACACACAGAACCATTTCATGTGTGAAGTGGCACAGCGCTATGACCCAAGTGTAATATGGAAATGGTTGGTACTTTGCAGGAAGTGGCAGAGCTCCACATTGTCGCAGGTCGCACATTTATTTGACAGTATCCCAAGGTTACAAATGTGAAGAGTGGGGTGTATCCACCAAGAGCTGTCATATCCCTTGGTGTGCAGCGTTTTACTACACATCTGTGTGTCAGTTGGGGGTCATAAAAAAAATGAAGAAAGTATACCAGTGATTGCATTTTGTTTATAGATGTATTACTTGGTAGAGAACCTTATAATCCATATCGGAATTCAGCCCAATATAAATGCTACTAATAGTACTTGCTAGTATGACTGTGTGTATACATTCAGGGCAGCACCGTCTAGTGTAGGCTGTATGAGCAGACCCACCCAAATCCAACAGTTGGAATCAAAGTTTCAGCATACTGTGGAATCTTGGCCATACCTACCTAACTCCTGCACATTACTATTAAGGTTGCTCATCATAGTGATGGGCTAGTGGGGTATGGGCGGGGCAGGGCTTAGTGGCAAGGTCGCAGTGCAGGCTCTGAAAATATCCTGACCGTATGGTCGGGATCCACCCAGATGCTTGGACCCGCAGCTGGCTCAGCCTCTCATCGAGCTGCTGTGCTGAGAGCCTGAGCCCAGCGGCTCCCTCCCCCTCCACAGTGCAGCGCTTCAGTGAGCACTGGAGGAGCAGAGAGCTGGGGACTGATCGCCCAAGACTCTGCTCACCTGAAGGTTGAGAATTGAGTGAGCAGCAGTATTTGATTGCTCAGTTCTCAGTCTTAGAAGAAGTGGGGGACAGATGCAACATCCACCTAGGTGAGTAGTAGTATATATTTTTTTTCCCCCTGAAACCCTTCTCTTTTAGGCTATGTTCACACTATTGCGGTGGGTTTCCCTGCATTGAATTGGCATGTCAGGAGATTGTGACCGGCTCTCTAGGAAGCCGGTTCACACATCCCTGGTGTGGTTCTGGTGTGAATTGCACAGGAGTCCTGTGTGTCTTCTGGTCCATTTCAGGTCCAAATTCAGCCTAAAATTCAGACTGAAATCGCACTTGAAACTGTGAACACGGACGCACCGGACCTCTGCTGTGAGACGCGTTTCATGCTGTGGTGTGAACCCAGCCTTAAACACTTACCGGAGTCTTCTCTCAATTCAGGAGTCTTTCGGAGGGGTTTTCTCAGCTAAACACGCTCTCCTGCCTGCATGCCCGAGGTAGCGGCAGATGGATTCCAGGTTATGCTATATAAATCATCTGCCCTTACTCAAAATGGCCATGGCCAGAAATGCTAGGGGGTGGTTTTTCAAAGTGGTTTCTCAACAAAAAGCTTGGAGACATGGATGGATGGGGGAGATTGCCTTGAATATTAAAAATGAATCCAAGGGGAAGTCCAGTCAAAGTCACGGATATCAGCCCCATCGCGTCATCCCGACAATGGAGTCTGGATCTGCCCGGTGCCTGGACTGACACCTCGCTCTGCCTCTCAGAACCGGCCGCCCCGCCCCCTCCACAGCTCAGCGCTCCAATGAGCAAGGAGGGAGAAGAGCAGAGACAGTCTACAGCTCTCTGCTTGGGGGACTGTCAGAACGGCGCGATTAGCGATGTTCGATCGCCCAGTTCTCGGTGCAGAGGGGGACAGATTACATCATCGGATCGATGCTGCATCCACCGAGGTAAGTATGATTCTAAAAAAACAATTAAACCCACACTTCGCTTTTATATAGTGGTGTTGGGTTGTGGTGGTCAAATGAAGTGTAGTTCTGCTTTAAGCTCAGGTTGCTTCTGAGACTCACTTTGAAAGCAATTATCAAAAGTCACTAAGGTGGCACTAGCCAACGTCGCTAAGGTGGCACTAGCCAGCGTCGCTAAGGTGGCACTAGCCAACGTCGCTAAGGTGGCACTAGCCAGCGTCGCTAAGGTGGCACTAGCCAGCGTCGCTAAGGTGGCACTAGCCAGCGTCGCTAAGGTGGCACTAACCAACGTGCCCTCGGATCCCTGAACTCTCGGAGGGGTCTGTTATGCTATATTAACCCTTCTCTATGTTGGCAGCCTAGCTGCACTAACCAACGTCGCTAAGGTGGCACTAACCAACGTCGCTAAGGGGGAACTAACCAACGTCGCTAAGGTGGCACTAACCAACGTCGCTAAGGGGGAACTAACCAACGTCGGGTAACTCTGGTTTTGTATTGAGTGCCCTTGGATCCCTGAACTCTCGGAGGGTCTGTTATGCTATGTTGGCAGCCTAGCTGCACTGCCTTCTGTGCATCGCTGTTGGCTGCTCATCACAGTTATTATTATTTTATGATTTTACTTAATGTAATATGACTCTTATTGGAATGGAATTTAATTTGGATCAGTAGAAGTATACTTGCAGCTGTGAGTAATAGAAGAAAAAAAAGCAATTAAACATTCCACCATTGCATAACCTTGTATATAGTTTGGTCAGTGTTTTGAGTTGCTTATCTGTACTTGTTTACTTTTGTTGTTGTTGTCTGCAAAATAAATGTCATTGTGCAGATTTGACAGAGTTGTGTGATTATACACATAGCTTGCACATGCTAGCCTTGTCTGGTTTTCAATAATTGGACTATGAGCTCTCTGGGGACCTCTAGTGTATTTTAGGAGAAGTGATCTCAAAAGGAAACAATTTTGTCATTTTAGCTTTACTTTTATTACAAGGCTCCTTGCATGTTTAGCAGTGATTTGCAGAGCTATTATAATTATATCATCCTCTTTTGAAGCTGAACAATTAAAGCTAAAATTAGACAAAAACACCCTTTAACCCTTTGAAGGAAGTTCAGCATTGAGAGATCCTGTGTGTACTTTCAGTGTTTACAGAAACCACTCCCAAATACGATTCTGTTCAATCCATAAACAACTCACCGGTGCATATTTGTCTAACACAATCTTTGCTTGAATCTTAACTATAGGATCATCGCCTCTCCAAACTATATGTTCTATATCGAACCTGACTGCACACTCATTGTGTTTTTTTTTCTTCTTTTTTTTTATACTGTAACTCGGTATACCATCATTTCATTTACCTGTGTTGTCATAGCTGAACAGTGCTGTTTACAAGTTCAGAGTTCCTTTTTTCTTACCCACCTAATTTCATTAAACTACATATCCCATGATCCTTTTGGGACCAAAGTAATTTGAGGGCAGGGCCAGGGAGGTGGGTATTGCATTTCTGGAAGAAAGTCTAGTTTGTACTAGCAGGACTAGGGAGGTAGGTGTGACTGGGTGGAATTGTATGCTTATTGCAATTATTTAGTCCCACCAAGCATCAGCATTACTAATATGAGGATTTCACCCCTATGGGCTCAAGGACTACTAAGGGGAGTGCAAATGACAGATCTTCAGACAATGGTTGGGCAACACTTATTGCCTCACAGCTGGAAATGGGGATTCCACCGAGGGGGAGACTAATATTTTCAATTGCAGACAGCCTGGCAGTCAGGAGGTAATTACCAAGGTATTCATATTTAGTTATCTACAAAGTTGGAGTTCCTCTTTAGGCCTGTGTCCTGAAACTCAGTTTTTTTTTCTATTAGGGGCCACCACCATCATGCCTCTCCCATAGCATAGAGAAGGTGAAGCCAGGCTGCCAGTCACAATCCTCAGATACCCTTTTCGTGACATTTGTGTATCACTGTTGTATGTGAGGCCTCCTTCCACACATACGGTGCGGTTTCACTGCCCAGCAGGTGTAGCACATTGTGCCTGCAAGTTTGGTGTGGGTTTTCTGTGATTTACCATAGAATTCTATTATGTCCCATGGTTTTGGTGAACTTTCTGAAAGCCCCCTAAACCCCAGGGCATATTAGAGCTGTATGGGAAAGCGCAGCAAACCCTCAGGGGTACACTGCGTTGCACCCACAATGTGATCACACCACGCTGCACCAGTGTGCATAGGGCCTGACGGTCAAAGGCCAGATAGAGATGGAAATGAGGGTTTAGAGGTTTGCCTATAAGGAACAGCAGTTTTTAGTCCAATTGGGGTGTATGTTGTGGAGAAAGAAGTGTGTTTTGAAACAGTTGGTTGAGCAAATTACAAAGGTACCTCTGTGTTCGCAAGCTTCTTTTTTTTTTTTTTTTGTCCTGTAAGCAGGCTGAGAGGGAGGTAACCAAGAAAGCATAATTTTTGGCATTTATTTCAATTTATTTATTTTATTTATTTTTTGCCTCTATTCACACCTTCATGTTGCACTAATGTTGACCTGTGTACATGGAGTATTTTTAACGCAAGGAAGGTCACGTGAGTTCGACCTGAAACTCTGATCATGGTGGGTTTGAGTTACTGAAACGGGAGATTGCAAGCGCTGCATAGAAACCCATCCGCTTCCAGTTTTTTTTTGTCGGAGTTTAATTGAACAGGCTGAAGTATGAAGCCGATTGGTTTCTATGCAGAGCTGCACTAGATTTTGAACTCTCCAGTTTTAGCAAAACAACCCCAATGTGTTCTACTTTAGAGTGGAACTCTAAACAAAATGGCTTGGGTACAGTGGAGGGGAATTTTTCACCTCTGTCATGTTTTTTTGCTATCTTTGTCCATGTTGGTGTGAATCAGCCTCACACCCTGTGGCAGTGACCATTATCTCCAAGTCTGAGGTTGAGAGAAATACATTTTTTTACTTGTCACTGGAACAGGAGGTGGGGGTAAATCTCCCAATGAGGGCGCCTGTCCTGGATGCAGTTGTCAAAGACAGGAACTTCCCTTACTATGGGGATATTTCCTCTCAAAGCTTAACAGGCATTTCAAAATCTGTCTGCATTTCCACTTTAAAGTGGAGTTCCACCCAAAAATGGAACTTCCCCCCTCATTTGTCTCCACCACCGAAGTGGGGGGGGGGGGGGCGGGGGGAGCAGATACCCGTCTTTGGCAGGTATCCTGTCCCCACTTTCGAGAGTCCGGGCCACGGGGAATTATGTCAGCGGCTCGGCTCTGTCCTCCCTCCGCCTTCACCCAGGCCAGTAGGAGAGTGCAGCGTTGCCTTGCACATAAGCAGTAGGGACCTGGCTTGAAGCCGCAAGGCTACACTGCCAGGTTCTCTTACCCACAATGGTGGCGGCAGCACCCGACAGCTGATGGAAACATCAGCTGCAGTTCCGACATCCCTGGACTCCAGGACAGGTAAGTGTTAAAAGTCAGCAACTGTGCAGCTGCTGACTTCTCATTTTTGCAGGGGAGAGCGGACCTCCTCTTTAATACCCAATTCATTTTATTCTGTATTGTGGGTTATATTTGCTGATGTGCTACATCTGACTTTTCTGTTTCTTTACGTTTCTAAATAAATTGCAAATCATAATTTGAATGCATAGAAAAGGTACAAATGTTTTGAAATTTTACCCTGAAGTTTTGTTATTAAAAATGACTGGTGTAAAAGATGTACTTGGTTGGTTTTGTATTTGACCAGAAGAAGTTGGTTTTCTAGCTTTATAAATACATGGAACTACATTCTAAGATAAAGATTACGTAATAGACTTAATGTTACGTGACCAAGATATAAATGTTATTACTTACATCGGGCACCCGGTCATGGTGATCTGTACATTTCATCACAGCAGCTCGGTTATGTGCTCTGCCTAAGCCATGCGTTGGGAGCTTTCCCCATTCGGGTCAGTAGGGGGAGCACCTCTGATGTACCTCTGATGTACCGGTATACTCTGCACTAGAACATGACTAAATAACCTTTCCCGATGCTCATCACTCCAATCTCTTTGAACTTCCACTTTCAATATTTATGCTGTATTTTTTGATATTGGCAAAGCACAAGACCTTTAGAGAATGGCATATAAGACAAATAAGCTTATTAATTGATGTGGGTGTTATTTATTAATATGGTGCAATGTAAATCAATGATCTTTATTTCACAATCTGTTATGTAATATTACTGGTTGCATTTGGAAATGGAGTCGGACTAGCAACTTTTCCAAGTCTGGTTTTGCCAATATCGAAAACATATTTTATGCAAATTTTGTTAATTCATTTACATTGAATATAATCGAAAGATCTCCAGTCAAACGTTAAAACCATTAATCAATGTTTAGTTTTTTCTCTCAAACTGTTTTGTAGTTCTTGAGTATTACAATGAACTACTTAGTAGTAAACAAAAGGAAAAAAGGGCACTTCTTTATTCCCAAAGCAACCAGTCCAGTACTCCTGTGTTTCCAGCACACTATAGGGGAGTGGAAGGGTATGCCAATTGTAAAGATATATAGTTCCTATAGAAGCTCAGTCTTGAAGTCCGCAGTCAAAACAGAAATGTAATCATTTCTATTTCAATCATTTGATCAAAGTGATGGTGACAGATGACCTGTCTCCTTAAATTACTCAAAAATATTGTGGCTTATCTATTTTACTTCCAAGCCTTCAATAATTTTTTAAAGCAGCAGTGATAGTTTAATCATCTTTTGGATCTTTAGTGCTGTTTGGTATCACAGCCCAGAAACCTCTCCCTGCCCAAGGCAGAGATCTTTCATGCCACACATGACTTTTTTGGCCCAAGAATTTTCCTGGTTAGCACTAAAGACCTGGCGAGTACTGAACTTTGCCCCACTCCACCTAAAAAGCAGAAATGGATTTCTGGTAATGGTGCTCTTTAATGTTTGAGAAAAATTGTAAAAATTTTAATTTTTGTAATGAGTTTTCACTTTTGACTGGACTCTTTCTTCTTCACTTGGCCATTGTGGGAAGGTGATGAGGGTGTGTAATTCTCCTAAAATTACTCTCCAGTAATTTGTAACCTTTCCTTCTGGTGTCTGTTCTCTTCTCTCCAGTTTTCTGTTTCTCCTGCTCCTGTGAGATCTGACTCTCCTGTATATGCAAACCTACAAGAACTGAAGATTTCTCAGTCCAATCTACCCCCACAACCCAACACTGCCCCTGTCCAAATTACAGGGGAGTGGGAAACGCACAAAGATTGCACTGGACGTTTCTATTATTTTAATAAAGCTACACAAGAACGAACCTGGAAACCACCACGCTGCACAAAAGAGCCAAGTAGGGGAGAGTCAGTGATTCAAACCGATCCTGAGGTAGGTTGACGGCTCATATGTCAAAGAATCACACAATCGATGGGTGAATGTGTTTTATCAAAAACTTCCTTTTGGCCTCATTTTACAAAAATGTTTTAGGTATTCAAATAAGAACTGTTTGTGTTGCCCACAGCTAATTTGTGTTTCGCACTTCTTTCCTGGGGTTTAAACTATGTCTAAAGACAAAAAAATTTTTTTTTTATTTATTTTTTTGATAGAGTAGGGAAAGGTTAAAACCCTTGTTTTTTTTTTTATTTTTTATTTTAAAGTGGTTTTTCCCCCTAAAAAAAAAAAAAAAAAAAAAAAAAAAAACTTAAAATTCCAAGAAAAGAAAAAATTGGAAAAAAAATTGTTTTACTCACCTCTAAATGCCTGTTGCTAGGGGGTCCCTCTTAGTCTGCCTCCATCGGTGCCTGGGCTAGGGACATCACTTCCCCCCCGGCGCAGGAAGGACTCCCTCGCTCCTGTCAGTCATCTGGGACAGGACAGGTCCCAGATGACTGTGCGGCCAATCGGGGGGCGAGCAGAGCTTCGACCCCCCTCCCCACATCGCTGGATCCTGGGACAGGTAAGTGTCCGATTTATTAAAAGTCAGCAGCTGCAGTATTTGTAGCTGCTGACTTTTTTAATTTTTCTTTTTTTAGGGATACAACTCTTTAAGTGAAAAAAATTACCTGCTGGACAGTTCCCCATTGGAACAACTTGTAGTAGTAAGTGGCGTTCAACTGGACCTGTCCTGTAATGTTGGAAGACATTTCATTGCCCATTTTAGGTATTTCTAGATCTGAAGAAGCTGCTTGGATGAACAATGAATCATCTTAATGACTGCAGAACAAGTGTAATTGAATGTGACTCACTACTGCTAGCTATGCCATGACCCGAATAAACCTTCCTACACATTCTCATTGAATGATTTCCTCTCTATTCCAAATTTTTTGATTTTCCCTTACTTTCATTCCTGCCTACAGTGGTCTCCAGGTCAGATAGAGAGGCTGGACCTCCCTAGCTGGGGCACAAACTATTGACTACCTGACAGAGGCTCTATCCCAGGGGTCTCAAACTGGTGGCCCTCCAGCTGTTGCGGAACTACAAATCCCATTGTGACTCTGCCTGTGGGAGTCAAGCTTGTAACTGTCAGCCTTGCAATGCCTCATAGGTCTTGTAGTTTTGCAACAGCTGGAGGGCAGCAAGTTTGAGACCCCTGCTCTAACTTCTTACCGCTCTGTTTAAAGCTAAAAAAAATAAAAAAATAAAAAATACAAAAGTTTTGTCTATATATACTTTAACTGTTAGTCATTACTGAAAGCTTTTTAAGGACTCATGCACACTGGGCTTATGGTTTTAGGTAGGAACTTGCATCTGGCGGTCTTATATAAAATCTCTTGTCTGTACACATGTATTATTTTGCTGTCTTTACATGTGTACAGCATTAGCATCCTTGGTTGTTAGGACACCATGATGGTTCTTGCTACTTAGCGTGCTTGGTATCTAGGACGCCATGGGGTTTCCTCTCGCCTAGCGCCCTTGGTTATTAAGATGCAGGCAGCCTCTGCTGCCTAGTGTCCTTGGTTACTAGCATGCAGGCTGCTCCTGCCCCCTAGGGTGATTGGTTGCTAGGACATAGGTGTCTCATGCCACCTAGCATCCCTGTTTGCTAGGATGCAGGTGGCTACTGCTGCCTGCTGTTCTTGTTTCCTGGGACACTGTTGGTTTCTGTTGCGTAGCGTCCTTGGTAGCTAAAACAAAGATGGCTCCTGCAGCCTAATGTCTCTAGTTGCTAGGGCGCAGGCATCTCCTGCCAACTAGCGTTCCTGGTTGCTAGGATGCAGGGGTCTTTTGCCATCTGATGTTCTTGGCTGCTAGGATGCAGGCAGCTCCTGTTGCCTAGCATCTTTGTTAGGTCACAAGCATATTGCGCTGTCTAGCTTTTTTGGTTGCTACAGTTGCCATTAAGCATGTTTGGTTGCTAGGACACAGGTGCCATTTAGGGCCGACATATCAATGAAGTGTACATTGTAGATATTTACATGTTGGGCTTGAACAGCAGGGAAGACCTGTGGAATACATTTAGCGCAAAGGTTTGCATGCAGTGTAAAATGCTGTCCATACACAGCATCATGAATGCAGATTTACATTGTTTGCCCTTTTATGCAGCTTTGTGTATAGATCCATATAAATTGTGCAAATCTGTAAAAAAGAGTACACATGATGGATCTGAATAGCATTTTCCGCCAGTGTGCATGAGCCCCTAATCAGTCTTATCAGTACAAGAAAAGTGTGCCCCCTCCAGAATGTGCAAGGTTGGTCATATTACAACCAGTGTGTAATAAGTGTAAATGAGACTAGCAGTGGGTGTTCCTGCTCTGTAGATGGGTAAGAGGGTACCTGGGTGAGTATATTAATTACTTTACAAATCTATTAGCAGATGACACATTTCCTATATATGTACTTCCGCTGTCTTTTAAACTGTTTGCTCTTTCATAACTTTCATTATAAGACTTACTCATGAATGAAATTCTCTCAAATAGGGTTTTTCTTGTATGTACAAGTCCTAAAATTGTGAAGCATTTAGCTGAATCCAGCCTCTGGTTTGCTGTTGAGTCACCTGTGAGATCATTCTAGCTAATACGGTTGTTTAATCTGGTGTGGTCAAATGTGCTGGATAAATTAAACAAAGGAATGCCTTGTACATACCTAGGATTAGACTTTTAAAAAATCACATTGATCAACCTGCACCCCTTGTGTTTTATTCACTTAAAGGACCACTGAATATCATGCATTTATGCAGTTGTTGCACAATAGCCATCAAATCTATGAAGGATATGATGGCATCAGGAGATCGCCTGAAGAGATTTGAGTTATGCCGGCCATTACCGGTTATAATCATGGCTGGTTCAGCATGGACCAGCTGAGATTCGAACCAATGTATGGGCATGCTGATTGTACCCAATTCGATCCATCGATTGACTTGGGTACAACCAGCATGGGATTATTTCCAGTGGCTATAGCCACTAACAATAATCCCTGTGTTCGCCTGTCGGGGAAAGGCAATAGCTCTATGGGAGCGATTCCCCCCATCACCACTGACTGTGTTGTTGGGGAGGAAAGGAGTGATGCAGGTTGCAGGAAATAAAATCGCATCACCTTTGGCCTGACTTAGGCCGGCCATAAACGGTTCAACTCTCTGCCGGTTCAGCAGGAACTTGATTCATCTATCAACTTGGGTACAAGCAGTCTGACGGATTCACTTGAAATTTCCGCTAGCGGCTACTTATGTCGCTAGCAATAATCCCTGTCTTCTCCTGGCGGGGACAGCTTCCCCTGCCTTCCCCCACTGGGAGCAGACATGATTCCCCTGTCTGCTCTGTGTGTGTGTTGATGAAGAATCATGCAAATTTCTTTCCGTGGTTTGAACCGTCTGTGGCCTGCCTTGTAAACCCCAACAATGAACTTCTTTAATTTGCGCCATTTTCTTCAGAAGGATGCAAATAAGAAAAATCAGTGTTAGGGTTTATATAGGGATAATTTCGTCTCCTTTCAATGCCATTTTGCAATGCATACTGAAATAAAAAAAAATTGCTGCAGTGTTATGATTGAGTAGGGTTTGTTCAGATGTCCATCAGTCATGTCATTGACCCCCATAGATTTTACGGGTTCATGCCGGCACCTGAAGTTCTTCACCAGTATGGGGCAGGAGTGTCACTATCTCCACCTCTGAGGGGTCCTTGCTGGGACCTGTAGTCGTTCGCTTTTGTGGGGTCATGGTGGACGATGTCAGTGTTTTTTTTTTTTTATTACAATTTAACCTTTTTATTCTCTTTTTTATTTTATTTTTATCAGCCCTGTTGGGGGAGGGTGGGCTTTGGTGAGATATCAGGGGTCTAAATGGACCCCTGACAATCTCCCATTTGAGACAGGGAACGGGACTGAGGATACAGATTCCCCAGCCCCTTTCTCTGCAGCCTCAGCGGCACTGAGGATGAATGGACAGGAGACTGTGGCTCCTCCCCATTCATAAAGGAAAGAAGAGAACCCCCTGTAGTTGGGACTTTAAATAGATCACCACTCTCACCAAAGATCTTGTGAAAAATATTTTAGATTTTATTGATCAATTAAAATAATGTATAAAATCACCCAAATGTCCGATAGCAGGGTGCACAATTCACAATATGCATAGCAGTTCAAAACAACAACAAAAATTACACAAACAAATAATATTGACAACACTTTACAAAAAATGTACAAAGTTACGGTACTGATGCTCTCAAGGAGGTACGTGACCCCCGAATACTCGACGCGTTTCCAGTTACCCGAATGTGGAAACCTTCGTCAGGAGCAGAGAGTAGTTACATTTGATAAGTACCTATCGCTCACATTGGAGTCGATGTTCATGGACCAATCAGTTGTATTTCGGGAGGGAGGAAAGTGCGCCCCCCAGGTGCGGCAGCACACACGGGGTTGAATCCTAATTAAATAATCCTTTCTATAGACTATGTGTCCAAGCAGCCGGGCCCTGAAGGAAGGGAATAGCGTTATGCGAAGTATTTTCTGCTACTTAAGGTATACCCTTAAAATGGGGCTCATCCCCGAGAGTCAATGTCCCGGATGGAAGGAGTGGAATCCCATTGAGGGGTTACTGAAACCCTTTTCCTGTAAGCTGTCCCCTATGGAGAGACGTACGACCGCTGTGTTCTGTCCCCGTGTGGTCCTCTGCTGCCCCCTTCATAAAGGAAAGCATCGTAAACACCGGTTACGATGCTCGGTTATGAATGGACGGTGTCAGTGATCACGGACTCTGTTCAATCAGAAAAGGATGGAGCCGGTAAATGACATGTATACCGGCTCATTCCTCTGCTCTCCATCCTGACAGATCTGGGAGGGGGGACTCGGAGGAGGATAGGGACTGGAGGAGGACCTGCGGAGCACAGAAGGGGACACGGAGGAGGACACAGAGAGGGAGGATGACACCGGAGGGAGAAGTACCTGGGGAGCCGGAGGAGGACACGAGGACAGTCAGGGGTGATCGTGGGGGGAGAGGGGTTACAAGCATCGATTTCCCTCAGCGGTGCTTGTAACTCCCCCCGCGGCTGCACCGATCATCTATGAGGCTGCCCTCCCCGTCGCTACACTAAGGACGCCTGGTCCGATACGTCAGGTATCGAAGCATTTGCACGAGTACTGATACTTGTGCAAATGCTTGGTATCGGCACCGATTCTAGTATAGGTGCAACCCTAGCTTTAATATAACATGAAACCTTTTCATGTTCACATATGTTATTTCAACAGTTATTTTAGTTCTGATCAGGATGGATTTGATTTAAATCAAGTCGATTTAAATCGCTAGTAAAAAGGCTTGATTTAAATCAATTTGATTTTAAATCAAAATTTTTAAAGATCAACTGTCATCTCTGTTCCGCAGCGGCTCCTCCTCTGACCCGCTG
This sequence comes from Lithobates sylvaticus, assembly GCA_028564925.1. NCBI lineage: Eukaryota > Metazoa > Chordata > Amphibia > Anura > Ranidae > Lithobates > Lithobates sylvaticus. The sequence goes on along the minus strand of CM053030.1, from coordinate 466,111,492 downwards.
TTGACTCACCGACAGTCCCATTCACTTTAATGGGACGGCTGGTGATGCGGCAGTGACACAACAAGGTGAGGGACATGGTGGCAGCAGGTGACTGGATGCCCGCTAACAGGCACTGCCATGATGGCTCTGAAATGACAGGTGCTCTTAAGTGCAAGGACTTAATCTTGCTGGTAGTTAGAATCTTTAATATTTGCAAACAAAATGAAGGTTTCCTATTTAGAATAATAAGCTGTCAAGTTAGTAAAACAACAATATCAGAACCGATTCAATCATACAGTTTGCGGTGTACATAGATTTGCAAAACAATGGGATAAAGGAATATTCCCGAACTTTGTTTTATCTCAGGCTTACTGTGAAATTGTGTGAATGTATCAATGCAGTGCATGTTCTCAGCTTGCAGAGCTTGGATTCATTAAATGAGTTTACCAAAAATTTTACTATTGCAGAATATTCAGCCTCATGCTACATAACAAAGCTTAATTTCATGCTGAATAAACTAAATTATGAATGTATATTAAATAGAAACATTAAATAGAAACAGATAACAGATTTAAATTAAAAAATACAGATTTAATTTAATGAAAAAAAATAAACTCATTGCTTTTTATCCACCCTGGATCTGATAATCTTCTGTTGCGATACCATTAAGGGAATCATCCAGTGAGTTAGAAAATCCATATTATAATTTTTTATTTATTTTTTGTTCTAAATAATTAGCCCAAAGTAGAAGTTTTAGGTGGGATTTTTCTCCTCATTTTCTGATTTTCATGTTTTCTCTGTTTGAAATCCTTATGCTGAAACTATGGTCCTGTTCCTCCTTTCACTTTATAGCAGTAAGCAAAAGTGGAAAGCAATCACAGCTGTGCTGGCCATGGAAAGTAGTCTTAACATACTCTCTATGAAGCCGTCCTCTGAGCATTTAGCAATTCAATCACTTAGTCAATCGGTGGTGATCTATTTTCCTCATTTGCTTCCTAAATTTCTGATCTGATGAAGATGAGATGTGCAATCGTTTTGGAACGCATCCTATCATGTGACAATCGCTTTTTCTTTGTATGCTCAAATTTTTCTAACTCTTTCTAGCAACTTTCATCTGAAGAAAATTATCACAACACACTTGAAAACCAATCAGATATTCAGTACGGTTCTCCTCCCAAGGGCTGGTCAGAAGAACTGGATCAGCATGGCCATACCTTCTTTATTAATGACCAAACCAGTGAGAAGGTAGATCTGTGATTCTCTTGCTTGCTTTTATTATCATTGCATACTTTACTTGTTGCCTTTTTGTCCTGTTGATGCCATTCCTTCTCTGTTATTTCTCTACTACTAAAACTAAATATCACATTTTCATCTCGGCATAAAAATTATCTACCGTAGCAGAGGCCCTGAGCATAAATAATAAAAAAGTGACCAAATGCTAGTCAGTCTAATGCTGGTCACACACTATAAGATTTCTCTCATTCAGCCCCACAGAGTGAGAGAAATTGCTAATTCCCTCTCCGTCCCCTCCTGTCCCCCCCTGTTCACACCAAACCTGCTGGAATTTGACCAGCCCTGCTGAACCTTGTGATCAGTCTGAGGCCAGCATTGGTTGCACACTAGGTTCAGGAGATGAAGATTAAAGGGGTTGTATAGGTTCGTTTTTTTTAATTAAATTTTTTTAAATAACAAACGTGATACTTACCTCCACACTGCAGTTCGTTTTGCACAGAGTGGCCCCGATCCTCCTCTTCTGGGGTCCCTCGGCGGCTGTCTCGGCTACTCGCCGCAAGAGCTAATCCCCCTCTGGGAAGCGATCTCCCAAGGGGGTTAGCTTGCGGGCGCGCTCCCATGTAAAACAGTCGGCGGCCATAGCATCATTGATTTAATTGACAGCAGCGGGAGCCAATGGCTGCGCTGCTACCAATCATCCAATGAAGAGCCCACAGGAGCTGGAGGAAAGCAACGCGGGATCGCGCCCACGAAGATTCGGGGCTCAGGTAAGTAAAACGGGGGCTCGGAAGGGGGAAGAGGGCAAGGTGTTTTTTCACCTTAATGCATAGGATGCATTAAAGAGGAGGTCCACCTTTTTTTTTTTTTTTTTTTTTTTTTAAAGTCAGCAGCTACAAATACTGCAGCTGCTGACTTTTAATAAATAGACACTTACCTGTTCCAGCGATGTCGGCAAAAGATGACGAGCGACAGCTCGTCTCTCGGCTGCCCCCGCCGCCATCCTCTGTCAGGGAATCAGGAAGTGAAGCTTGCGGCTTCACTGCCCGATTCCCTACTGTGCATGCGCGAGTCGCGCTGCGCGTCTTTATTGGTCCCCGTTGTGTTCTGGGAACTGTGTGCTTCCCAAGACACAACGGGGCATCTTCAGATATGGGCGGGGCATCTTCGGATATGGGCGAGCCAGCTTCGGCTAGCTAGTCCCGGAAAGGTGCCAATTGTGGCACCGGAGTGGGGGAGGAATCTGATAAGCGGAAGTTCCACTTTAGGGTGGAGCTCTGCTTTAAGGTGAAAAAACACAAAGCTTTACAACCCCTTTTAAGTGGCTGGAGGTGATCGGGGTTGGGTTCTGGTAATTAAAATGGATAATGCATTTCTGGTAGCGACAGAGCTTGCCTGCTCCCTCCTGCCCCTTACACATTCCTGTTCTTCCATCACCATGATAGGATGCCTCACTGGCCAATAGTAATGTGTGAGAGGCGGGAAAGGGCGGGCAAGCTGTCACTAAAACCTAAAAAAAAACACACATGGGGAATTTCTCACTATCAATAATGTGTTCCTTGTGTGTCTGGCTCTTAATTTAGTTGAAATCTTCTTCCTCCGATTTCTCCCTACCCCCGCCACCACAATCTTCTTGTGCAGGGAGGGTTATTGGAACCGATGGACCTGTGACAGGCAATAAAGTGTGCCCCAATCTGCCCCCCTCCTCCATTCATAGAAGCTGTACTATAGCTTCCATAAATGAAAAATGATATATGAATGCATGAGACAGACCTTTTATTTATCTGCTCTTCCTCCATTTCAAGATAATTTTTCATTCATAGAAGCTATGGTACAGCTGCTGTGAATGTAGGAGGTGAGCAGCAAAGGCGGGCATGGTCGGCCCACTTGATTGCAAATGACAGGTCCCTCAGCTCTATTAACTTATGCCGCAGTGGAAGATTATGGCAGCGGGGGTGGGGGAGATTAAAGTTAAACTAAACTTGGGCTTTAATCTTATCGCATTACTCTCTGTACAATCTCCTTTATATCTAGCAACAACTAAAGAATGCAACTACTTGGTTGGATATAGATTGATTGGATACTTTAAAGGTATTGTAAAGGTTTGTGTTTTTTTCATACTATGCATTAAGGTGAACCCCCCTGTTTTACTTACCTGAACCTCTTCATTCAGTTGGCGGGGAAGTGATGTCTTTCTCTCCACGGGGTCTCGGCTCTTGATTGGATAGATTGATAGCAGAGCAGCCATTGGCTCCCGCTGCTGTCAATCAAATCCAATGACGCAGGGCCTAGTCATTCTGTTTCTGTAGATGCAAATGCTGGACTCGGAAGCACACCCGCAAGGTAACCCCCTTTGGGGAAATGCTTCTCGGAGGGGTTATCATATGTGGGAAGGAGCCGCGAGAGCCGCCGGGGCACCCCAGAAGAGCAGGTTCGGGGCCACTCTGTGCAAAACGAGCCTTTACAGTCACTTTAAAGTGGATGTAAACCCCAATTTTTTTTTTTTTTTTTTTGATGTCATAATCTGTGTGGCTAGTCTTGCCACACAGATTTACTGGAGACCTAAACAATCCTTTTATTGTTCAGTTAGAGAAATCTTGACAAAGTCTGGAAAACTTTGTCAAAAACGCCCCCTTGCTGTGAGTGACAGGTGATTTACATATCTCATGCACCAGCCTGAGACAGGTTATCATCAGATCACTGGATGTTCTACTCTGCTCAGCTCTGACTACATACATGTCCCCTAAATCACTTGTCTGTCTATAGTCTGCTGACTGTTCACTGCATCCCATGATGAAAAACATCCAGTCAAAACACAGTAAAGCTGGGAGAGCTAGAAGGGAGGGAAATGTGAACTTTTTACACAGGATGTGCCTGTCTCAGGCTAGTGCATGAGATATGTAAATCACCTGTCACTCACAGCAAGGGGGCGTTTTTGACAAAGTTTTCAAGACTTTGTCAAGATTTCTCTAACTGAACAATAAAAGAGGATTGCTCAGGCCACGAGTAAATCTGTGTGGCAAGACTGGGCTCAAATGAAAGGAAATCTTATTCTCTACATTATGACATCAATCAAACAACTTTTGGTTTACATCCACTTTAAGTACATCCTCATTACTACTCAGTTTTGCTAAATCTAAAGTTGATTATTCAGTCAGATTGCAATATGTATATTGATCCCTTGGTAGGGACATTTAAAGCGGTAGTAAACCGCATAAAAAATAAACAAAATCGGGCCATAATGTGCATCGCAAACTTGCACATTATGACACTTTCCTGAAAACCAAAGCCCTCCAGCGGCGCACTGTGAGCGCTGAAGGCTCTTCCATCTTCACCCAGTCTTCTTTTCAGGTTCACGGGCTTTGGCGATTATGAATGGCCAAGCCGGGGATGACATCAGTCCCACGCATGCATGCAGGAATCACTATGTATGGCACGCGCCGGTGACGTCACCGGATGCATCTAAAGTGAATATCTACCAAACGGCACAGGTTTAGGCGATATTTACTGTACCTATAGGTAAGCCTCATTATAGGCTTACCTGCATGTAAAAATCATACTTGGAAATTTACCTCCACTTCAATCTACTGCTTGTGCATTCTATGCCAGCTAGACGAATAGGGGTCACAAACAGAGTGGCCCATTAGTAGTGCGCAAAACACAAAGTCTGCTGTGCCACAAATTCATCAGAACAAAGACTAATAGTCAATAAACCATGTGTAGGTTTCCAATCCACCAAGTAAAAGGAATCATTGGACCCCATACAGTTCGAGTAGTGAGCGTGCATGTACTCATAAGCCTGATCCAGTGGGAATCCTACTGTTATTTAGTTGTTTTATGGACCAGGAATATAATGACTAGGGCTGCACCTAACGATTATTTTCATAATCGATTAGTTGGCCGATTATTTTTTCGAATAATCGATTAATCGGTTAATAACCTAAAAAAAAAAGTATGGTGTATAATTTAGAGAATATGTAAAGTTGAAACAAAAAAAAAAAAAAAAGGCAATTTATTCTTAAATATCTCTATGCAGTGGTAAATATAAATAACTAACTATATTGTTAGAGAGCAAAATATTTAATCCACTTTTTGCCAATTTGTTGTTGGGCAGGTTAAAAAACACAAATTTCTGCAAAAACGCATTACATGCTTTTCTGCAGCTTCTCCATTGAAGTATATTGAACCAAAAAAGCACCATTTTGTGTTAAAAAATAAGTCCCTGACCCTTTTCAAACAGCAGCGGCTGAAAAAAATATAGATGTGAACGTGTCCCATAGTAAACCATGTAAATGAACTGTAGTGCGTTTCTGCAAAAAGCACCAAAAAAAACACATAGGTGTGAACCAGGCCTGAGACATTTAGTAACATAATGGGGGTTAAAAAAACAAAAAATAGCCCTTTATAGTACAAAAAAAATAAAAAGCAGATAATCACTACAGTAGGGGTTCATTTTTTTTACTGTAGAACTGTGAAAGTAATATTTACAGTAGCGATTATTTGCTCTTTTTGTACTATAAAGTTGATTTTAGTTTTTTTTAACCCCATTATGTTACTGACCGATTAATTTCATAATCGATTAATCGATTAGTTGTTTCAGCCCTAATAATGACCAAAGTTAATGCCCCCTGTGATGTCAGAAACCTTATAAAGGTAGTAGTATACTATAGTAGGACATATTGAGTATAATGCTTACTAGTTTTTTTTTTTTTGTCTTTTTACTGCCCTATGATCCCCTACACAACCTCTGCAGCTAAATAAACGTTTTATTCTTGTTCTGTTCAATATATTTGCGAACCAAAGTTGGGAAGGTCAGCAAAAACAATATGCACATTGCTGCCCACAAAAGAGTGGGTTTAACTCACTGATACATTATGGCAGTTGGTATGAAATTCTAGGTTTTAAAATGCCTTTTGCTAGTTTTACTATAAATTAGAATTTCAGTTTGATTCCTAGCTCAGTGATCTTACTTTTCCTCATTTTCACAATATATTGCATATTAACCTAAAAAAAAAAAACAGCTGCCATCCCAATGTGCAGCAGGTTATCCAGATTACATGAAATGTAATTTTAGTTTTCCTAACTAGCTTTTTTTATTACAGTGGATAAAACACGTGGATGAGCAAGGGAGGCCATATTACTACAGTGCAGATGGGTCACGCTCTGAGTGGGAGCTGCCAAAGGTAATATAAGCAATGGGCTTTTCCTTGAACAGCTAATATATTGTCATGCTATCAGTGGTGGCTCTAGATATTAAATAATGATATAAACCTGCTGTGTTTCAGCCAATTAAGGGGAAAGACCTGGGAGAGCTCTCATGCACTTCGATGGATCAGGCTCAGGTGATTATTGTGGGGGGAGCTGCACACAGGTTCTTTACTTTCATACATTTAGAACCACTTTAATCTTTAAAGGAGAAGTATGGGAATGCAAAAAAAGGGAGTACATGTTACCCTCATACCTTCATTGCATTTCTTTCTTTCCCCAGTCCTTTAGTTTTTGCAGAATAGTCTTTTGAAGTGTCCAGAATTAGCCTCTAAGACCCCTTTCACACCAATGGCGTTTTGCAGGCGCTATAGCGTTAGAAATGGCGCCTGCAATCCGCCCTCAAACTGCTGATCCGTTGTCTGCAGTGTGAAAGCCAGAGGGCTTTCACACTAAAGCGGTGCGCTGGCAGGACGTCAGAAAAAGTCCTGCCAGCAGCTTCTTTGGAGCGGTGAAGGAGCGGTGTGTTTTTCGCTCCTACACCGCTGCTCCCCATTGAAATCAATGGGGCAGCGCTGTAATACCGCCGGCAAAACGCTGCTATTGCGGGCGGTTTTAACCCTTTCTCGGCCGCTAGCGGGGGTAAAAGTGCCCCGCTAGCGGCCGAAATGCACCGCAAATCCGATGGTAAAACGCTGCTAAAAATAGCAGCGTTTTACCACCGACGCTATAGGCGGCTTGGTGTGAAAGGTTCTTTCTCAGTTCAAATGTTTCCAGGGGGTGGAAACATCTCCACAATCCTGCCCC